>JAYRBT010000114.1:108640793-108662713 GCA_036023395.1 Myiotriccus ornatus
AATACCTGAACAGCCAGCTCTTTATGTCAGAATTGACAATTGTAGTAATTTTTCCAATTTGCAAATATTGGGGAATATAGGACTGGGAGAAAGTTACATCTTTCTGTGGCTGGTGTTCAAATCCAGTAGGTCCTTTAAAAATTAATTCTGGTATTCAGGAAACTGCAACAATTTTTAGCAGTAGACCTTGTTAGTCATAGACTTCATGCTTCAACTCATTGTCTTTTTAGCTAGATTTTTTGGTGATTGAAATATGTATCTTCATATCATATGTTTAGTATTCAAATGATATGTCTTGTTGATCTCTAGAGCTGCAGAGGAAAAAACAGTATCAGTGGTTTATTCAAAACTGACACTGACACTTAATTCCTGTAGGAAACTTATGATGATGCTACTGTGCATAAATATCAACCAGCTAAACCCAAGTTTGATACCTCTGTTTCTCTACCACCTGTGAATCTGGAAATTGTGAAGAAGCGACTGACTGAAAGGTAACTCCTTAACTTATGAGTTGTCTGAGTTTTTGTCACAGAACGAGACAATAGCTTTGAAGTCTTATTTTTTCCAGTGTGTTGGAGGATTTTTGTGTTGTTTTCATAAGTAATGCACCTTTTATTATATCTAATGGAGTACTGCAAATTTTTTGCTTTATCTGTCAATTCTTTGTTGTAGGAGAGCATTTTGATTTTTAAAAAGTGTTTTTGTCAATTAGACCTTTAGAGAGTAGATTCCATTTGAGAGAGTAACTTCAATTTAAATGGAAGCAGATTTTTGTGCTTGCTGGTAGTTTTTGACAAGAGGTTTGATGTTATGTTTGCCCAGCAAGCAGAGCTTCTTCTGGAGCAGGTGGAGCTGACACTCCTACCCCTCCTATGGTTGTTCTTAGACCAGCTGCAAAAATAGCTGAATATTTCCTAAAGCAGCAGTCAGTTCTCTGCAGCCTGTTTAGAACCTGCCTGGATTTTTTTCTTTATCCGTGTGCCAGGCTGTGACTTTTATTCAGCAGTTCAGCTGCTCTGTGGGCAGCTGAAGTGTCCTGGGATGGATGTGGGAACCTCCAAGAGGGTGTGTGGGAAGGACAGCTGGGGTCAGGCAACTTAAGGTAAGCCATCCCCTGTCATCCCTCAGAGCAGTGGGAAGCAGCTGCTCAGATAAGTTTAGACAAGTAACATTATACAACTGAATTGTAAATACGTGCTACAAACTTGCACTGAGCTCTGTCTCTATATGCCTTGTTTTGTACAGACAATCAGTGACACATTTGTTTGAAGAATTGTAACTAAATTGGGCTAAATATTTGTGGAATTGCCTGCTTTCTTTGCCAGAATCACCTGAAAGGAATTGAGTTAACTGAAGTAGGAATTTACGTACAGAGTCAAATAAGGAGAATGAGAATACAGCTATCAAGAGTGGGAAATCTGTCTGGAAAACAGCAAGAAGGGGAGAGGGAACCTGTTTGATGTCAAGTTTATAGATGTGTTTATCATAAATGCTGAATTTTTTTTTTTAAAAAACTTGTATCAGAGTAATGAAAAATAGCTTAGTTCAGTTATTTTCTTTGAAAAGTATTCAGTTCAGGGATCTGTTTCTTGGTTCTGTTACAAGCTGAGCAAACACTTGGGATATGTAAGGAGGGAAGGGTAAAAGAAGAGAGGAAGCAGAGTTTTAATATATACAGATGTGCTATCTATCTAATAGTGACAGATGTAGACATCAGGTTTTGGGTTTTATCACATGCTAGCAAAAGTTGTCAGTTGGTTTGTATTTAGTAGTGAGGACGTTGTGAGTGTTTACAGGTACTGTTGTCCGCGCAACTCACATTGCACTGGTATGGACGTGCTGGTGTGAGCTGTAGTTTTCCTCAGATTACATTGGGTACAATCCATCTGATAATGTGATATCACATGATTTGCCTTTTTTGGATTTGGGAAGTGTGCTGTACTGAGGAATCCAGGTAAAATGTTAGTGGTGCTTTCCAAACCAGCACCACCTAAATGACATTTGGGTCTCCAAAGCACGATGCTTGTCCACACCCCATACTTCTGCAAATATTGGCATGGATAGGTCTTTCCAAGCTGCTTAGGTCAAATGCAAGTGCTATTATTAGCACAGGCAGAGATTTTGTATGTGATTATAATGGGTAATCTGTTTTGGAATGCATCAGCTGTTAAGTTGGCAATAGTTCTAGTTGTCTGGATTTCTCTTTTAGGATAACATCCTTACAGGATGTGCACCGTGCCCACCAGAGAGAGTATGAAAAATACATGGAGAACATGGAGAGCTCAAAGATGACTGTCCAGGAGTTAGAGAAGCCTTCAGATGCAGCTCTGAATTACAAATTCTACAGGGCCATGAAAACATATGTAGAAAACTTGATAAACTGTTTGAATGAAAAAGTATGTATATTTTTCTCTCCTTTTTTTTTTTTTTTAAGATGATAAAAGTACATTCTGTCAATGAAAGCTGAAGGATTTTTGTTTGGAAAGGATGAGGAACACCATCCAGTTAAAAATCACAGTTGTATTAGAAATGTCAATGTAGCAAGATACAAAATCCAGAGAAAACAAGTCAATCCTCACCTGAAGTGATGATCCAGCTAGTGTAGGCATACAGACCTGAGCTGTGGTCTCGCTTAGATTCTGTTGAATGAAAACAAAATGTTGTTGGAGGGAGTTTTCTGCAGTTCTAGAAAGCAGAGGGGGCTGAAGTTGAATGAGAAATGACACACAAGTTCATTTTTGGGATCTCAAAACGTCTTTACTCAGGATTACATAGCAGAGGTAGGAAAGCATTTTTTGCTAGGTTCAAGCTGGGATTGAGTTAACAGAGCTGTGTGAGAATTGCATGTGTTTCCTGAACTGCAAACGTCATGTGTTTAGAAGGATAAAGGCTGGGAGAACGGGAAGAGGGATCTGAAGTTTGGCCTCACTGGAAGCAAACTGCCGTTATCCTCTACAGATTGTGATATCAAATCTAATTTACATCACTTAATTGCATTGCAACTGTGAATTTCTTTAAGTAACCAGAAAGAGAAGAAATGTTAGTTAATGAATATGTTTTCTTTAATGCTGGTGGCTCAAAAGCAATCTGAAAGCAAACAAGGGGCACCAACAGTGTATTGGTTAACCCTTTTGTATAAAGTCTTAGGTAGTTCCTGATGAGCAACTGGCTCATTATAAATTTAGTTTATGTTTTCAGCCTTATAAAAACGTCTGAAAAGCTGCTATGATCAGGAACTTACTTTCCAATCTATGATACTTCAGTTCTAATTTCACAGCTATACTAAAAACCCATGGAAACTGTTTTTTTTTTTCTTTCTTGTGGGGTTTTAACCAATTAAAAACCTGATTACTGTTTCCTGTATTTCAGCTGAAGGACATTAATGAACTGGAATTGGCTGTACATGCACTGCTTCAGCAACAAGCTGTGACAGTATCAAAGAGAAGGCAAGAAGAACTGAAAAATGAATCTGCTTATATTAAGCATGTGACAAGTCAGTATGAAGTTAGAAGTTACTTTTTTACTGAAACATCCACTCTTTGAGCAGAAATACACAGTTACTTTTCGGGTCAAGTTTTTAATTTTTGTCTTTGACCTCCTTTCCCCTTCCCATTGTCATTGGGTGTGTTCTACTACACTTCATTTAAAATTCTTACCTCAGTAATGCCCAAGATACTGTTTTTCTCTGGTTTCATTTCTTTGAATATAACATGACCAAGTACCTTGTCAATTTTTAGCTATTTGACTCAGGAATTTCCCATCAGTATTTAAAAACTGGAAGTCAGTGTTGCAGTAGGTGTTAAGTTGGAGAAAGCTTGCTTATTGTGGAATTCTGTGAATATCTGAAAAAGCAGGGTATTTAATTGTCAACATCACTTTTACTTGAGAGTCTTTAAGGCAGTGTGTGTGCTCAGAATAGAGATTCCAAACCAGGAGGTGATCCTTAAACATGTGGCAGATCATGAAGAAAGAATCCACTTTGTGTATGGGTTTTATCTAAAAGAAAACTGTTTCAGTCACTGTAGGAAAAGTTACTACAGTTTTCTTATCTCATATTTTCCTTCCACACCAATGTGTTGTTGGTATGCTGTGTGAATCTCTAGCTGCTGCTATTTAAAAAACCCAAACAAACCAGACGTCCAAACCCTTTAAAAATGTTCAGGCAAAGCTGAGAGCAATATGTTTGGAGCTGCTGGGAACAGATGGAGGCCAGATGCACTGGTTCCTGGTGACTACTAGTCCTATGGGTTCAGTCTTCATGGGATAAACTGCTGATGAGAGAAAGTAGCAGTGTGGATGATTTTGTAAAATGGTGTAGCAAACTGATGGCAGGTGTTAAGATGAATAGGGTAATGCCATAACAATAGTTGCCATTAAAATGGTTTTACTTCCAGCTCGTTACAAATGAGGCTGTGCTTGCATGTTCAGCAGCACTTACAGTTGTGTTTTATGTATCTAGTTGTATTTAATATAGTGGAAAGAGTGTTTTTTCTTATAGTTCAGTAGTAGGACACTTTTTTTGGCATGTTGTACACATATCAGCCAGGTAACAGTGCTGTAAAGGAATTTACTCTGAGTTACTTTGGAGTTTTGATTAGAAGGTTTGATTTTTTTCATTGGCTGTTTTCCAAATGAAACATAATAGAAGGACATTCTTTGTTTCCCATTTGGTAAAAAGAAAAGGAACTTTAAAAATTTGTCACTTAATTTTTGGCTGTTTTTATCTTTAATAGGTGGGAATAACAAACCAACAGAAGGTGGCTTGGAAGGTGATGAGAAGACACAGCTTCTGGAAATGTGTGAGCATCGAAGGTAGCTATTGCATAGAGGTGCACTGACTGACAGATATGCTGTGCATTAACTTCCTATCATTCCTGCAGTCATGGAGAATGTAAACCTGTAAGATTACTAAGTGAGGTTACACTAAAAATATGTATTTGCTTTCCAAAACTTGATGTACTTGGAAACTGTCTATCGGTTAATGTCATTCTCTTCACCTTGATTTGAATCTGAATGCTAATAGAGCTGGATATTTTAGATTAACAAGCCTTAAGTGAGGCGAAACTACATGAGGGAAGCTTTTTCTTTCCTGTTTTAATTAATAATATTGTGAAGTTATGCAGAAATATATTTTTGTGTTATGTATAAATAGGAAAATTGGGCAGAATTGCTTCTATTGGGAGGGTGGTAGTGAGTGAAGCAAATCGACATTAGCCCCATCTCTGCTATAATGTAGGTGACAGATGATACATTCAGGGTGTTACAGTGTTCAGAGATTGTTGCCCATTTTTTTTTTACATTATTGGAAGCTTTGATAGTTCTACAGTTTAAATGGTGCCTCAACTCATAACTATACTTTGAAGCAGCAAGTAACTTGGAATTTTAATGCATGAAAAAGTGGTATAATAAAAACTTCCACTTAAAGGAGTTAACTTTTGTTTGCGTAATTTGCATTAACAGTTTAAAAGTATTTCTACAATATCAGTTTCTTATCATATATATTTTTCCTATCACAGGAATGCAAGTTACTGATTTTGCAACCTGTTCTTGGTGCCATGGCAATAGTTTTTGAGCCCAACTGGCACATGGGTGCTATCACAGTTTTTTTGTAGGTTGTTGGTCCAGAAGTGAAATGACAAAGTGTGAGAGCTCAGTTGTTGACTACACACTAAAACTGTCAGACAGTGTCCAGTTCCATGCCAGATGCTCAGTGTTCCAGGTGGGATGAGTTGCTAGCCTCATTCAGTGGGAAGAAGATGAAATGAAGGTTATTACATGGCTCGTGGGAAGGTCTGAGGTGTTGCTCTATCAGTTCCCAAAGCCCCTCCTTCTTCCGAGGTTTAGGTGTCCTTATGGTTACATAGTTACTGTTGCTCTCTCATTGCGTTTTCTTAGGTTGTTGTTTTCACAACTTGCTTTAAGTATGACTTTTGAAGTTGGATTATTTTTCATTCAGCTTCCTCCTGCCTGCATGGGAGAGGATAACTCACTGAGTTCATTCCAAAATACAGGACTTGCAGGCGGCAGGCGAGAGAGCGGTCAGGAGAAGCTGATCACCATGAGGGCATGTCCAGTGATGATGAGCTGACTCCCACAGAGGTGGGCGAGTTCCAGAAGAGCAAAGGTTGGTGACAGTGTTAATGTGATGTCCTAGAACAAAATACCCTTCTGATATTTTTTAATGTCTTTTTTTTTTTAAAGGAAAGGTGAAGAAATACTTAATTTGAGTTTCCTGTTCTTAGTTATACACTGCAGAGAAGAAATGCATTTAGGCAGTTCTGACTAATGACTTGGAAGAATAGGTGGATGATTGTAGATTTCTTTTGGTGTGAGCTCTGTGGTGGCAGCATTACCCATGGCTCTTGAACTGGAAGTAACCTCTGTCAGATTATGCCAGAGCTGATCTGACAGTTCTCAATTCAGTGCTGCAACATGTTTTTTATGATCAGTTTGTTCCCGAAGGTAGAGAGTGAGTTAAAGGCTGGTGTTTTAGTTGTCTGGAATGAATGGGTGAAGAAGAGGAGGGAAAGGCATAATACCTTTTGTTCACATAAC
Organism: Myiotriccus ornatus; assembly: GCA_036023395.1. Taxonomy (NCBI): domain Eukaryota; kingdom Metazoa; phylum Chordata; class Aves; order Passeriformes; family Tyrannidae; genus Myiotriccus; species Myiotriccus ornatus. The sequence continues at coordinate 108,647,349 of JAYRBT010000114.1, forward strand.
AGCAGAAGAGTTTTCATGTCTGAAATTTTATCACTGTGGAATAAAGTTTGAAACATAGTTGTCATATAAATCTGTGAAATAGATAATGAAGAAACTTGCCTTTCTTTGGTCTTCTGACACTATTGTTTTCTAAAACCGGGGTTTCCAGGGAGCCAGTTTTAAAACCCATTTCACTGTCAGGTGTGTCAAAGATAAATAACAAGTACAGTTATCATACAGATGTTTGTTATGTCCTATAGATGCATAAACTCTTCAGCTTATGCCTCAATAAGTTCTGTGATTGTTTCTTTTTATTCCCAATGAATATTATCCTTAGATAACGTTTTAGAGGATAGTAGGAAAGTCTTTGAAGATGTACATGCAGATTTTTGTGACATCAGAAAAATCCTGTTGAAATTCCAGGAATGGAAGGAGAAGTTTCCTGACTCTTACTGTGATGCTTATATCAGTTTCTGCCTGCCTAAGCTGTTAAATCCTTTGATCAGAGTTCAGTTAATAAGTTGGAATCCTCTTGAGGTAGGTGCATCAGCTGACTTTTTCTTCAAAAATTGTGTGTATGGATTATGTATTAATATGAAAAAAATATATTTTTCTATACATAGCACAATGCATTAGAAATTTATCTAAAGCTACTGTGTTGTCTCAAAAATTAAAGCATGTGGTTGGAGTTTTCTTAACTTTCCCCTTTCCTTCAGCTCTTTTTGCAACATCCCCTGTAAAAATAATTCTTCTCCCAAGTTCTTTGAAGACACTTAAACAATCCCACCCTTTTAAATTGTTTTAATTCTAGCTTTAAATCTAGTTTTCTTGGTTTGCTGTTTTGGCCCATTTAGTGTTGAGGGTGAATCTGAAATTAGGTGGGAATCTTGGGTATCATTGGATGGAGCTTTTCTGTTAATCCTGACCAGCTGAATAACTAACGGGAGTGATCTTTCAGCAGAATCTTACAGAATTGGAAGAGATGCCCTGGTTCAGAGCTCTAGAAGAATTCAGTGATGCAGAAAACGTATCTGAATCAAAAAGGGATAATGATCATGATCAAGAAGTTTTGCCTAAAGTGATTGAAAAAACTATTCTTCCCAAAATTACAGGTATGATAAGATTGTGTTGAAAATGTTCGCTGCAGCTATGCAATCAATCCTTAAATAGAAGTGATAGCTATCAAATAATATTAGTTATATAATGGTGCTCCAGGATGTAGTGATTATGTGGTTCCACAGAGTAAGGCTGAGGTACCCTCTCTAAGATTATTGTGAGAGGCTGAGCTTTTTATATATATTTACTTCTGTTACACTGTGATGTCTTTAAACTAGGGCCGATATGTGCTTGCATACTGTGAATGAAATAAATTCCTATTTCTTTTCAGCATTTGTGAAGAGTGTGTGGGATCCTTTATCTACTTCACAGACAAAGAACCTTGTGCAGCTTTGCAATAACATCTTTGGAAAACGAGTCCTTTCCAAAAATGAGTCTAGTCGAGGAAGAGAGGTAAAAGCTCCTGTGGTACTGGGAGAGGGGAACTTCACCCACTGTGTGCTTTTGTGTGTGCTCCTGTGGGCACTGAGAACATTCTCCTGAAGCTGTTTGGTTCTGATTGTTTGTTTGTTTTGTCACTTTATACTATGATGATTTAACAGTTAGACTTCCAGGTCTCTGATCCTCTCCTTGTTGAAGATGGTGGGACACTTTTGAGGCAGAAATTAGTTCCTGTTAGTAGAAAAATTTTGCCTGTACCTGTCCAGAATCTGTTTGTAGATCTCATCTTGTTTCACCACAATAACAGGCGTTAGAATTTAGATTTGCATTCACTTATCTTTCAGAATTTGAGCTTTGAATGCTAATAATGCTCCAGTGGTTCATTACTTAAGCTTTTATTTCTAAGGTAGACCTAGAATTAAAATTTGAAAATCCCCAAATGTTAATTAGTTGGTGAGGAGAAAACTACTTTGTAATCTTTGCAATGTTTTAATAATTATTTTTATACACATAGTCACTCCTGCAGGCCCTTCTTCAGCCTGATTCGAGTTTCGTTGTGATGTAAATTTGGAGGTTCATTTAGTATAAAACTGGTGAAATGAGATGGATGTTTGGTCCCTGAAAAGAAATATTTGAAAGAAAGTGTTTATGCCTTCCAAAAGTTGCTGGTTTGAAACCATGGCTTGAAGTCAAGTGGTGCAGTTGACCTTAGCCAAGATACTGTTTGTACAGAAAGTAAAGTAAACCAGAACATTAAACAAATAGACTTAAAAAAGAGGTAGGTGGCAATCCATGGCACCTAAAAGCATGTTGCCTAGAAACATATGCTATCCTAGCTGTGGAGACTTCTTTCATGTAGAATTTCACAGCTTTTCATGTGGATCCTTTGTGTGTAACTTACTCTGTTGTTAGTCTATACAGTTCTCCTGCTGCCTTGTACAATAAAAGGCCTCACTTAGAAAATAACTTCATTTTAAAAAAATCCTATAAGTTAACTCTGTAGAGAATTGCAACAGTGATTTTTCTGTTTTAATATATTCATGGTTTCATATATTATATACAAGTGGCAACTATAATATCTCTAATTAACATATTATACTTCTACATGACCAAAATAACCATTGCAATTGTTACAAATGGAATATGAAGTCTTTCTTGTGAGGACATATTAATAATTCTTTTTTAATAGGATTTGATGAACACAGTTGTCCTGAGAATGAAGAAATCTGTAGAGGAAGATGTCTTTATTCCTCTCTATCCTAAAAGGTAAGATGACCCTGTGACTCTTTTGTAACTTGTATTTTTTTTAATTCCTCGACCCTGCTCCCCCACAGATGTAGATAATATGTTGTAGACATCCATTAGCAGAAAAAGGAACAAACATGTCTTCTTTGGTTTTATTATAGGAAAGGTTATGAAGCCTTATTCCTGTTTATGAACTCTTTCTAATAAGGGCAACTCTACTGACTTCATGCTTTTTTGCCCTGGTAACCATAAGCTTTTCAGTATATGAGGTCCAGAGCCTGGTTTTAGCAGAGTGACTTCCATTAGAGGGCCTTGTGTTAGTTGTGGTGTCTGATGTCCCATAGATATGTCCCCTCATTCTTCCTGTCATTCCTAAAATAGGGGGTTTGTTGTTGATGCTCATTTTTGTGGCCACTGTAAGTGGTCAGGGTCAGGCTGGGTGGGGCTCTAAGCAACCTTTTCTAGGTTGGTGCAGGAACTAAATGGTCTTTAAGGTCCCTTCCTACCCAAACCATTCTGTGATTACTGGACAGTATTCCAAAGGTGGGAATAAGTAGGAGTCTGGGACATGTGGGGTTAAGGTACAGCTAGGAGAGAAGCTTTGCTAAATCTGTTGTAGAAATTGTTTGGTTCTAAGCATTGCTGTTTTGATATGAGTCCAAGAAATGTAGACATGGGTGTTTCCAGCTGGTAATTCTATTGGAAATTATTTCACAGTAGTTGTCCTATAATGGGTTCAAATTGACAGCTGTTTCCCTAGGCCTTTATTCTGGTAATGGCTGAAAGAATTATAGAATTAACATTCATCAGTATCTGAGATATGAGTTGCCTGTTTTAAACAAACTAAAAAAATAATCCTTATTTTAACTTCTTTTTTTTGCTTCTTCTCGTGACCAGCACTGTGGAAGACAAGTCATCACCATGTTCAAAATTTCAAGAAAGACGGTTTTGGTCAGCTGTTAAGGTAAGGAAAAGAAAGGGTTTTTATTTATTTTGTTTTAATTTTTTTCTTTGAAATTATTTTACTGTCAGAAAAACCCTAACCATTTTGCAGTCAGTCAAGAAATATTTCCTCAAGCAAGTCTGATTCCTGGGACATGAATACATTTTTATTAGGATGGATAACCATTTTGTGCAACCTGCACAGAGAACCCCATCCTTCACTGAGCAAAATGGTTTAAGAATGAGCTGTAATGTGATGGTTTAAGAATGAACTATAAATGAGCACTTTATTTTCTGTTTAGCCAACTGGTACATCTTCTGCTAAGAGACCGATCTCACCATCTGCTCCCGCTGGTTCATTTTTTTTCCATGTAATGGGTCCACCAGGCCTGCTGGCCTTACATATTACTCACTGTCACCCAACACTGTGGGAACACACAGGTTCTTTTGAGGATCCTGCACAAAATGATGATGGCACTAAGCTGTAGGTACAATTAAATTATTATTTTGAACAGAATATTTGGGTCAGCATAGTGTTTTATGACCAGAATGGCAGAGTATTTTTATAATCCAAATCAGCGCAGCATAATTTTATAAGTAACATGGCACAAAATTTACAGCATGGCTTAGCTTATGGCTCCTAAACACCTGAATTCTCTGCAGATTGGGTCAAATCTTAATATTTGGCTTGCAGAATCAATAATATAAGTCAGATTTTTAGACTAGAAACACGTGAAGGCCTGTGAGTCACTCAGTCCTTGGAGGAAGCAGTGGATGGTGGAGGTGTCCCTGGCCACTGTGACTGCTCATGGGTGTCTCTGTACAGCAACAGTTCTGCTCCAAGATATCCTTAGGGCTTGTCATGGCTTGATTTGCTAGACAGTGCTGTGTGCTGTTCAGCTTCTGTGACAGGGTTGTCACCGCCCCTGGGTTGGTCCTTGTAGGCTGGTAAGGATGGGACAGTCACCCTGTCACCCGGGAATTTTGAGGCTGAGGTGGAGGGAAAGAAGAAATCTGTTTGATTTGTCTCCTTGGTGCACAGGACCTTCATGGCCTGCTAATGAGGAGAAATGATTGGTCTAATACATGACCAGCTCAATCACAGGGAATGGCTGTTTGCCTCATGAAGTGGTGTTATTTATGGTACCCATTGTTGTAGAATGTCATCACTGTGGTGTTCATATAAGCAGTATCAGTACAGTTTTATGTTTGGAGTAATGAGTTGAGAATTCCTGAACGCCTGTGATTCAGTTTCTGCTGAAGACATGTTTCCTCTAGGAGCAGGCTTCTTACTAAAGATGAGATTTAGATGCATAAGAACCCATTAAAATCCAAGACAGTATTCCAGTTTCCCTGCTATTCATGTTGCTTGTCCTAATTGAGTCAGAACAGGTTAATTTTCAAGTAACTTACCCTCAAAGTATCTTACCTCACAGACACAAGCCTTACACCAGACACAAAAACGACAAGTATTTATAATGATGGGGCAACAGCAAAAACCCTCTGACAAAAACCCTAATGCTGACATAAAAATCTTTGTGCTGCAGTGAACTGTGGCTACCAACCGTGGCTAAGCCACAGTGAATTTGGGAGTGAATGCTGGGGTTTGAGTTCTTGAACTGAATGGACATAATATTACCTTTTTATCTTTATCTTCCATGAAACTTGTAACACTGTGTTTTAGCACACTTACAGCCCTTAGATACACAGATTCTTTGTTTCTGTGTTCCTGCAGCTGCTCTCCAATGTTGTCCTTTGGGATGGGCTTGTCCAAGAAGATAAGGTCCGTGATTTGGGACTGAGCAAGTTGCTGAATCGTTACCTCCTCCTGAACATCATAAACACATCTCTAGGGCCAGAAAATATAGAAAAGTGTAAAAAGGTAAAAGATAACATGTACACTGGAAGAGGGTGTATGCTATAAGCTCCTTTTTTCATGAAGAGGGGTCAAAACTGAAGATGAATTATTTAAATAAACATTTAAAATTTGGTTTAAAAGTTTTTTTAAAATGACCTTGGTGCAAAAATCATTTTAGAGCCAATACTGGTCTGTAGGTTCTCAAGAATAACTACTTGGAGGGATAACCTTGGTTTGAAAGAAAAAACATACTAACAATGACTGAACCTGCCTGAATGTTCTTATCAGAAGTGACTTGATTATATTGAAATACTTTTTAAACTTTTTCCAAATACATTTTTGTGTGAGCAGGTGGTTGCTTGCCTCCCAGAAAGGTGGTTCCAAGATCTTAAAAGTGGATCAACTCTCCCTGAACTAGTGAACTTCTGCCAGCACTTGCTGCAATGTGCCCGTACTCTACACAAGAACAACCACAGGTATTAGATAAAGCTTTCCTTGGGATTCAAGTATTTCCTCCAGTACTTTTAAGTACTTTTTAAAGTCCTTAAGCCTTACATATTTTGCACTGTCAAGGATGTTCTTGTCACATACATACATAAAACAGAAGATGGGGGCTGTGATGTGAGGGAGTGCTTCTGCAGTTCTCATTTAATGTGATAGTTTGAGGTGGTAGATGTTGGGTACTGTTGGTGACCAGAGTAGCCAAAGTCACCTTGTGACAAGTGGCAATTAATTTTAAAATGAAGAAACATAAAGGGACTTAAGACAGGTACATAAAAGTGCTGCTATAATTTTTTTTTCTCTTTTTTTTTTATTCTTAAATAGTGATGAAACAAAAGAAGTTCTTCTCCTGCTGGTCAAAGTTGGAGCTCTGCATATTGTTGAAGACTTCATTGAAGAGCATAAACTTCAACACCTTAAGTCAATGACTGGGAAATAGAAATGTTTGAAGCAATACTTACATCACTGAAACAAGCCTGCTATTCACACTAGACCAGTTCTAATATGACATTTAATTAGTGGATCCTGCCTACCCAGAGATGTAATGGTAATCACTGTCCTAATCTTAAATGTGTGAGGTGTTTTCCCCAAATATTTCTACTGCCATTTACTCTTAGGTTAAGCAGTTTTTAGAACTTACAGTTGTCAAATTTAAGTGATGGTTCAGGCATTCTAAAATGTATGACACTGCTTTAGTGCTGTATCCATCTTGGACTGATTCCTGGAAACAGAAGTTGCCTCTGAAGTTTGTCACTGCAAGCCTGGTAGACAATTTGACAAGCTATTTTAAGTAATGTCATTCTGACTCAGCAGTCATTGAGCATTTCTAAGTTGTGGTCCACAGTGATTTTTGGGAGGGTTATTTTTAAGCCATTCCTTGTGAAAAAGAATTCAAAATGCTGGTGGAATTTGAGCTGGTACAGAAACAAGGGGGGCAGTGTTCAGGTAAGGAGTTGGGCTTTTACTACAGACGTCACAATGAGAAGTACAAACCAACTTCTGTTACTTTCTAAGAATCTCTTCCTTTTTGCTTCCCAGTAGGATCTACTGAACACTTCTTCTTCATATCCTTGTTAGATTTCTAATGTTTTAGAACTTTGTATATTTACAATAAATATTTTTACAGAATAACAGGGATGCTTCATTGTGGAAACTGTAGTGCATCACAGACTCTATGTTTACTTGTGGCTGTATTTCTCCAAAATCTTCTGGAACTAGAATTTAATTCTTGCTGACTTATTCCCTTATGGCTTCTTTTATATTTTTTTAAGTTAAAAAATATATTTTTGTAAAATATTTTAATTGTAAGTAGCTTTGATCAGTGTTAACAGACTTTTTAAATAATGTTGTTTTATTTTGAAAATAAAATATTTTTCTGTGCTAATGACTCCTACAGTTCAAATCTTTCACATGTGACAAAAATGTTAAGTATGAAAGAAAACCCTCAGGCTCCACTAACCCTCATTACCTCTGGGAGTTATGTTGCAAATCCTGCTTTCTAATAATGAATTTCTGTTGCTTTTCCTCTCAGAATGACAATAAAAATGCAACTGCTGATCAGCAATCACCACAAGCTCATGATCTCATTGCTTTTCTCTTGTTTTCCTTTGTCTCAGAGTCCCAGCCTTGTGCTATTGCAAAAATGAAATTAATTGTTCTATCACAGTTTAGCGCTGTAGATGTTTTTTTTTTGAAGAAAGATCCCTTGTAATGACTTGTAAGCATTGGGAAGGCAGTGGACACTTGAGTCACAAAAGTCTCCACACTATAAAATCTTCTGGAAAGGTTAACTTTAATTCTTAGACTGAAAAACATTATTATTTTTTAAGTCCTTCATTCACTTCTTTCCAAATTTTTTCCTCTATTTTTGATGTATCGTATTCTCGCAGCATATCAAACTCCAGCCATGGCTGGCTCCACTTCTGTGCTTCTTTCATTTTGCTTTCAGGTAGCTCAAACTTTATTCCTTTTATATTGTATTTTGGTCTTTCCCACCGTTTTGACCATGGCTTAGGTTTCATTCGTACCTGCAGCTAAAATGAAAGATTAAAAAAAGAAACAATAAAAAGGTATTAAGTAATTGGATTTTTGATTGTGAGCTTAACAAAAGGTGAGACAACTGCTGCTCTAACAGAAGAAAAGTAAGATAAAATTGACTAATCTGTCAGTGTGTTAAGGAACTACTACTTTATCCTGTTAGGAGAAAAGGAATTTGTTTGTCCATGTTGTCACAGCATCTTGTGAAAATTCATAATTAACACTGTCTTGATTTATTACACAGTCTACAATTGAAACATAAAGTGAACTCACCTTTTGTAGTTTTGCTCCTTATTGAGGAAAAATAAAAGTAGTGTGATAGGGAAGGGGAGGAATGATCACTCTAAGTTGAGTTCCTACACAACACTCTAACAGTGTCTGCTGGTTTCTGGATCTTCTCTGAGATGCAGATTTTAGCTGACTCTCCCATCTTACCTTGTTTCCTGCTACCAACCACTCCCAAACAACCCCATTAACAATGACATTTCTGTAGAAAAGCCTTTCCCTCTGCACAGTTCTAGAGAGGCAGGTGGAGGCTGCTACTCCTTGCATGTCTTCAAATTTAACTACTGAGGACAGTAGGTGTTTACATTCCCAACATTCTTCCACCACAGAAATCGTACAAAGACTTGCCTGATTTTATCTAGTTTTGTCACCCTGGTAACTAATGTAGCAAAGAGCTGAGACAGTCAGATATGGAAGTTACCTAAATAACCCTCTGCTTCCCCTTTGAAACATGTGGCTCCTACCTCATTTACAGGAACTTCTTCGTGGTCCAAACGAGACACAGGTTTCATATTCACATCAAAAGTACTGTATTCAGGGAGGGCATCTCGCAGGTACATCAGATTGTCATCCAGCCTCTTTTCCAGCTTCAGCACCTCGATCGCCTGGATCCGAGGACTGTACAGTTCATAACATATTTCAACACCTTAGAGAGGGAAAGTCTGGTTTAATGACCCAAAATCCTTAGAAATACTAAGATCAAATTAGTATTTCTTTAGTGCTACACATTCCTGTATCATTGCAGAACTGCTTTGTACTTCTCAGAGAACTACAGTGCTGTGTGCACATGTGATTGCACTGTGTCTGCACAGGCAGTCTGCACAGGCATGACTTCTTTTTAAGTCGTCTTTGATAATAGGATGGCTTATGAGACACTGAATGGCTTGAGTTTAAAGAAGATGAGTTTGGCTTTTAAACTTCACTCCCTTTTGGTTATTATGGCTGTTATTGTTCATCTCAGTGTATTTGAAGAGACACCCACCCCCTTTTGTATTTGCTCTCAGAACTTCACTATTTAATTGCCCCCAATTTTGTCATAAACCAGAATACGATCCTATGATAAAACTCTGTAAATCTGTTGCTTGTTAAACAGTTCGCACACACATCCCCAGTTCATGTGCTCAAATTGGGCTGCTATTTATGTGGCTACCAACAGACTGCCCAGGCTCAGACATAAGCACAGTCATCAGGGAATGTCTAAACCCCACCAAGTACAGAGACAAAAAAATTACTAAGCAGTTCCATGCCTTCAGATACCGAGCACATTAACATCTCTGTGTACAGAGTTTTAGGCTTGCAGGATACCCTGATGGGCAGACTCACAATTTTACTTCAGCCTGCTGTCATCCTCCCCACAGACCAAATTTCTACAGCTTACACATTTTTTGCTTAAAACTTGTACCATAATTACCACAGTCAGAGCCCCACCTTGATCTTCTATGACATTCCGAAGGACAAAGGTAGCTCCGAGTCCTTTCCCTCCTCTTTGGATGCAGATACCAACAAACCGGTTGGATTTGTTATTGGCATATGGATCTGCAGTGGTCACAGCAAGCACACTGCCTGCCAAGAAAAGGAGTTAAAATAAACAGGCTGTCCAAGTCAATACGTAACAAAACATGGGAAGTGTCAGACAAAGTGCATGTATTTAGGCACATTGGGAAAATACTTTGTTTTCCATCAAAACTGACAGAAACAGAACTTCTAACGTGACCTGAATTAAAATATGAATATATGTTGAAGTGATACTGCAGATCAACCACAAACCTTCTTCACCTTTATTTTTTTTTACTCTTCACTATCCAAATTGAATGAAATACTCTTAATGTGTTTTCCTTTCCTCAGCTTTACTGGTAAACCATATGTTCAAGTGCCAGGATTGAAAAAAAACCAAAAAAATACCTAAGGAACACATTAGGATTATACTTTTAATGAATCTGGATGTAAATATGAAATTAAAATATAAAGTACTATGTATAAAACACATACTAGTTCTTCTAACACACCTGACACTGTGATGTTTTATTTTATTCTACATCTGACCACACTTTTTAACACCCCGCAGATTGTAAAATACTGACAAATTATGAAAGTTTTAGTGCTGTTACTGACCAACATAGAACTCTGGGATGTTGAAGACTTTTCTTCTCTGTATCATATCCTTTCTTTCCATAGAGTATTTAAGAGGATCTGTTCTCCCTCTGGGAGGTATAAATTCAGGGCTCAGGAACCTGTAAGAACAGCCAAACTTTTAAAAGTATGAAACAAAAGCATTTGCATCAAAAGTAGTAGAGAAGTCCAAGTATTTGGCATAAAAATTACCACCTGGTTAAGCACCACCAGCAGCTGCCTTTTTAGAGATATGAACTGCAGTTCATGAAGTCATCAATTTTATTTTATTATTGCTTTTTGTTATCTAAAAGGTTTGGGGGTTTTTTGTGGGGCTTCATTGTTTTGGGACCTTCTTATTTTGTTTTTGTTGTTGCTTTGTTCTTTTAATCAGATTTTTTCCAAAACCAGTTAATACATGTTGATATTGGAGGAGCTTGATACTGACTGAAAGAGGACGGTTCATTTACTGCTGTCACAGCTGAGGAACAGGTTATTTCATCATTTAATTGCAGTCCATATGACCGAACACTTACTATTTGTTGACTTCATAGTAATCCATATGGTACAATGTATTACAGTTTTCAATCCATTTACACTCTATTACAGTTTTCACAAATTGATTCTATAGGAGACACGACATAAATGTCCTTTTGTGTTAGAGAAGCTTAAAGGGACCCGTAAAACGATCTTCTGCTCCAAAAAACTAAATCATGCCTAGGAATTCCCACATGGCCTGGACCTCAGTTACCAGACTGCTGAGTTGAAGGCAACACTTCCTGACATGGATTGGCTTGGGCTGAGGACCACTTCCAACAGACCCTTTGGATGTGGCCACTCTGGTGACCACTCGGCCTCAGAGCTTGAGGATGAAGCTGGACTTGTTTAATTCACTAGTACAGATGTAACTTAAAAGTCTGGTCCTGAGAGAAGTGCCCAGCACAGAGAAGGAGGACAAATGCAAACCTGCTTTGCAAACCCTACAGGGGCTGTGGGGGGAGCACAGGGAACGTGCGTGGCAGCACAGAGGATCTGGTTGGTGCTGCTGCCCATGGGCAGCCACACAGACAATAAACAACTACAAACCTTCTCATGGTCTTCAAAGTTACACAGTCTCAAAGACTAAAATGCCATTTAAATGATGTAGCTCCCTGTTCTACTCAGCTGCCACATCACACACTCTGCACATTTTAGAACAGCCCTGTAGAGTCATTGTTTCTTAAAAGATATTTCCATTAACAGATCTGAAGACAGAGTGAACATTTTTATAACCTGCTTTTTAATACCTTTCCCATTCCTAGGCTGCCTACATGATATGGGTTTGGTAGATGTTTTTTTGGAAAGGAAGATGAACAGTACAGTTCTACCACTCTCCTTCCAGACACAGCACTGAAGTTTTAACAGTGGGTCATTTAAAACAAGGCAAATTGGATTTAAAACCCAGGGAGGCTGTGGATGCCCCAACCCAGGAAGTGTTCAAGGCCAGGTTGGATGGAGCTCTGAGCAACCTGGTGTAGTGGAAGATGTCCCTGCCCATGGCAGGGGGGTTGGAATGAGATGATCTTTAAGGTCCCTTCCAGCCCAAACCATTCCGTGATTCTATGAAATGGGTTGAAGTGACATCAAGAATACCCAGAATGAGACACCTCATGAGGATGTCACCACTGCTGACATCAGCTCCACTTTACAAACATTAAGGCATGAGCTCACAACTGATTTCAAGGTCTGAGGCAAAGGCAGACACAGGACACATGTCCCTGTCACCCAGTGGCACACGAAAGAGACGCTTTTAGCAGAGAACCTCACACGTTAACCCCAAATTTGAAAACGTGTTTACTGCTGTATGGTTTCCCCCCACGTTTCACTGCTTTCAGGAACTCCAGAACACAGCATTTTAAGGTGTTCTAAGCATATTTCAACGCAAATTATGTTTGTAGAACTTTATAAATTTTTTTTTCTTTCTTTTATTTTGTATAATAACTCCATGGCTTTTTCAGTAAGTGCTCATACAATGACTAGTCCGCAGCAGACCTGGACACAAGCCCGGGGTGGGCAGAGGGACAAAGAGACTCCCTTCCCTACCTCCTCTGGGACACCGAGACATCCCACCTTCCCCGTCTCCTCTGGGACACACAGACCCCCCACCTTCCCTACCTCCTCTGGGACATCGAGATATCCCATCTTCCCCATCTCCTCTGGGACACAGAGACATCCCACCTTCCCCGTCTCCTCTGGGACACAGAGATTCCTCCCCCCCCACCTTCTCCGTCTCCTCTGGGACACACAGATCCCCCCCCCCCCCCCCACCTTCCCTACCTCCTCTCCGCCCTCTGCTTCTGCTTGTCAATAATGACGGGCTTCGGCGGCGGCTGGAACTTCGCTGGCTTCCCATCGCCGCTCGCTCGACACGCCGAGAGAGAAAAACACCCTGCAAAATAAATAAGATAAACATAACCCCCGCGATTTCAAGTCGATCCGGTCCCCCGAGCCCTCCAAAAGCACGACCGGGCACCCCGCCACAAGGACACCCCCTCTCGCCGCCGGTCCCTGGGCCAGGGCCGGTCAGGAGGAGGGCTGCGGGCAGGCGGGGATGCTCGGGAGGGGTGAGGGGTGAGGTCGGAGGGGCCGGGCGGTGCTCACGGGCGGGCAGGGCGGTGGAGATGGAGACGGCGATGCCCCTCGGGCCCAGCCTCCCACAGGCGGCCGCCATGGCGGCTGCGGCGCGGCCGCTACGGCGAGCGCGGAGGGACAAAACGCCCCCTCACGGGGAGGTGCCAACCCGAGGATTAAATTAGGTTGGATATTGGGGTGAAATTCCTCCTTGCGAGGGCGGTGAGGCGCTGGCACAGGCTGCTCAGAGAAGCTGGGGCTGCCCCAGCCCTGGAAGTGTTCAAGGCCAGGCTGGATGGGGCTCTGAGCAACCTGGTCTAGTGGAAGGTGTCCCCGCCCGTGGCAGGGGGATTAGAATTTGGTGATCTTTGAGATCCATCCCAACACGAACCACTCCATTATTCAAAAGTGAAACAAAACGAAGGGGCTCCTGTCACCCCCATCCCCCGTGAAGGTGCTGTGTCACTGGGACGGGGAGCTGGAGCTCCTGGAGTGTCCTTGGGCTCATGGGTGGCGTGGGAACACAGCCCAGCCACACCTTGGACATCACTGGCATCCGCCGCAGTTTATTAATTCTGGCTTTGCCGGATGAAAGGGATGATATGCTTTCCAGAAACACACTTCCATGACAGAAACACTGAGCTAAAAATTTTTTTCCAGGCCATTGTTAGCTCCATCTGTAATTCAGATAAACTGCAGTCCCAGTGTTTTAACCAAAATTACTTAAGAAATTATTATATGCATGAGTACTGTTGAGCTACTTTTAACATGTTTGTGTCGGTCTGATTTCCTCAGTCATCAGTCTGGATTCAATTAGCAGCTAGACAGGCAGAAGAAAGGTGAGGTTTATATGCAGAGTGTGGGCCAGTAAATAACACCCCACTGTTTAAATTTCGCAGAGATTCACTTCAAAATATGCCTGACCTCATCAGCTAATTAGATCCAGCATGTTACCTGTGGTGTCTCCTCAGCCCCTTTTATTGGTAGCAGCTGACTGCTGAGCCCTCAAATTATCAAGAGTTATTTCCTAGTTTGTGACTGGCTGTTTGGTTTCTTAACTCTGCTATAGAAGATGATAAAGTGTGCAGAAAACAAGTCACAGTTTTCCTCTATAATCTAACACAGGGTTTAATAATCAGGACACGGATAGGACAGAAGAGGGCACTCTGACCTTTAAAATACAGAAAAATCTCCACCAACACTGAGCACACCGCTTGGTGCAAAGATTCCTTTTCAAGATTTTTTTTTTTTTTTTTTTTAAGTTCTGTCCCTCACTTCCCAAGTGAATCTCACTACTTTTGAGGTGCCTCACAAGGTCCAGCACCTTGCCCCTGCACCCTGTGCCTAATTCCTGCTGGGCTATTGAGGCATCCTGGCATTAAGATACTGATGATTCACTTTGCAAACCAGTCAGATACACCCTGGCTTTCCATTGCTGAGGTTCACAAGTGCAGGTTATACAGGTTATACATCAAAATCTGTGAAAATAAGGATCACTTTACGATCACATGAATTATTCACTTCTGTAAATGCTTCTAGGAATAGGGTGAGATTCACAAATTAAAAGCATCAGTGTTCTCAGGGGATCTAACAAAGATTAAACAGACTTTGGGACTCCTCAGAACTAATTCTTACTGAGTTGAACCTATTTCTAGTCTGCCCTGCCTGGTCCTGGGGAAGCTCATCTCTGGTTCTTTAGTACTGCTATACAAAATTTATTAGTCACTGCTTGCCCAGCATGAATTGCAGCTTCCTATTACTAAGTGTGTGTCTTTTTCTGATGTAGTCATGCTCAAGTCACTCTTTAAGTTCTTTTTGATAAGAAGTTTCGGACAAATGTACCCTGGGACATATGGAGAACACTAAAGTTTGTTTTTGCAATGTCTAGGCATCAGCCTAGGGATACTGTGCAGCTCTTTTTCATTCCCACCAAAGTGCACTGCAATTCCGGAGTCTGAGCATCTGAGTTTCTTTGGGAAAAAAACCCAGAGAGGTAGAAAATAGTGCTTAGCTTGATCCCCTCTCATCTGTGGAAGTAGGATGGTGCCAAGATCTTATGCTAAATGTTGGCCTGCATGTTACTGTCTTTGAAGTCTCTTCCATTATTTCAATATCCTTCCTGAGCTGTTTGTTTTAAGACTGAAGATGGTGGTCCAGCAGAGCTCACAGTCACCCCAAACACAGAGATATGATAGCTCACAGTTTCCAGCTGTGTTTCTATCTGGTCCTGAGGAAAGGCCTTTTGGCCACAACATTGCAATGAGAGGTTGGGTTCACTCAGTTATGCAGCTGGATATGCTCC
>JAYRBT010000114.1:108662813-108675641 GCA_036023395.1 Myiotriccus ornatus
ATGAAGAAGACCTTGCATTTTGCTCCACCCTTTCTTTGTGACTCTGAGACATTTATTTTCTTATTTTCCTTTCTTTAACTGCACTTTGTTGTAAGCAAAGCCCAAAGAACAGACCTTCTCAGCCCTTATGCTCCTTTTGGCCAAATAGGAAAGGGGTACATCTTTCTGCTGTGGAGATGCCCAACAGGTTGTACTGGTGTTAGCTCAGAAAGAGTTCAGAGACAGCTACTTGAGGTTTAGGACACATCTGGCTTTGTATAATAGCAAATGTGAATTAAAAAAACCCCAAACTTGTTAGCAGCATTGGGGCAGGGCTCTTATTCTGGTTTGTGTGAACACTGGCAGACTGCTTCCTCTCGTGAGTTGCCTACCTGCATCTAACACATGGTGTCTGGATTTAACCTGCTCATGTCCCCATGAGACCAAGGATACAGTGCTTCAGTCCCAGCACCAGGATCAGGGTTGTCAGGATCACCTTCTGGAACAGTCTGCATTTCAGGCTGAAATCCCAGAGATTTCTTCCAGACACCTGAGGCCACGTTGCAGCAACCCCAACACAGCTGTTTGTGGTGTGTCAGGGGGTGTGAAGCAGGGAGTGAATTTTTATGTTGCCTGAGGGAACTTGGATGTCTTTTTATAGGAAACACAGCAAAAAGCAGTATCACCTGTTGTTATTGTTATTGTGTCTCTAAACAGAAAGAAATGTCTACAGGGAGCTGAGCTGCTCTGAAGATGTGGTTTGTTGTCCATTCAGGGTTCTGAAGAGGCAGCTGGATGTCTCTGGGTTACAAAAGAAATGGGACTGGCTCATGAAGGGCCTCCCCACCTCATGTTCTGTGCTGTGTGCAGAAAACTTGTGGTCATCTCTCTCATGAATGGGAATGAGCACTGGCTCAATACAGACCTCCAGGCTTGGCACAGTTTGGTTTCAGTTGGATTTGAAAGTGGAAACATTGCTTTCAATAATTCTTTTTTAAAACCTTACTTTAGCATTTGTTACCTCAGAAGTGAAGCTCCTTCCCCTGGCATTTGTGCAACAGTGTGGCAAAAATGCATCTCTTGCCTTCTCAATCTGTGTTTTGTTGGTCTGTACAGTTGTAACACCAGGTACAGGACCTAGAAGTGATCCCTGCTCACAGAGGTATCATCCAAATGTCAGAGTGGGAGCTAAATGTCTATGGGGTGAATCCCCTCCAACCCGTATTGCTAGGAGATGCTGGGCTGTTATCCCACACTTCTGAGTTGCTTTTCCAGTGGTGGAAAAGAGGCCCAAGGACCCCAGCTGGAAGGACAAGGACAGATTCCACAGTGTGGAGTAGGTCCATGGCTTGCATGGTGATGTCTTCCTGACGTCATCAGCCCAGAGTATGCTCTTGTCCTACCTAAACTAAACTGTGCTCTTTGCTGAACAACTGTCAAGTCATTTGTAGTTTCTGTAGCCTTACCAGTGGCTGGTGGAGTAGACATAGCTCTTTTCAGACTGTCCAGGGGTATCTGAATCCTTCAGGCTGTCTTGCAAAACCATACCAGCATGGACACTACACAAGACCTGGATTCTTCTTTGTCCTGTTTATCCCAGATGTCAAAGCAGCTCCTTAAACTACTCCAGAAAGTTTTGAGTGTAGTGGACATTATTAGAACATTTAAAAACCTGATGACAGCTCTACTCTTTCTGGAAACTTCCCTTTAATGAGACATGAGTTGTTAGTTAACTGAAGGTGAGTTGACCTTGCTGAAAATAATCAGAAAAATTCCAAAATGTTTCTTAAAATAACGTAATGTGCCAGACCCTTCTGGCTAGAACATCTGTTCATTAAGGTGGTCATCAAGCATCCACAATTACATTTTTTACTTTACTGTAGAGCAAGCAAAGAGGAGAGAGAGAACTGTTCTTCTGACACAGCATCCCAGCACTGGGCTTGGAAAAGCGATGAACTGGAAAACCTTCCGCTCATTCCGTCAAAACACCCCCAGGCCTCGGTTGTTTTGGAGCGTACATCCTGTTGGAGCCACGCACAGTTAACCCTGCCAGGCCAACTGCATGTTCTCTGCTTCCCGTGCAGTTGCTGGAAAAGTTGTCACATCTGCCCTCCTGAGTTGGAAGCTCCTGGAGGGCTCCAGGCAATGGGCACGGCCTCCATGGCACATCACCACTGTGTTCATGCACACCTATGTTCTTCCATTTCCTTTTTCCTTTGTTGTGTTCCAGCCCTGAAGGGTAAATTGTTATTTTATAACCTTTATGGGAGAAGAGAAACAACAGGTGCCAATGATTTCTATCAGGGTGCAGGGGATATATGAAACGTGAAATGGTCTGTTGGCAGCTTTGCCAGTGCCTTGGTAGACACTGGCCCTGTGTTCAGAGTCAGAAGTGTCTTTAAATTTCTCTTGGAATCTTTGGTGTTTTCAGATCATTGAGAATTTGAATTGTGACTGGCTTTGTAGTTTTCTTGGGATTTTTGCCCTTAATTATGTCTCCACTCAGTACTGAGTTCCCTGTGGGATGCCTGGCACCCTTGCAGGTTACAGAAGGGACAAGACTTGCTGATCTCAACAATTATGAAACCCTCAATTCTCGTAATTTTCTGATTTAGTAAGACATTTTTAAGAGGAGTCAAATCTAATAAGAAAGCCAATGTTGAAATGAATCCACTAATCCAATAATCTGTGTGGAAGACTTTGGAGGCTAAATGAGACAGACATTATGTTTTTGAAAAGTTATGAAGAGTGTGTGACAAAGTAAGATTAAGTTCAGCAAGTAGTGCCAGAGGCCTTTCCCTCAGGCAGTAAATTTTTGAGTCCTCTGGAGTCCTGTATGGGTCCAGTTGGCAAGGGGTGTCTGTGTCCCTGAGTTTCTATAGTCTAAGTGATGGAGGGTGAGTTCTGGAACCATCTTATAGAAAGCTCCACCAGAAACACCATCAAGAAAAACCTCATTGACTAGTCCAGGCAGCTCCTTCAGCACTTATCTCAAACTAAAAGACATCTCTTGGGCTGGGAGCATCTACTTCATTCCAGAAATTGGAGGTACTGTCCTTCGGAAATAGTATGGAATATCTTGAAAACCTAGAGACCACTGATGTCCCTGTTTCCTGAGATTCTAAAAAAAAAAATAATGATCAAAATGTATTATAAAAGAAATCCCATTCATCTTGAAAGGCAAGTGTAATCTAAAGACTGATGGGTGAACTCTCAGGTACCTTTACATTTCATAGAGTCAATATTTGTTCTTTCTCCATTTATAACTCCATTACTCTCTCTAGGTGGGCAGGAGATTTCAAAGGGGGACCATTTGTTTTTCTTGATTAATGTATTAATGCTAGTGGTTTGTCACAATAAATTATGCCCACTATCTCAACCTCCTCGTGCAGGAGGAAAAGCGACACAAGAATTTATGATCAAATTGCTCAAAGTCATGGTTTCTCATTATTTTTAACAAAGCAAATCAACTTCTGCTCTTCATTACTGTGTGAACAGTGACTGAACTGAAAAGAAAATGTGATCTAATATCCTTTGTTTTGCAAAACCCCCTTAGAAATCATAACATTATTTTCCAATGCACTGGTTCAGCTGTTTGCAGTATTCTTGTGTGAAGATAGGTGGGAGAGAGAAACCGTTCCTTTTTCCTATGTCTCACTTAGCTTCCCCTGGACTCACAGCAAGGCTTTTATCTGGAAACTGGGCTTTACAAGCTTTGTGTCTTTGCCTCTTCCTCCCCTGAAGCAGCAGCAGCTCTGGACACTGGCTTCCTAAGCCGGCTGAAGAAGCCCTCAGCTCTCCTGGTTATTGGCAGCACCATTTGTGGCAATCTTCTTTCAGTGCATCAAATGAGCACTTAGGACTGAGGCTCCTTTTAATGAACAAAGATGCTTTTCCTCTAATGTCAGAAGGTTCATTTTGCAGAGGAGGTTATATGGAAGTGAGCTGGTGTGCTGTGTCAGGGTAGATTCAGGGAAATGAAAATAAATTATTTTACCTGCCACTGCAGAAAGGAGAAGGGGGTTTGGTTGGTTATGTCTGTCCGTGATGGAGTTGGCAAGTGAAGCAAGAAATTATCCTCAGGTAGTAATAACTAGTAAAGATTGTCCATGAACAACAACATTTGAGGTTGGGAATGACCAGGGAAAGGCTGTCCATGAAACAACACCCGGGGGACAACTGCAGGACAGGGCAGAACACAGGCATCAGAGTGGTGGGCAGGGAAAGGCTGGGAGGGTGCTGCTGGCTTGTCAGTCTTCACAAAGGGATATTACAGCAAAAACTGAAAAAGTTTTAGGATGTAAGTGAGCTCTAGTCTCGTTTTAGCTCTGCTGAGATGTTTCTGAGGCAAGTTACCTGTGTGCAGAAAAGCCACTTTTTATACAAGTCTTATGTAATTTTCTGTTGTATGCAACCACTAAGCTAATCACACACAGGGCTCTGCACGTAACACTGCTGCCACTCCAGACACTGCCTGTTCTGGTGAACTCTGACATTTGCAAATCTCCTGTAGGTCACTGTATAGTTTCCTTCCTTCCTCTGCGTTCTTTGTAGCTGGTCCGGTAGGTAACGTTACCACACTGGGTATCAGCGATCTGTGAACCAGAGACAATGAATGCAGTAATTCCAGTATGAGCTTCCTGCAGACAGAAGCATCTCTTGCCCTGTGAGCAAGTTAACTGGAGTTCCCTAATGATAGTGTTGTGGCTACAGAGTGCAAAGGTTGGATGGTTTGAACTTCAATGCCATTGTAAGTTCCTAGGGCTGTTTTAGATGACACAGTCCAGTACTGTGTGCAATGCCCAGCACACCTGGGTTCTGTCACTGGATAGTCTCTTGAGACCATTGTGAAAAAAAAAAAACAAATTGGTGATATTATTGTCCTAAGTACTCAAATGCATGTGAAAACATATGGTTAGTCTTGAAACAGTCCTTTCAAATGGAAAATATTTAAAAAATAAAAGGAAAATGCATGTTTAAGCACATGTGAAAGGAGAACACAAACCTGTTCTTGCAAATGGCAGACAGCGCATTGTTGAATTTGCACTGATGCCAACGAAATTACACTTGGGATTAATTTTACCCATTCAGCAGAAAAGTATTTCCTCTGGTTTCCTTTGATTTCTTACCAGTTTGTGATCTGTGAGCCAGAGGTTTTTGTGTAATTTGCTGTCTGTACAAATGTGAGGGAAATACCCTGTGTCCCAGGCAGTGATAAGCCTGAGGTGAAAGCTGATCTATCCGAGCTTGGGCTGTAGCTGTGCTGTACTCTGGACTGTCATTCCTCGGAATCTCTCATCAGGCTTGCCTATGTATCAAGACGGAGAAGATGCTGTAGCACTGGCAGACAGTCTGCCCTGGGTCCAGGGTTATTTATTCAGTTCTTAGCCTGTGCCACTGCATTTTCACCAAAGCTATTAAAAGCTTCTGAAACACCGGTGGGTCTTTTGGAATCCATCATCTGGTTGTGTTCGTGCTATCAAACTCCAAAGCTGGGTTCCTTTCTGCCGGTTGGGGATGGCCAAAGCCCTTGCCAACTCCCAAACCATGCTCAGAAATTGTCTGGATGCCAGGTGGCCTGGGTCAAAAGTATACCAAGGACTAGTCCAACAGGTGAATGGCAGTGCCTGTGTCCAGACCCTTGCTTGGTTTAACCTATTGCTATAGATGTGGATTTTATGCAAAGACTTCATGACAGTGCTTGGAAACAATCAGTTTTGTGGGAAAGGTCTCTGGCAATAAAAATGGCTTTTCTAGTGCAAGTTATAACTGCATTAAGGATGGGCTGTGACTGAGTGTAGGATGTGTGCCCATGAGGTGCAGAAGGATTTGGGGGAGTGCTGAGTACTTTTTTGTTGTCCTTCATGCAGGACTCCTGTGCACAAGTCACCAACTAAACCCAATCAGATATGTTGGTCCTAGATAAATCATCAGCCTGTGCAGTATTCTCTAACACAGAATATGGAACCATTATACTAAAGAGAATTTCAGCTGAGAGAAATTTTAACATCAATTTTTGGTGCAGACATGAGGAGAAAGTTTTGAACTTTATTGTGGACAACTTTGTAGTCTCCAAATATTTTATTTTTGACATTTCGATGCATTGGAGAATTTTGCACCACTCTGTTCAATGTTTCCCAATGTTTTAGTGAGATAAGTGCATCACTTGAGACTTTTGTTCTACATGGAATTCTGTTAAAGCAACACTCCTGCTCCAAACCTGTCCCAGTATGGAGCAGAGTCCCACAGGTTTTATATTCGTTTTGCAAACTGAAGTGATTGAGTGACACAAAATGTGAAAACTTCAAAGGCCTTTCAGTGTGAATATTCTGCACAGCTGTTGTTTAACATTGAATATGGAGAGAGAGGAGGATTTTACTTGTGAGTACTTGGTGTTGTATTGCAAAACTGCATTATGTGAAGTCCTCTGTCTTCAAATTGAAAGCAAACAACTCTTATTTCCATGAGTAACCCCATCTGTTTCCATAAGACACTCTTAAGGGAAAGATTTAAAAAAGGAGAACAAAAAGCTGTCCTCTGCAGGGCAGCTTTGCTGTTTTACATTGAAGCTCTGACCACCCAGTTTAGATATATTTCTGTAGGCATAAATGCACATATAGTTTGTCATTAATTTATATTCTTTTACAAGGGGGCAACATGGCCAAATGGAAAGAGCTCTAGCTGGACTTAAAGATAAAAAGTGTTTAATATTTTCTTATCTCTGACAGTTTTCCCTGGTTGACATTGAAAAAGTAGTGACCTCACACGAGACTGCGCTTTGCCCATATGTGAAATGGCAGAATGCAACAGTGGTCTGTTGGAGAGTGCTTTTTTTTTTGAGACCTTGTGGAAAACACAGTAAGAAGTGAGTAATGTTAATAGGGTTAGAAAGTGAGTCTAGTCCTAGCAAATTTGTACTAATAAACCTGCTTGTGACTGTGTAAACAAGGAGAGATTCAATCCTACATATGGTTCTCACTGAAAGCTATTCCTGGTCCAGCTTTCCTACTGACCAGCCCTTCTTCAGGCTGTTGGTGGTTTAGCCCACAAGGAAGAGGTTAATGGTGCATAGTCAGTGAAAAATGGAAAAGCATTACAAAAAATCAAACCTTGAAGGAAACAAGATCAGCACATATGGGATTACACTGGGAATCATCCGAACTGGGTCCATTCCTGATTGCTGTTTATAAACTATTGTTGGGGTGACAAAGTGCCTTGGTTTCCCCAGTTGTAGTTGGACTTAACTGCTTTTAAAGTGCTTTGGGAATTTGCTTGCATGTTTCAGATACTACAGTTTTGTCTGTAGCAGGAGAAGGAGAGGACCTACAAGAGAGGAGTATAGGAGGAGAAAAAAAAATTCACTTATGTATCACAGTCAAAAAGAGGACTGAGGTACAATTGTTAAGCATCCTAGACTTAGTTACAGAGGCTCCTCCACAGTCAGTCTGTGGAGGGAAATGGACTAAGTAATCATTCCTCCAAGCTAAGATGTAATGTTAAACTGCATCAGTACTGGCCTATTCCCACTTCTGGGTGGCCTAGAGAACAAGGGATCCAAGAGATCCTTTATATGCATTATTACCTATCCCCAGAGACATATTTGAAAGCATGGGTGGATTTCAAGGGCTGCTACTCCTAAAGTTCCATACTGGTGTCCCCTTGATTCATGTTTACCCCATGAGACTGTCCATGACAGAGTGACCATCCTTTGTCTGTGCTGCAGTGGGGACAGGTGGCCTCTTTCCGTTTGAAACACACAGCTGATGTTCCCACATGCCCTGGGGAAGAAGGGCATTATGGAGATGGGCTTTAACTGAATTGTCTGTTTCTCAAAGGCCAATATATCTATTATTTTCTTTTTCTTTTTGTCAAGAGCTGCTTTTTACTTTCTTTTGGGAGAAAGTATCTTTACAAACTTGCTCAAAAACAAAGCCCTCACAGGACAGGACACTGATGCAAACTTTCTCCCCTCTGGTTTGACTTTATTAGCAACAACCTAAAGGGCTGCTTTAGCAAACTGCCCATGTTCAGCCTTAAACCCTTTGTCACCAGAGTTTTTTTCCTTCCCCATATTCTGAGTCAGCCAAACCTAATTACACTTTAATCAGTAAAATCAACACCTGCTAACAGGGTGGGCTCTTTTCAGCAAATAGTGCTTCTCTTGTCCAGAGGCTGATAAATTTCCAGGGGTCCTATTGTTTCTTTGTTCTGCTGATAAGGAGCTTTGACTGATAGTCTGGCAATGGGTATGGTTATCTCATGCCTATAAGGCAACAGTGGTGAATCTTCCTCTGGGTAAGGGCAGCAGAAGAAGGTGAGACAAGAATTATACATAGATGCTCAGAATCAAATGCCTTGGTATTTTCTCTTTAAAACTTAGGTCACCCCTGGAAAAATATGGGTCAGGGAGGTGCAGCATGTGGGAGTAAGGAAGGCAACCTGTAGAAGTTCCTGTTGTTTTTTTCTTCTTGCTTAAGCAGCCCTCTGCAGAAAGGTAAGGTGGCAGAACTGTCTGCAGAGAGAAGGGAGTGGGGCTGGATTGTACGGAGCCTGCTGGATTGGTATGTTGGTGCTGTCAGGTCAGCCCAGAGCCACCACTGTCCTCGAGGAGACTCATCTGCACCTTCACTGTAGACCCTCAGTGTGTGAATAGCTGTTGATGCAAAGAGGGTTGCTTAGGGGCAATTCAGGCCAGACCCGCCTCCTATTCCTGTGGTCACAGGCAGGATTTGAGCTCAAACTCCAGATTTAGGATACTATCCTTGTCCTCAGTGTGGCTGATTGGAATTTGAGCAAGTGGCTTTGTGGGTAGAAAGCAAACAAGGCCACAGGACTTACAGCTCCCCTTGGAGTTGGCTTCTAGCACACAGACCATCCCAGGGCAGATTTCTGGTGGAAAAAATTGTTCTGGTATTCATGGCAGCACTCTTGAAAATGTCTTTCACATATAATCAGGCAGCTACTCTGATTTTTATCTGACATCAGCTGAAACATTGTTAGAAACTTCAGCATAAGAAACTCTTTACAAGTGCACTCAGCTCTGAAAAAAACCCAGAGCCTTCTGGACTGAAGTTTCTTACACTTGTTTTCTGCTCTAGGGTCAATGTTTTTGGAAAGTTTCACTTAATTCCATGTGGATGAACAGGACAGAGGAGTAAAAACCAGTTGTGGTTTTCCTCTGGTGTTTCCACTGAGGTTATTTTTTCTGGATAGAAGCAGCAGCTTTGTTCAGCAGCTGTGTGTGTGCCTGGCTCCATCTGCCCTTCCCTGGCAGCCGCACACAGTGCTGCTCTGGAGGTCTGGATATATGTATACACAGGCTGCTAAATGTCTGCTGTTGGCTTTGCCTGTTTAAACTGCCCCTTGCTCTCTCCACTGATGCTCAGCTTCTGCTCTAGCCTGGATATGTTGGATATGCCCATTATTTATATACAAACCTATGCCTGAGCTGCAGCTAATGCTGGCGACCAAAGCCCAGGATCTCCTCCTGTGCCCACAGAGAACAGAGTCCACACATCTATCTGTGTCCCCAGAGCTCAGCTCTTCCAAGTTATCATGGCTGGCTTGATGCTGCCAAGAGACAGATGGAAATCAGGCAGGATCAAATACTGGATGTGCTTCCAGGTGAGCTGGAGCCTTCCTTTGATGCTGCAGCTTGAGCAGTACTTGAATGAGCATCTAAGGCTGTGCTAGTTGGAGGTTAAAGTAATTGCTATGGAAGGAGACAGATCGGGGTCTCAAGACCAGGCTGGATGTGACTTGAAGCAACCTGTTCTAATGGGAGGTGTCCCTGCCCATGGCAGGGGGCTTGTAACAAGATGATCTGTGAGGTCCCTTCCAACCCAAACCATCCTATGATTCTAGGAAAACCACAGCTTTGGATCTATGTGAAAACCCTCTGTTGATTTTGATGGAGGGCAAAGGGGTCCAGTGGGATAAAAGACGCCTGGCGTGGCTGTCTGCTGTCAAAAGAAAGGAGGATTTTTGGATATGTGGCTGATACCCAGTCCTGCAACTAGATCCAGGAGGATTTGATCCCTGGGCCTGTGCAAAGTCTCTTCCATTGTAGGATCACTCTCAGCAGGGGACACACAACAATTGTCCTGTCACCAGTCTGGCAGGACACCACTGCTCACACTGATTTCAGCAGCAGCTCCAAATTCCCGTCATGCCAAAAACCCATGTGAATTCAGGTGCTTTGTTTTGGGCTCCCTCCTTTGAAAACGCTGCCCATCCTTCTGTCTGTCTGCAACACAGAGAAGATCCCCGGATATCTGATAACACAACCGGGTTTCTCCAAACCAACCCCCCCCGGGCAACCCCCTCCCCGACTGCCCCCCCAGCAGCTCCCAGCGCCGCCGCCGGACAGCTGCACGGGAACGGTCTGCAGCAAATTTGGGCGAAGAGGTGGCTTTTAGGACCCTGGGAACTCCGCCAAGGCTCAGGTAGGTCTGTCTCATTCGTCAGCCGGGATTCATTCACTCCCAGGGATGTGTGTGTGTGAGTGTGTGTGTGTGCCGAGTGCTTTTCCTTCCCCGCCGCTGGCTCCGAGCCTTCCAAGTAATGGGACTAACACTGTTCTCCGGGCAATGAGGAGTGCCGGCTTGGGGCAGAAACCGCTCTCCTTTTCTCTGGAAGAAGACAAGCCGTGAGGATACTTAAGGATGTGCTGCCCAGACGTGTTTCCCACCTCCACCTTCCTCCTGGGACTCATGTGCTTGACAGCTTTCAGCAACTTTGCTAAGACTTCTGCAGACTTCTCAGGTAGGGAGAAGAGCCGATCCTTTCATGTGCTGCTTGTGGATGGGAGCTTATTCCAGCGCTCAGGAGCAGCTCAGGGAAAGGGGGTGTGAGCAGATCTGGGATAATTGTGTGGGGAGTAATTTCAACCTTTTAAAAATAAGTGGATGAAAAGTGTCGTCCGTAAGAGGATTTTGAGTTTCTTAAAAGTATTTCTCAATAATTAGCAAAACTATTTCAGCAGAGTTAGTTTGAGTAACTTTGGGAACGAGGAAAGGAATACTCTTAACTTGTGTAAGTCTGTAGCAGATTTTGTGCTGTTTTTCTCAGTGGAGTGAAAAGAACTGGATTAGGACACCATGAAGGTCTGGGATGTAAATTAAAACTAGCACAGCAAGTCCCAATTGTTTTGTAATGGGCCAGATTCCCTTCTCTTAACATACAGCTCCTGACTGTTGCAAAAGCCCCCTAAGCTGAGATAAAGGAGGTGTTACATGCACAGTATGAATTATACACTCTGTGTTTTCTTAAGACAGGAGAAAAAGTATCTCCTTTCTTCATAATTTCTGGGTCTACAATTTTATTTTGATTTGTGCTTAGCAGGTAAATACCCAGCACCTTGTAATTCTGGAGTCCCGTATAACTTTTATAACTCTGCAGCTGCATCAGTCACTTTAAAATTACATTTCTGCTTCTGTTCTTGTGGATGTGCATGTGGATCTCAGAAAATATAACAGAGCTCATTTTAAAACTGTAGTGTTGATTAGTTTGCTTGGGAATTCCCAGTGAGGGTCACTTTGCTTTTAGTATGTTGGTTCTAATTTTGGGTCTTAGTGTGAAGAACTAGTCTGGCATATTCTTTAGGGGAGTACTGCAAAACTCTTGAAGCAAATAAGAGCTGCCAGTTATAATTTGCTGATGAAAAGGTGTCATTTGCAAGGGCTGAATCTCACTGGACTTGGGTTTCAACATATCACAGCACTGCTGCTCACTGCCTGGGAGCACATGTGTCTGTGTGCTGTGAGAGATTCGTGTTGGAAAGAAGAAGCTTGGGCTGGAGTGGGGGGAGAATATATACAGTAGCTTGAAGTCTTAATGTGAATTGAAGGGGGCTGGCTTGCCTGTGATTCAGTCTCCTTTGGGGGCAGATCAGTCCTGGGGGCTCCCATTCAGGGCAGATCTGCCTCTGTTTCTGGTGTGGTTTTATCTTTTCCTTGAAGTTGAGCTTTCTCTGTGCTCCTCCTTGCAAGCAAGTTGATGAAGAAAGGTTTCATGGAGTGGGAATAACAGGAGCTAAAGCTGCAATGGGGAAAGGACTCATCCTTCTGAAATACAGATAAAGTTTCCCCAGTCAGGCCAAATTACTAAACATTAAAACACATACAGGTGTCCCAGGGCAATGGTACTTCACATTGTTTGTACAACATAGCCAGAGCAATGGAAGGAAATTCAATAGGCTTTGGTGGTGCTGTCCACAGGAGAAGACACTGTCCTTTTAAAAATGGATAAGAAGGTTACAGATACCAAAATAATGTTTTTTGCACCATCCAACTTTAGTGTCACACTCTGGGACAAGAGGGGTGGCTTAAATCCCCGTGTATGTGTGTGGCAGTACTCTGAAGCAGGGTCTGTAACCCCAACAGCACAACCTCCCATGAATTTCTGCAACTGCTGAAACCTTCTGCCAGGTCCAAGCTATGTTTTCTGATAGAAGGCTTGGCAAATGTTCCCAGTCTTGCTGGACTGACTGTACTTTGCAGGACAGGAAACACGGCTTGCTGCAGGAAAGGGCTGTGCCCGCTGTGTAGCAGCTCGAATACAGTTTTGTAAGTTCAGGAGCTGGGAGGCCACAAGATGAATGGGGGCAGGAAAAGGTACAGCATTTCCAAAATCACACCTTATGCTTCCCTAATACATTTTCCAAACACTCCATTTATCTCCCTTCAGTGCATGAGGGCATGGACCACGTGCTTCTTAGAAGAAGCAGTGGCCCAGATAAATCTCCCTACCTGATGGAACACCTTGTTTGTCACTGTTACCCCTACATATGAATTGTCAACTGGTATGAGGAATGGAGGGAAGGGGGAGAATGTAATTGTTTCTAACCTC
>JAYRBT010000114.1:108675741-108724452 GCA_036023395.1 Myiotriccus ornatus
CTGTTACCCCTACATATGAATTGTCAACTGGTATGAGGAATGGAGGGAAGGGGGAGAATGTAATTGTTTCTAACCTCTTATATATCTTTTCCATACTTTGGGATATTCTGTGTTCTTCTCTGTCATGGCTGGAATTGAGCAGGGGAATGTCTTTGGGGAAGCTTTATACCTTTACTATATGCCATCACACCTAGAGGTGCTGCATCCAAAACATAAATTGCCTGCATCTCAAGGAGATGAGTGGATTTGTATTGGTTATTGCTGCTGAGGAATGCAAGGCTTGCTGTGATGCTACAGAGGCTTCTGCAGCAGTTTTGTGCTGCAGGGAGATGACACAGCTTACCGGGATGTAAAGGCTCTTCCAGCTTGCAAATAAATAACAGTACTGTCCAGAGAGAGCAGCTGACACTCTTTGGAGAAGAAGGGCTTTTTTTTAAATTCAGTCCTGTAGACCTTGTCTAGCAACAAAGCTTTTCTGGCTTCTCAGCTGGGTTTGACTCAGCACTATTAGGGCAGAGCTGCTGGTTGTAATAAGTCATGGCCTTGTTGTGGTGGGCCAGGCAAAGTGCGTGGATCTGGCCCTGGAAAGCTCCGGGATGGCCAGTCTTGTGCTCTAAGCAGATCACAAGCAGCACTGACCTGACTCTCACGCTGCAGCTCTGCAGGAGGACTGGCTAAAAGGCTTACCAAGAACTGCACACCCACCCATGTCCCACTGCTCCCAGTACTCTCCCACTGGCTGGGCCTTCAAGGTGTGTGTCCCTTGGCTGAGGAGGTTTTCATGTTTGTGTAGATCATGGCAAGGCACTCTGAGAGGTGCCTTGTGATGAGCTTGTGATGTGATGAACTGAGTCTGTCACAGGAAAGCACAGGCAGGGCTGGTGGGGATCTCCACTGCCTGAGCACGTGGTCTCTCACTGTGGCTCCATCCCTCCTGTTTGAACAGCTCAAACTGCCACAACGTGAACATGATGAGTGCGTGTCCTGCTGGGGACTGGTGCAATCTGAGATGTAAGAATTCAAATTCCTTTTAAGTGAAGTATTTGAACTATGTGAAGAGTTTTGAAGTTGTTTTCTTTAATAGTTCTTTAAACATTGATGTTTGCAGCGGAGTGTGGGGGTAGGAAGCAGGTCCTGAGGGAGAGAGTGAAGTTATCAGGCACTTTGCAGCCACTTCTTAAGAAGGCCTGGACTTTTTCTCTGTGGCTGCTTGTAGTATGGGCTCTTGGTCTAATCTCATTCTGTGATCAGTTCTTGTGCTCAGGACCGTTTGAAGGCTCAGAACCCAGTGTCTTGATGTGTCTCTTACTCCTTATGTTCAAGGTGACACTTGAGGACTATGATGAGGTATGGTGTAAGAGTCTGGTGTTTTGAATCTCTGTACTGTAAAACTCTAGTCCTAATCTCAGTCCCAGCAATGAACGCTGCACAATCCCTGCTGGTTAATAAAACTTTGCCTTTGCTTTCTCTTGGACTCCCACCACAAATAAAAAGGGGCTAAAACAAAGTCCTTGCCTTGCCATAGGAAGCTATGCCATAGCTCTTCTGCATAGGCTCTGAGAAGCAATGATCCATGTGCAGTGCACAGGCCTTGCTCCTTAGAGGGACTAATGGGGCCAAAATTAGGCTTTGGTGCTAACTTTAAATGCAGGTGTTGAAAGCTTAGTCGGCAGCTTAGTCAAGAGCTATTGCTCATATCCTGTGTGCTGTCTCTGCTCCAGCCACGATGTTCCTGTCTCTGAAGATCAATCATGCCAACACATGTTGAATTCTGCTCTGCCTGCTGTCAGCCAGGGTGACCATTTAACTTCCAGCTGCATACCTGTAAGGAATTAGGATTATGTGATTATGATGTCGTGCTCCAATTCTCCTCAGTAAATTTCCCCTTCATCAAATGCCCCATAACTTCAAACACAGAAGAGTAGTGACATCAGATCTATGTAGCTGCAGGAATTTCTTGTTAATGGAGACAGGTCCCTTCACTACTGCAAAAAATGCCTTGAACTCAGGCGTTTGCAGACACCAGAGAATCCACTGCAAGGACCTAAGCCAAAAACTTAGGTTTCTAGGCATGGAAATAGCGTGGCTGGGAGCTCATGCCTGTTTTGATACCGGAGAACCCAGCCAAAGGAAAAACAGCCCTGGTAGGGCTGCTCCCCTTAGGCTGGCTTTAATATTTACGTTCTTTGCATTACATTTGGCACAAGCTGGATGTGAGCAGCACGGTGTTTAAGGGAGCTGATCGGGCATCGAGCCAGATGAATACTGATAACTCCCATCCACACCCTGCAGGTGAGCCCTGGGTAGCTTTCAGGATCTCTCCCTGGAGGCTCTTCTTGGCTTTGAAAGTGCAAAGAGGTTTTTTTTTGTTGTTTTTTTTTTTCCCCCCAAGAATATCAGGTTTCAAGTGAAAGCTGCTTTTGCCACCTCCCTGCTAATTGACTCAGTGTGTTTGTTTGAGGTGATGAGGACTGGGGTTGGGAGGGGAAAGGCACTTTACTCTGATTGCATTTAATCAGTCCATAATAAAGGCAATTTGTTTGACAACTCCATTCACCAAATTATCACCAAAATCTACATGCTAACAGCTTCTGAATGCCTGACAGCCCTGAATGGATCCATGGTGTCAAGGTGGTCCCTGTGTTGAAAGTTGCAGGCTGTGAAAATGGGATTTTCAACAAAAAGGCAGAAAATTTCTTTTCCAGTGTGGTGGTGTAACTCAGTAATGAGTTTTTGACCCCAGGGGAAAACAGATATGCTCTAGATTTTGTTTAAAGACTGGGCCAAACCCAGGCCACCTCCATACCTTCTCTTGGGGAAGGGCTTGGAGTGATGAGGTTGGATGGGCCTCAGGTTGTTGCTCAAAGAGGTCCTTGACCCCCAGGTGATATTTTTGTCCTCAGTTGGAGGCCTTATGTGCCAACCCATCCATCACAGCTGCAGTTTGGCTTACTCAGGGTAAGCTGTCTGTGCTGGGGTAGAGAAATTCTCCTTTGCAGAGGTGACAAAATCCAAACCCTCATCAAAGCTAGTTAAAAACCACTGTTGGCCTCTTCTGATAACGTTCTGGAGATGTGTCTGCAAGCGGAGGGAGCTGAAGGGCATGGCTGGGTCTGGGAGCCACAGCTGAGGGTTCTCACAGGGGGGAAGCTGCAACAGTTTTTTGTCATGTATGTCTGTCTGTCAGTGGAAAACAGTCTAAAGACCTCAGAGAGCTGAGAGGTGTTGGAGGAGGAAATCAGTGTGGGGTAAGTTAGAATCAAGTGCCAATTCTGCTGCTGTTCAAGAAGAGGAGGAGCAGCACAGAAGCTGGGGCTATTTTGGTGCCTTAGAGAGTTGTTCCAGTTTATCATCAGGGATGCAACTCCATGGCATCAACATACTATGTTAAGCAAAGACACGGGTGTCCGTGAACTCCTGTCCTGAGGGGAAAACGCTATGGACTTCCCAACAGTTGTGACCAAAAAGGCTGCAAGGGTGGACTCAATGCGTGCTGGCTCCAAGAAATATTTAGTGTTTACTTTTACTGACAGCTGAAGGGACCAAACTGAGCTCCAGGAAGAGAAACACGTGTTTCCAGTTCTGTGTGTTTGTGGTCCTGGGCTGTGACCAGGGGTGCTGCTGTTACAGCTGCAGGTCGATACTTGCGGTGCCACGGAAAGCAGACATTGTCAGGGAGGGACGGATGGGGCTGCTGTGGGTGCCAGGGTGTCTCGGGAGGGGACTGTGTGGAACCTCATGTAGGCAATGACTTTAAGCTCAAGAGCCATATGTGTGCATCTGGCTCATGGCTCAGGGAAATCCACTGGTTTAGCCATCAGAGCTGTCAGCAAGAGCCAAGGGACCTCAGGGAGCCCGACCTCTGTTGGTGAAGGCTGGCAATATTTATATAGTTCATACTAATTTCAAGGACCCAAAAACTGATCCGCAGATGCAAACTTTTGTTAGCATCAGGAACACCTTATTTAATTAGTATTATTAACAAAAAGGAAAATAAAAATTCACTGTGCCAATTTTAATCACTTCAAAGTATCACAGATTATCAGTGCCCACTAGATGCACAGACTATTTGAGGAAATTGTCCTTGCAGCATTCTTCCTATGTCTGTGTCTTATTAGGGAAACAAATGCTGCAGAATTAAAAAAGGCAACTGTTTATGTCCTCTGGTAAAAATTTCCCCTGATTTAAGATACTGTGAAAGCAGATTTTATATATCAAAAAGAATTTGGTCAATTAAAAAAAAAAAGTGCGAATTTTGACATATCCCTCTTTCAAATGAGATACTTGGAAGCTAAAATCACAATATAAGGTGTGGGGGTGGTGAGAATAAGCTTAGTCTCTGCAGGAAGAGGAAAACTACATATTTACACTTGGCACTTTTGCTGATCCTTTTGTTGATGCTAATTTAAACATGGCCTGATCTCCCAAAGTGCTTGGTGTTCAGAATTCAGGATTGGGCTATGCTGAGTTTAGGTGGGTGTGCAGTGATTTAGGTGGCCAACACCAGGACTGTTTACACGTGTTGTTTGACACTGGCTGCTTATTCTTGGCACGTTTGTGCAGGTACAGATTGAACTTTCTGCTCCAAGATAGCAACTCCAGTCCCTGGGAGGGATCAGTGGAAACAACTACCCTGATTTGTTTTGATGTTTTTGTGCTCTTACAATTTCTTTACACAGGTACCCAAGACTTGCACAGATTCTGATCCTTGAAAGGCACGTGGCTGCCTGCAGGAACAGACCCAGTGTGCTCCTCAGAGTAGTCCAGAGGACTTTTGGTCTGGTTGGTTTGGTACAATACTACAAGGTTCCTTGTGTCCTTGCCAGGGCTGTGCCTCACTGATCCAGCACTGCTGTTGTCTGGGGGTTTTGTGCTCTTTCCAAAAGACAGGCAAGGGCCAAATTCTGCTTAGCTGCGAGGCAACTTTGCTGACTTACCAAAAGCTTTGCAGGATGAACAGAAGCACAGTAGATAATCCCAACTTATCTTCTTGCTGATTAAAACTAGTGTAGAAGTAATAATTGTGAATAAGAGAACTGCTTGGGTTACCTATTATTATTATTATTCTTAACTTAGCTGCTCCTTTTGCCTGAGGAGGGATGGTGAGTTGTGACTCTCAGCCTGGGTTTAGGCTGATCCAAATGTGCCTGGCTGAGCTCAATAACTGAGGATATGAGCTCATTTGTAGTAATTAAACTATGAATGTCTGCTCTTTCAGGCATACTTGATGCCTGGCTGCCTGGAACCCAGTGTGTGTCTTCTTACATCAGAGGCAATGATGGTTTGGTAGTTCTGAGTTGCACAGTAAAATAAATTTTTGCTGAATTTTTTCAGATATACTCTGTGCTCTTGAACTTGGTTGGCAAATGCTGTGGTATCAGTGTTGATGGGGCTCCTGTGGATATTAAGGCTTTCTTATTCAATAATCACTCTTGGATCCATTTGGATCCTTCCATGAAGGTGGAGTAGTGTATGTGTGACCTGCAGCCTGGGCAAACTCTGAGGGGTCAGGTGTCAGAAGTGTGTTTGAATAAACAGATGGATGTAGAATGCTGCTAAAGAGTTTGCAGTGATGTTTTCCAAGCACTTTAGTTGTGGTGGGCAGGGGAGGTCACATCCAGCTCTTGGCAAAGTATCCCATGTCCTTAACAACAGAGAAAGAAAAATGTAAAAAATATATTTCCCTTTTTAATGTTATATCAAGAGAAGGAGGCCTAGAGAGCCAGAGGAGATTATTCAGCTATTTGCAATCAAAGAACTTCACTATGTGTTCTTGTGCACCAATTTCTGATCTGGTATCAACACACTAATTACCAACAGAGACATTTTTCACTCTTCCAGCAGCCCATAAAGGCACCAGAATCATCAGGGTTTGAGAGAGAGCTGACTTCAGGTGAGATATACTCAGTCCTTGACAGGCTGGGTACCTGATGGTGCCGCTTGTCAAAAAGGGGCCATTCAGACCACCTACTCGGAGACCCCCTGTGTGCCTGTGTTATTTTATTTTCATCTGCTATCAGATGCCTGTGGCTTTGCTGCTATGATATTATCAACACGTGTTGTATTAGCCTCCAGGGTTTAAAGTGGGCTTTTAGTCCAACAAGTAAATATAAAAACAAATGCAGCAGTGGGGGGATTTTCTGCTAATGTTTCCTCTGTGAGTTTTGTATCACGCTGTGGGCTGGGGTGACCTGCCTCCTGTGCCTCGGACTTGTGATCATTTATTGCTTGCTCCTCTTCATTTATATTAAAGTTGCTTTCTGGCAGGTGCGATTCCTGACATTGATTTCCCATGTTTGCTGTATTTTGCAAATGCTTTTGGCTCACACTTCCCTTAAAGTTGTGTTGGGCCAAGAGTGCAGACACTTAGTGCAATTATAGTGATAGGTGTAACTTGAGCTGCTGTAGCTGGATTATGGATTATTATTTTGGGCCTCAGTCTTTGGGAAATCTCTTCCCCCTGCGGTCTGTGTGGGGCCTGTACATGCAGTGCCGCTGTGGCCCTGGCAATGCCCATGGGATGAGTTGGGACAAAATCAGCACTTTGGTTTTGAAAAAGTTTAGCTTTTGGGTGGAACGTTCAAATGACAGCATTAGGCTTGCAAATCAAGAAACACTAAAAATAAAGGTAATTTTACCTATTCAAATCCAGGGTTTTATGTTATGAGTTACTTTTTAATAAGAGTATGCTATTTTTTCCACCTCTGTAGGACTCCTCTGTTGCCTATGGGACAGCTGCCTCACAATTGTTTTCTTTGTTCTTCTGGTCCTTATGGCCCTGGGGCACTATTTACCATGTGTTTAATGCTATTTAAAACTTTTTCTGTTATTTAAACCCTATTCTGCTTGTTGCAAGTGTCCAACAAACAGGGGTGTACTTACCCTTCTGGAAGGAGAGTCTGGAATGTTACCTGAGTTGCACAGATGAGGATCTGAGGCAGAGAGATTGGTGTCATGAGCTCCAGCTGCCCAATATTCCAGAGACAGTTCAGTATCTACCTTTTTCTCTCTAAGGACCAGCCTCTTACCCTTCTCTCAAGCTGTGATAGGCAGGAAGAAATATGTGGTACTCAGTACACAATTTTTTCCTGCAATACTATAATACCTCTATGAAAATGGATTGCACAGATTAAAATGAACATTACAGTTGCAAAGTCAACTGCACAAAACTAAATGTTGTAGGTTAGCAGCTGTAGGCAGCGAAGCACCACCCAGCTGCTTGCTTGCCTCCCCATCCCCAGTAGGAGAGAAAGGAAAGGGGAAGGGAAGAGTAAAAGCAAATAAACTCATGGGTTGAGACAAAAATAGTGAAAGAGAAGTGGAAGAAATAGGGAAGAAAGCAAAACAAGCAATGCAAAGGCAATCACTCACTGCCTCCCACAGGCAGACTGATGCCCAGGCAGTTCCCAAGCATAGATGGCTGACTGACCTAAACCCCACTCCACTCCTTTACTGCTGAACATGATGTTGTATGGTATAGAACATCTCTTTGCTTAGCTGGGGTCATCTGTCTGGTTGTGTTCCTTCCAACCTCTTCTGCGGACCCTCAATCTATTCACTGGGAGGGGGCAGAGAAACAGAGAAAGACTTGATGCTGTGCAAACACTGTCCAGCAGTAGCTAAAATGTTAATATATTGTCAGTATTGTTTTGGTTACAGATACAAAGCACAGCACCATACAAGTTGCTACAAAGAAAATTAACTCCATCACAGCCAGACCCAGTACACTGAGGAAAAGGCAACATTACACCTGTATTTTATGTGTAATATGAGTGGGTGGATGTTATAGGAAGCATAGTTTTTGTTGCCTTTTTCTGTTTGTTTGGTTGGTTTTCTTTTCTTAGAGTAGTCATGCTTTGAGGGTTACTTTATTTGGGGTGAGATAGGAGTATTTAAAATTGGGTTGCAAATTTGGGGTCTGTCCTTGGAATATATTCTAAGAGATCTACAAAAATGAGTTTTGAAGACATTCCTCCTCCAAATTTTTTTTTTTTGTTTGCTTCTGTCACTTCATAGAAAAGGAGAAAAAAAAAGTAAATGTGTCTATGCAAAGGCACAAATAAAGGTCCTGCAGTGCAAGTGATATTGCTGAAAATAGAGCCCCTGGGATTTGTTCAGTTGATTTCTCGCTAGATTTTTATTGTGTGGGTAACCCCTTGGAAACTGAGGTTGTTGATCTGACTGTTTCCAAAGCACGTCTGTCTCTTCATGTGTCTTTTGTACAGAGGCTGCTTCTGTTGTGTTAACGCTGTTTGCTTCCTGGTTTATGTGCTCCTCTGAATTCCAGCTCAAAGAGGTTAAAGCTTTATAAAAGTGAGTGGAGCAAGGAAGTGGCTCCACAGTTGATGATGAAGCACACACATCTGTGACCCACGCTGTGCTCACATGTTAGTTTATTGTTGGCCTCACAATAAAGGAGAGCGCTGGGGTTTTGTTCAGCTAAACAACTTTGATGGAATGAATTGTATAGAAAAAAGAATAGATGAAGCCTGGCTGTTATTTGCCAAAATGTTCTTTGTTTTAGCTGCGTTGCGGGGGATGCAGAACTCCCAGAAGAGGATGGTCTCTTTAGCAGCCGAGGGGGTGCTGATGGATTGGATAGGGACACAGAGACAGAGGGTCAGCAAGAAGAGGTGAAAAATTTTTCTGATTCTGCCTGCCCTTTGGGTTTGCTTGTCTTTAGCTGACAGCCCCAGGCTTTCACTTTGGCTGTACTACAGGGGTAGAGACTCTACTATACCTATAAGTTGCACTGTAAATGTGGAAGGTGTCACTTGCCATGGGTTTGGTTCAGGTTTAATGTGCACAGATAGCAGTTAGTGCATTTTGGCAATGGTACAGCCAGTGGCTGGAGTGTACAGGTCTATCAGCAGCTGCAGGAAACTGAATGCTTGGTGTTAGACAATACATTGTTCTTGCCAGATAAATGAAAATCACTTTATCTCTCTTTTCACAAACATTGTCCATATAATTGGAGGGCAAGGTTCAAGTTCAAACTGATAAGATTATTTTGCTTCCCTAAGTTGCATGACAATGGTCCCCTTGGCAAATCAAGCCTTGGACCTCCTTTTGCTGTAATGGGAACCAATCTCATTAGAAACAGAGCTGGATTAGTGAGAGTCCAACCTACTATACAGACCCACATTCTGACCCCAGCAGGCCTGAAGTGCCCTTTGTTCACTCAGCCTCCTCCGAGCTTTCCCATCGCTCTACATCTGTGTGGTGGAGCTGGGGGTGATTACTTCTGCTCAAGCAAAGCCTGCTGGGGGGTGAAGAGGAAGCTGATTGGCCAGCGTGGTATCACAATGTGAATGATAAAGTGTTTTTAAAATGTTTCTCTTGATTCGAGCCATGGCAGTACCGACCGACCAAGTTTTCTGCTGCACTGTTTTGAAGATTAAGGGGCAATTTTCACTTGTTTGACCTGTGAGACAGAAGTTGACCCTTTTCTGCCTCTCAGCATTACTGTCTTCTACAGATCAGGAAATCTGGACCTATTCACACCATTCTTCCCAGCATTTAAACACAGGGGCAAAAGGAAGACAAACCTTTTCAACTGTGATCTATGTTGGTTCTACCTGTCCTTGTTGGGGCTGGTTGTTGGCTCCTGGTGGGTTGCATGTAGACTGTCCAAGCTGCTTTATCAGACACCTGGGACTGAGAGCCCCTGAGATGACTCTGTGCACACCAGTGCCAGCAAGAGAGCAGCACAACTGTGCCTGCAACAGGCTCTTTGGGAGATGTTGTGGCTCAGAAGCAGTGCTGAGCTGTGGGGGTGCTGCTTATGGATGCTCGTGGGCCTGACTGTGTTGGTCCTAACTCAGTGCTGGTGCTGTACCTGCTGCCATTGTCTGTTGTTTGCTTTCTTCCTCACATTCTGCTTTTGCCATCCACTCTATCTGTCTGTCTATCTGTCTACTTATTTGTATTATCTCAATTTTTCCTCTTCCTGATTTGCTCAGTTCTGAGAGATTAGAGGTACAGTCCTGGCTGATTCTAACTGCTGCCATGAGATGAAGCCATGCTAAGGATGCTAAGAAGGGCAAATCCCACTTCTTCCTGGCTTAAAGAGCATTTTCTGATCCTTGAGGAAACTCTTATGCCCTTGCAACTCTCCTATACCCTACTTATCTGGTGGGTCTTGGAGGTATTGCCTCGAGCTTGATGCCTGGTTGGAGGTTTGTGCTTGAAGCAATCTGTCAAGGGAGGGCAGACTGTGGCCAGTGTTTGAAAGTGGCACCAATGCAAGAATGATCCTGGCCAGTTATTGTAGTAATCTGTTGCAACTGATTAGCCTGGAGGCTGATGCTGAAATGGTGAGGAGGCCTAACTTGGTGAGTAACTCAATATAAAGCAGTGGGGCAATTCCCTTATGCCCACTCCAGATGAATACGAACTCTTTTTTAAAAAAAAACCAAAAAATTATGTGTCTTCAGCAAGAACAAGGGTTAACCAAGGTAATTAGCACTGCTAAGCTAGAGTCTGTCTCTCACCAGCCAGACTGCAAATGGGCAACCAAAGAAACAGATCTGTTTTCTGTTCTTGCTAGATTTCTGGATATATTTTAAGGTTTCTCAGAAAGACCAGAACAGTGAAACACCCGTTGACAATAGCAATCCCTTTTCTTCATGGTGCAGCCTGAGCAAGCATTCAGACCGTTTCCTTCTGGGATTGCTCATTTCCTTTTTTTTCCCTTCTCCTGAAATAAAAACAATACTCTTCCAAAGGCACAACTACTCCAGTGCTGTGGCAGAGCCAGCCCCTGTCATTCCATCAGGCAGGCATCGGATGGGACATTGTCTTCTGTTTTCCCCCTATAAGCTACAACTCAGGAAAAACAAATTGCTGCAAAAATCCCCAAACCCCTTTTCATATATTGTTTTAGTGCTGTCAAAAATAGTAACTAATGCCCACCCTGAATTTCTCTCAGTTGTTTTTCCAAGGTTTCCATCCTTTAAGTGCACAGAAGGGAATGAAGTCTGAGGCTGTAGCCCCAAGCCTGGTTCAAGTGTGAGGGGAGCCTGTGATTGAAGAGACTGTCACAAACCTCCTGTGTGTCTCTGCCTACACAGCCCTGGAACTCACTGTGAGAGCCTGGGGTCTGTGGGACCCAGCTTCTGTTTTCATGACTGTCTCTTCTCATTACATGTTCCCTGATTGTCTCCATGTGTCTGTTTCTGTAGCTTGAGTCCTTGCTGGTTTTCTTGGAGCCCAAATTCCACAGTTACCTGGATTGTGGTAACTTCTATAGTTTGGGAAGCTGAAGGATGTGTGTACAACTCCACTAATAGTGCTGCCTCCCTGAAGACTTTCTGGGACAAAAAGATCTCCTTAAGTAGAGAAATAACCCCGAGCAGATGGTTAGGTAGACAGTCTGTCTATCTATATGGTCCATCTGCTGCTTTCAAGCGAATGATCCTGTCTGTGAGCAGTTAGATGAAGTTACTCCTGGAAAGGATGCCTTTATTTGTATTGCTGCAGTCCGAAATATTGGAGTAGGCTCAAAAGTAGCATACAGAGGGTTTACCCACATCTGTAAAGTTTGCCTGCAATGTTTTTGATGAGACACTGCAGTAGCAAGTTGCCAGCCTCCAAGACCAACAGTGGCTGTCTGCCTATACTGTGCAGAAGTGGCTGGTAGGACCATTTTCTTTGTCAGCTGGGCCTGACGGTGGCTCTGATATTACTTTCTCCAGTATCTCCATGCCTCTCTTGTGAAGGTGGTAGAGAATGAAACACTTCTATTGATTTTTTTACACCAATAGGGCTGTGGTCCATCCCCCTCTGCTCCCCAGCACAGTATCAGAATTATCTGGGTCCCAGCTTCTTACGTTGACTTACAAATGACCAAATCAGCCTGACCCACCTTGATCTCCAGGGGAGATCTTGTTGCATCCTTTCAGTACTTTCTTTTTATAAGAAAGACAGAGGGAGACTTTTTACAGAGGCCTGTAGTGATACGACAAGAGGTAATGATTTTAAACTGAAATATTTAGACTAATCATAAGAGAAAATTTTTAATG
Organism: Myiotriccus ornatus; assembly: GCA_036023395.1. Classification (NCBI taxonomy): domain Eukaryota; kingdom Metazoa; phylum Chordata; class Aves; order Passeriformes; family Tyrannidae; genus Myiotriccus; species Myiotriccus ornatus. Next base: position 108,687,765 of record JAYRBT010000114.1, read on the forward strand.
GTGAATGTAGTGAGACATTGGAACAGGTTGCTGTTGCTTAGGGAAGCTCTGGATGCCCCATCCCTGGAAGCATTCAAGGTTATGGTGGAGAGCACTCTGGGCAACCTGATCTAGTGTAAGATGATGAGGAGGTTGGACTGGATGATCTTCAAAGGTCCAGTCAAATCCAAACTGTTCTGTGGTTATGAGACTTCAGAATTGTTTTTAAACTCAGACTTGTCCCTTTGTGTAAAAATCTTCTATTAGAGAGGGCTGTAGGATGCTGTTAGTGAGATTTACCCTGTTGGATGTGGAATTACCTTATAAAGCCCTCCTCAGCCTTGTTGGTATTGGTGGATTAGTGCAGAGTTGCATTTCTGTGTCTGCTGGCCAAAGCAGCCCAAGCTACAGAATGCAGGATGGGGAGGGAGTCTGGCTGGATGCCTGATCCCTTGTTTCAGGACCTTTCTGGCCCATTTCCTAGTATAGTTTGCTGGAGAACATCAGAGCTGCCTCCATCCCAGCTGTATGTCATTGGCATAATGGCAGCACTCATGGATGTGGAGAGATCAGGCTTTTCCATTCACACTTGACCTGGTGGTGGGGGAAGAGTGAGGTTAACATCTCTTTCTGCTCTCGAAGGGCTAGCTAACAAGGGCCAATAACTTTTCACTCAGGTTTTTTTCCATTGGTGACAATGAACATGATTTGCATTGTAGAGAAGCTGTCATGTAAATGGTGTCTGGCTCATGTGATAAGAGGGCTCAGCTGTGCTCCAGCCACTGTGGGATGTGCAATGAGGGTAAGAAGTTTTCTTAGACATCAGGCACGTGGAGGGAACACTTACCACAGAAATGTGGTGGGGAGAGGTAGGGAAATACCTCTCAGATGGTGTATTTAAACAGAGACTGAGCATGCAGGAAAGTGGTAGACTGAGGTGAAAATTTACTCTCCCAGGCTGTTCTCCACCTTAATCTTTCCTGGCTTTGTGTGGGCGGGACCCAACCTTCCTAATGTCCATGCACAAGCAAAACTTGGTGTATTTTGAACAGTCTGAGGACAGCTGTTTTATTCTCAGTCTGATGGCTTATTCATGCTAGTACTTTAGGGATAAATAATTTTTGGTGTCTAATGAGGCTTTTTAGATTGCTCTGGAAACTTTTAAACCTGCAGTAGTAAAATGTAAGGCTGCAAACTAAACACCTTGGAGGCTTGGCCTTCAAGGCAAGACAGGCCAAGTGCTTTTTGTTTGTTATGTAACTAAATTTTCTAGCTTTACTTTGTAAGTTGTAGTATTTCTTCCCTCTTCTCCCTCTAGTCCTGAATTTCTAGCAGATCGCCAGTGAACAAGCACATTCAATAAATCTATCAGAAGTAATTCACAGTTGCAGATCAGTGATTGGCTGTAGAAGGATTTTGCTGTAGAGAATAAATACCAATAGCACTGTTTTGCTAATGAAGAAACTGAGGCACAGATTGTACCACTGGCAGTGGAATTGTTTTCCTTAACTGTTCCAAAGAGACCTTCATCTCACCTAAGCTGTTCCTTTGGATTTCTAGGGGATACTTCATCTGATCTGCCTTACAGCTACATCTAGACATCACTGGCATCCCAGGGTTGCTGATTCCTCTCCATTGACTCAAAGAGGATCCACACAGCTCCTTTAGACTAGATGAATCCTGCTCAAAACCTCACTAAAGTGGGGAGCAGCAGAGCTGACAATCTGCCTTCTAACCCATCTCCTGACCTGTTTTAGTTCTTGGCATGTTGTTGAAATGCAACGAATATAATGGGATTCTGTAACTCCTTCTTGTCTTTCTTTTTAAGACTCTTTTTTTCAGGAAACTTCCTATTGGGGGTGTTAGGAGTAAAACTGCGATATCATCCTCTGTTAGTGTCCTTACAAGTAATGTCTATGCAGTGGATTGGTGGCCTTGCAGTTGCTCCCCTACGCCAAGAAATACCAGGTAAAACTCCTTGTACTGCTTCGATGGAGCAAAACAAGCCCAAGGAGCAACACTGACCTCAGTGGTTTGGGATTAGTACCTTTGGGTTTTCTAGTTTTCGCCTTCCAGCCTAAGGACTTCCATTCATGGTTTTGATGTATGTGCCGTCTCCTATTCTTAGAAATGCTGCGCTTGCTTGAAGAGCAGAATGAGGTTCATTCACTCTGAAACAACCTGGGGATTTGTTTTCTTGGGTGCTGCAGAATAGACTGGTGTAACTGCTGCAATTAGGAGGTGATGGGCTAATCTCATCAGTTGATGGGAGGAAACACTAGGGTCAGTGGGCTGGATAATGAAATATGAAGATAAATTTTGGTGTGCCAGATGACCTGGCATAGTGGTTCCACTACTCTGGGAGGAAGGTGAGACAACAGTAGCTTTGAAGAACAAAAGCTGTAGCAAGAGGTGGCATGTGATTTCTCTGAGTTAAAAAACTGGTTTTGTGATTTCTCAGTTGAGTGGACTCCTGTGGGATTCATCCAGACCTGCTGGAGTTTTTTTGTGTGTGTGTTTGTTTTTGTTTTTTGGCTACTTTTCAGCAGCAACAGACAGTTCTCCAGCAAAAGTTAACCAAGCACTGGCAGTATATTGCTGTGCCTGTGCGATTTGTGGCTCAGCAAGAAGAAATAGTCCTGCCTGCTCATTCTTTTGGAAGTGGCTGATAATTTAATTATCTTTGTAAGGAAGATTGTATTTATGGTGTACCCTTATCTACGAATGTGTAATACTTCAGATTCAGAAATTCCAATATTTGTTTTTTGGATTAGATTGTAGGCTCTTTCAGCATATTGATTTGTCTGGGCTCAGCTTTTCATTTTCTGGGCTCAGTCCTTTCATCCTCACAAAACCAGGCAAGAGATAGAGGTATGGGGGATAAAAAATAGAGAAGAAAAAAACCTGCAGTTTTCAGGAGTGGTCTCTGAGACAGAAACATCTTTACTTTGGCTTGGCCCAAGCTGAGGTACCATGACCAGGTTTTGCTTTCACAGTGGACCCACGGTCTCCTTTAATTTCCATTCAGTTTTTGTGTGCTTGGTGCCAGCACACACTGAGGCTCTTCCCATCCTGAGTTTCTCTGCAGGGTTGTGCCACAAGAGATACTCCAAAGGTAAGTGGGAAGAAGTTGTAGTCCTTTTGCACCTTGCTCCGTGCTTGACACAAACACTCATTCCTTACGTCTCTTACCTACCCTCACCAACACTCTTTCAGGAAAAAACAATGAGAAGGGTTTGCCAAGTTTTGCTGTATTGCCTAAAACAAAAGCTGAGGAAATCCAACTGCACACGCTGGCAACTCTACCTGGCAGTGCCCCAGCACTATTTTCTTTCAGTGGGCATCCAGTGCAGGCAGAAGCTTGGCCTGGGCTCTGGGCCATTGCAGCAGCTTTACTGAGGAGTATCCAAACTTGGAACAGTCTGATAAGAGCTCTTAGTCCCTAAAGCAGAATCCAGAATAGTGGCCAAGCTTCATCTGGCTGTGAAATAATGAAAAGTGTATTTATGATAAGAAGTCTTACTGAAAAAGTACTTGTAACTGGGACACAGCCAGTCAGCACCTGTATTTCCTGGCAGAAGGGAAAGGAGGAACTTTTTAGTGGGTTTTAGTTGAGTGTGTTTGGTACTATGAAAGCTCTTGAGGCTGGATCTTTGGTGGGTGTACAGTAAAGTAGGTCTGATGACAGCAATGCTGCAGCGCTAGTGATTTGTGTACAGACTGAGAGTGCCTTGGGTTAAACATAGCTGGATCCTTTCCCATCCCCGAAGAATACTAAGGGCTGTGGTTTCTTAGCACCTGAGTCCTATTTACTTCATCATGGGGCAAAATTAGCACATTTTTTAGCCATAAGTTCCTTGCACACTGCAATACTTTGACACAACGCATACAGCTGAGCCACTTCCAACCTAATGCCCTCCTAGGAGCAGGCCATGTGCTGGAAGTAGAATTAAATGTGGAAAACATTAATCTGGCAAGTGATCTCCTCCAGCAAAGGGTCTGGATTCTGCTGCTGTAAGGGCTCCTGACTGCCTGGCAGTCCAGTGAGTGGAGTCACTCAGCAGTGGCAGGGAAAGTCCTGTGGAGACCCAGCCTCGGGGGAGTCTGTTGTAAAGTCACAGTGGCCCCAGATGTCAGGCAGGGCCGAGGGGAGATTGATGGGGGGGGTGGGGGAGCTGAGGCAAAGAGAGTTCAAGCATCACCCTGACCCTTGAGAAGGGAAAATAGCCCCAGCCCTCAGCAAGGTTTGATTGAAGCCTGCTGTTCGCCCGAAGTGGAAAGGTCAGGCTCTGCTCTGTCAGGCGCCCTCAAACAAAAAACATGTTTATACAGGACCCACCCCTGTACCTTGTGTGGTGGAGGGTAAATGGGCTTGGAGACGTTCAGTGCTTCTCTCTCTGGTAACGTTTTTGTCAACGAATGGTGGAATTTCAGATTGGTCTGGTAGTAAAAGCCTGGAAGCAACTGGGCAGGGTAAAGCCCACATAAACATTAACTGGAGTTAGACCCCATGAGCTCAGTGTTGGTGGTCTAGGGACGATGCTGTTCAGCACTGTGGTTCCCTTACAGAGGGGATGGGTTGTGTTTGGGGTGGTGGTTGTTGCCAGAATGTGCTTGAAACCAGGCCTGAAGCAGGTCATGCCTGTACATACATACATACATACATACATACCCTGTGTCCTCACAGCCTGAGTGTGTGAAGGGGGCTGCTGCTCCTGGGCAGAGTAGGATTTGCACACTTCATTGCCAACTGTGTGCCTCAGGCACCCCAATAACCCAGCATAAGGTTCTGGCAGCCTCGATGGTTTAGCTGGAAGGGAGATGTGAATACACTGTGTGTCTGCAGACTGTGGTCAGGAGGACAGGCATTCTGAGGTGTCCTGAATTTCCTGGAGTGGAGGTCTCTGCCAGAAAAATTGACCTTCTCTGCTCCCATGCATTCTCCTTCCTGAATCCCCTCAATACATGGACAGGGAATAGCCTCTGACCACCTGAACTATTATTGTGACCTCTCCCTGACACAGTCTTTCAGAGGGACTCTTTTGGTCCCATGTCATCTGGTGGGTACTTGTCCAAGTGTCATATGAGCAAACACAAATGCCTCTGTCACTTGTATATGCATGACAGAAATGTGGATATTGGGATTCAGGTATGATTTTCATGTCCTGTCCTTCATCTGGTGTGTGCTCATGTCATAAATAAAGCTCTTTGGAGTGAGTAGCCTGTTGACTTGTCCTAGCCAAAGGGCACCTCTTCAAGTAAACGTAGGAAGAACTGGCAGTTCAGGAGCCAATGTCTGTGTGAATTTGATGTTTTCAACATAGGAGAGGAGGCAGGAAAATAGCTTCAACCATCTGATTTTAGTGTACCACCGTACGTCTGTTGGAACCTTCCCAGCTGCTTTCCAACCTCTCCTCTCCCTTTTCACCCTTAGAAGAAGCTGAACCAAGTGCAGCTCAGCCAAGCATGGGCAACCCGGCACCTCTGCTCTGGTCCTGCACAGCTTTTCTCTGTTTGTAAGTTACTGGTATAGGATACATTGATTAATGGCCTAGTAGATTAATTGGTAGCCTCTGTAGGCTGTTTTGCAGCTGATGGCTTGCAGGGAGCTGTTGGAGTGGAAAAGCACAACAAAGTGCCAACTTACTGGGCTGTGACGGTGCCCACTGTATGGCAGGCGTTTTCCCAGCAGGAAAGGAAACAAAGGCATTTCTCTGAGGAATGTTGCAGGCAGAGATTGACTCACAAGCAGGGTGAGGGAAAAGAGTTTTAAAAGGCCTAAAACCAGGGGGGGAAACCCAAAACGTGTAGTTCAAACACAGAGTTGGCACTCTTCAGACAGTGAAGTCTTTGCCACAGGACTGTAGCTGAAAACTGACTTATTTTTTTACAGTTTGTTTCTGTGGTGTTTCCTGTGTTGAAGGGAAGATCAAATTCTGCCTAAATCTGATGTTGTGAAGTTCTCCCTCCTGCTCTTTCTTTCCAATGCAGCAGAGATGTAACCGAAGAGGGAAGAACAGGTTGTTATCTCTGCCAGCTGCTGCTGAGGCACTGGCTTTTCCCAGCTCTTCAGAGTGATTTCCTGATCAGTAAGCAGAGCAGAGACTGGGAAATATGACCTTTTAAAATACTCTCCACATGTGCCAACCAAACTGATAATAAATAACAAAAGCATAAAAGTTTCTGTTGTCCTGTAACAAATTGATATTCTGATCTGTGTGGGAAGAAAAAGGTGCCATCAGAAAAGAAAACAGATGTGACTTGTTGATGACATATGAAATTAAAATATTGTATCATTTTAAAATGTCATGGAAGGCATAATTTTTCTGCATGATGCATTAATTAATATCTTTCGTGAGGGCCCCATTACTTTGTTTCCCTAATTTTGTGTAAGAAGCTATCAAGGCTTATTTGAATTGCCTAGATATTAAAGGATATAAAGCAAAATTGCCTTGCTCTGCCTTGGCCTGATGTGGTTTCTTGTGTGAAAATACTGCTTTGCAATGAGGTGTCCTTACTTGGGGGTCTGGAATTTAGCTTCTTCCATGTTCAGTGTTGTTATAATTCCCTAATGGACAAAAAGGAGGGAAATGCAGTTCCAGAAATTAGTTCCTCTGAATAAGGACAAACAGAGATTTAAGTAAGATCTTAACCATGTAGGATCTTAGCTGCTGCTCAGGCATCTTCGTTGTTTTTTGATAGGAAGTAAGGGTTTCAAGCAGGACCCAAGAGCTAAATATTTCATTGAATCTGGGCCTGAGCTTTAAATCGCTGGATTATTTGTCTTTGGAATAACGAATGGAACAAAATTTTGCTGTGGGAGTCTAATCTTACCAAAAAGGAAATCTGACTTTAGGGCTTCTGCAATCCAAAATTCTGCAACATTGTAATGTAAGAACTTCCTCTGTGTGTTCAAAGTTGTTAAAACTGAGTTTGATGGGTTTAATTTTATATTAATTCAGAAGTGCGGTCTTGTTCTGGGGTTCGGATGGGGGCAAACATGTAGAGGAGTTGTGGAAGAGATTGCAGCAGAGAGCAGATTTCCAGCTGTTTCCTGGCCCCATGGCTTTTTCCCTGCGGTGTGGCTGGCTGTCCCTCTGCCTGCCATGTGAGAAGGCTTGTGCATGGGGATGTAAGAATAGTCTGACCAAAATAAAATAGAGCGCATGGCTTGGAGGTGAGAGCTAGAGATAGAGGGGCAAGGCTGCTTGTTTGATGGGTGCTACAGGTTCTTCAAAGAGTGAAAAAAGACCAGTAATATTTTGCCTTGAAGACCTCACCGTGATTTTCTGCACGTCGTACATCCAAGGTGGTTGATTAATAGGATTCATTAGAGGAAATCAGTGTTAACTTTATTATTTGGTTTGTTCTGATTAGTCAGAGGTCACTAACCAGAGTATTCCCTTGGCAAATGGCTTTGACTGGAAGAGTGGGAGTGTGTCTGCTCAGAGATGTGCACTGACAGTGCTGGTTGTGTGCTCAGTATTGGCAGGACTGATAAAAGCTTCTCTCCCCATGGGAAAGAGAAGAGCACCTGACTGCTTCACCCAGCAGATCTTGACTTAAACACAGTTGTGCCTCACACCAGTTTATGTGGAGACACACTGGAAGCCCTCGTGTTTTCCTTGTCTTTGCATAATGAGACACCGAAATATTGCTTGTCTTGGCTAAACAACAGAAGTAGCCTGTGATGAATTGCATTTGTGCCTGTTTCTGATCGTTTCAAGGTGCCTATTTCAAGAGGCCGGGAAGAAAGATGAGTGTTTACATTTTCTTTAAATGCTGATGCAGGCTCTTCGCACTTGAGTAGTCCAGATTAGCGTAGAGCCAAGAGTTCTGGCGTAGGGCCACAAGGACAGATTATTCACTGTATTTTCAAAGGGTGTTGGGTTTCTGGATCTGACCTTTTGGGTGGATAAATGGGAGGATTAACTGCTAAGGAAGCAATTATCCACTCTCTATAATTAATATCTCCTTCTTACTCTCTGGTGTTACTTGACCTGGAACCAGAACCTGTTGGTGTTGCCAGTTTTGTGTAATTACCACCTTTAAGATGAGGGCTGGAGTCCCCAACCTTTCGAAGTCAGCACAGTGGAAGAAGGGACAAAGAACACAAGGGTGAAGTTATTGAATCAAGCTCCAGTGACCAAAACAATGGAGATCGGGATGATTAAAGACTGCAGTTTTGTCCCTGGGGTAACTCTCTACCCTTTAATGCCACTGTGTCTTTTGACATGAAGATTAAATATGCCTGCTATTCTTCTGAAACAAAGCCCGCCCTGTCAATAAAGCAAACAGGTGCCTAATGCTTCTGCACATGCCTTTGGAAAGGTTGCCTTTCCCATCAATTCCGTGGTGTTTTCAGCTGTCACAGTTGAAAATGCTGTCTTGATCAGGTGCAGCTAGAGATTGTCATTCTGCACCATTGTTTCCCATTTATAAACCCGTGCAGATGTAGCTGGAAGCTGACACCATCTGACAGTTCTGGGAGGGGGATATGGTCTTTTTGCTCTACTTTTAAAAGCAATCCTGGGTTCCTCATTTATCCCTCTGTTGGTTTTTAGGTATCTATAGCATCTATTTCAATTGTAAAGAAGACTGAGACTCAAAAAATAATTAACAAATCTATGGAAATGCTAAATTTTGGTGTGTATCTGGATTTTTAAAAAAAAGATATATTCAATTTATATAAAGTTGTCAATAGTTAAACATATTTAGTTGTATCATCAATAAATAAATATTTTGTATATAATTCTAAGAAGAACAGAGCAGCAGCACAGACAAATCAAACTACTTTTCTTGTTAAACTTTTACACACAAACCCCACTTTTGGAACAAAAATCCAAAGGAGAATAAACTTTTAAAGCATGTAGATACAAAGTTAAATATTAACTTATTTTAAAACTTCTAACAGGGTTTACTGGTGCTTTTAAAATGTGCTTGTAAATTAGAGGTTCATTGCAGACTCTTATTTGATGCCATTGCTGAAGAAGAAGCATAGGTGGAAGTTAGTTATTTTTTCCTTGCACTGTATTTTGAGATAGAGGGAAACCAGAGTTAATAAATTAAGGACAATTAAACCTTTTATAGATATGTATTTTAGACTATGCTATCTGAAGTTATCAAAAGGATTGTCAGTTAAGTGAAGAGTCAGTGGGAAAATGCTTCTGGGAATGATGAGGCTTGAGCAGGTAAGGTGGGACTTGGTGTAGCACGGAGGTAACATGCGGAAATCACACAAGCACATAGTGAGATTATGCCCTGCAGCCTGGCTGTGGGATCATCTTCCTGTCTGCCACACACTGAAAGCAAAAACAAGAAAAAAGGGTGAAGCATTTACAGGCTGAACAGGAACATTTACTCAGAGGAGACCTCTGACATTGTCTTCTGGAATCCCATCCAAGGAAGAGATAATCTATCAAATGGTTTTCTGCAGAGCTGTAACTCAGTAAAACAGCACCCAATAATCCGTTTACCACACCTCAAGTGAGTAGAAATTTTTATTGAATAGTCAAAAATAAAGCAGTAATTTGCTATTTGTTAACTAAGATCTTTTTCCAGCTGAGCAGAGGAGGCTGAATTCCCAGGAAAATACCTTCCATGATTACTGCAGACACTAGAAAATGTTATTTTACTGATAGAAGGGGGTGCCAAATGCTAATAGTGTGGAGTCATTCTCAGAGTAGGTTCCCCCTGCCTGGGAAGGACCTGTTTGTCTGAGCTCAGTGGAAGATGGACTGAATTGGCACAACTTAACCCTGTGTCGTGTAAGAACCTGAGGACTGTTATATTGCCCTTGGGGCAAATTGAACTGGGAGACAAACACTGACAGTGCAGATTCAGAAGAAAAACATGTGAGGAATGTGAAAGATGAAGATCCTAAATGCTCTTGCAGATTTGTTGGTGCTGCCTTTTATTAAATCAAGGAGGTCACTCTATGTTATTGTAGAAGATGTTTGTCTTGGTTTTCAGAATCCACATGGACCAGCCTGTATGGAAATTTCAAATAGATCTCTGTTGTCTTCTTTTAAACTTACTAGTTCAAATCAAATATTACATTCAAATAATAGAGTAGCTCAAGTCCCTTTCAGTTGATGGATTATCATTAAGTAGTAGCAGTGATATTTTATAGTACTCATAATTTCTCAGCTACAGTGTAGGGCTTGCCTGCCTTGAGCCACCACTTGCTTTTTAATATCAGAAAAACTGCAGGATATACATCTGCCTTGATGTGGTTGAATCAGGGGCCTGGTGATTTTTCTGTGTCTCAGCTGATATTGCATATAGGTATAGAATCACAGAATGGTTTAGTTTGCAAGGGATCCTGAAGATCATCCAGTTCCAACCCCCCCGCCATGGACAGGGACACCTCTCACTACACCAGGTTGCTCAAAGTCCTGTCCAACGTGGCCTTGAACACTTCCAGGGATGGGGCATCCACAGCTTCTCTGGGCAACCTGTGCCAGGGCCTCATTACCCCCATCATAAAGAATTTTTGTAGTTCTTTTTGGCAAGAGAAGATTTCCCTCGGTAAAACAGTCTTCAGACGTTTCCAGTGATGAGAGTTGGTACTTGATCTCCCAGAGCTGCCAGCAACGCCGATGTGAGCTCCCTTGGTACCTGTGTCATTTCTGATCGTGGTGTCTGTTCAAACCTCAAGACTCTGGTCATCCCTTTTCCTCTCAGTCCCAGAAGGGCTTTTTGGTTTCTTTTGACATTCTCAGCCTCTACTTGTCTTAGAGATAACTGCAGTCTCTCTCCCTCCTAACACTCAACACTGGCAAATCATGACATCTGCTATAGCAGTAATAATTACTTTGATGAGAAATAAGTAAAGTTATAATTAATTCAGTTTGTCTTTGGTTGTACCCATACATCTGTTAACGGTTACTCAAGGCACTTCTAGATTTTTCCACGGTGTCTAAAATGTACTTTGAATGTAAGTAAAATAAGGATTCTCCCTTAATCACCTGTCTCCAGGAGATGGAGCTCCAAGAAAAACACCAATTACTGTTAGGTTTGTAATTTAAATTATGAAGGTTAGAAACACTAATTCTATGTCCCTGGCTGGGAAGACTTGTCAACAGCTCAATTACCATGAGGGGATCTCATTTTGTATTCCAGAAGTGTAGGGAAAGGAACTGAGAGGAGAAAAATACACTCATTTGCCTCAGATAGAGAGTGCCTGGGCCTGTATCCAGTTGTGAGTAATTCTCGCTAGAAACAAGATGTGAGCATTTAACAAGGAGGGTAATTAACTGTTAGTGTTGCTTATGAAGATATGCCACACATTTTTGCTTGTTTGGAGCTTTTCAATTCGAAATGCAAGGGTTTGCTCAGTGAATGCTTCTTTTTGAAGTTATTGAGCTTCAGTGAAAGATTTGTCATGTGAACACCTAAGACCTGTGTTATGGTGGAGGTCTGGCTAAACAGGCTTAACAGCCCTGCCTGGCTTTGAAATCTCCATAATTGGGTTGCACACAGGGGCGTGGGGCTTGGATTTGGTTTTTACCGACTGAAAAAAACTCATACCAAAGACACCCTGTGCATTTGGAACTTGAATAGACCACTCTCTTTTGGCTCTGACAGCTTTCAAAAGAAAGTCTCGAAAGAGGCGAACCCCTCAATCCATGGGCACCAGAGTCCTCACACCCCGCTGTGCCCCCTGCCCTGGCTGCTTCTCCTCCCTCCCAGCTTGGCCTGGATGGGCTGTCCTGTGGTCTTTTGGAAAGCAGGAGTTCACCTGGAAAGCACTCTGCTTCCAAAGGGACACCTTGCTGTGCACAAATGCAGTACAGCAGATCCTGGGAGGAGGTTTTGTGGGGAGAAATCCAGCTTATTCACTGCTAGACTTCTTTGAAAATAGATTAAGGGAAAATTTTGCTTCTTGAGAGGACCATGACTTCACCTCAGCCTTAACATACCACCAACCAAATCGTTCAAACAGCAGCAAATGACTACTAAAAATGTCAATTATTATTGTGGTGGTGGAAAAAGATCTCACTTTAAAACATGACACCAAGGAACAGTGACAGTTTTTATTTTAAATAAAAAGGAAAACAGGTTCTAAAATTTTTTTTCTATGAGTTTTTTCCCCCTATTTTTGATCCTGAAAATTCCAAATACAATTGGAAATTTAAATGAAGAAAACAGACCAAACCCCCTTTCTTCTCAAAAAGATTTTTTTTTTTTTTAATTTGGGAGGAAAAGTGATAAGAAAAGAAAAATCAATAGTGAAGTGCACAGTCACCTTTTTTCATTTCCTTTTATTTTTAACAATCTAAAACAGGAAGGGCCTTTGGTCACAATGAATTTGTAAGTATTTTAGGCTTTTTTAAACCAACACTAAAATCAATAGTGAAGCTTATAAAAGATAGCAGTTCAGCCTGAAAAATAACTATTGCTTGTGCAGGCAGAAATGTTCACATATACCCAGCTGGAGCCCTGAGTTTGTTTTTATGAGTTTAGACCAAACACCTGCCCCAATAATAGTCCATCTAAGAGATGAAATCAAATTATCACACAGCTTCATGCTGTTGGAAATGTTCAGAGCCCTTTTCCTGAAGTTGAATAATAGAGAAATCAAGATGTCCCTTCAGACAAAGAAACAGAGATCTGCTTTTGTGCATGCAGTACCACTGCTCTTTAATCTTATTTTCTGACATGTGAGAGTACTTTAGTGTGAAGTGTAGTGGGTTTCTGTGGCTGGATTTTGGTTGCAGGGCAGGGTGGGGGGCTACAGGTGTGGCTTCTGTTAGAAGCTCCTGGAAGCTTCCCCTGTCCCATGGAGCCAATGCCAGCTGGCTCCAGGATGGATTTCCTGCTGCTGGCCAAGGCCGAGCCAACACCTCTGTGATAATGTATTTAAGAACAGAAGAGTGTTGTGCAGTGAAAAATTCCAGCCAGGGAAAAGCGGAGTGAGGACATGGGACCAACAAGGCAGACACCAAGGTCAGTGCAGAAGGAGGGGCAGGAGGTGCTCCACGCCCTGCAGGCTGTGGTGCAGCCCAGGGTGGGGCAGCTGTGCCCCTGTTGCCCATGGGGGACCATTGGGGTGCAGAGACCCCCCTGCAGCCCACGGAGGAGCCCATGCTGGAGCAGGTGGATGCAGGAAGGAGACTGTGACCCTGTGGGAGGCCCAGGATAGAGCAGTGTCCTGCTGGAGACCTACAGCCCATGGATAGGGAAGCCCAGGCTGGAGCAGGTTTTTCCTGGGTAGGACCTGTGGCCCCTGTGGGGGACCCACGTCAGTACAGCTCATTGGTGAAGGACTGCACCCCATGGAGGAGTGACCCACGGGACAGCAGCTTGGGAAGAACTGCTGCCTGAGGGATGGACTCACATTGGAGAGGTCCATCAAGGACTGTCTCCCATGGCAGGGACCCCACGGAAGCAGGGGAAGGACTCCTCTCCCTGAGCAGTGGCAGAAACAACAACTGACTGCAACCCCCATTCCCCATCCCCCTGTACCACTGGGGGGGAGGAGGGAGAACATGGAAAGAGGGGTTGGGGGGAAGGTGTCTTTAGGATTATTTTATTTCTCACTCTTTTGTTCTGATCCTGTTTGTAATAAATTCAATTTATAACCTCACTTTGAGTCTTTTGCCCGTGGTGGTGATCAGTAAGTGATCTCTCCCAGCTTGGATCTCAACTCATGAATCCTTGGCTGTTTTTTTTCTCTCCTCTGTCCAGTTGCAGAGGGGAGCGAGAGAGTGGCTTTAGTGGGTACCTGGCATCCAGCCAGGGTCAACCCACTATAGTCTTTTTGGTGTGTCATCTGGAAAACGTGAGGATTTTGAGATAAGGATAGTAATTGGGAGAGTTAACGGGCAAGTAAATACTGAACAATCTTAAACAATTAAATGATCGCGGGGAATTTTTTTGTAATTGTGGTGAAGGTAGAAGGGATGGATTTTATGTAAATTGTCCACTTGTGTTAGGTGTTGTGATGATGTTATTTTGGTTTTTTTTTTTGATGTGGGGAATTTTTGGTGTATTCTGTTTTGGTTGGTTGTCTTTGTTGATGCAAGTGAAGGTTGTGTGATGAATGTGGAATTTAAAATCCTCAAATAAGGGATTCACAGAGGTGAGGGCTGGAAGGTGTTTTGGCCCAGAAAAGAACCTGGGTCAACTGCTTGGAAAGCAGCTGTGCTACATATTCACCTCTCCCATATTCACTGCAACAGATTGCACCACGCTGCTCTTGCCCAGTGATGAGAATCTTTGGCAGAGAGTCTATGGTTTCTTTAATATCTGGTGGATGAGTCTGTTCAGCATCAAAGGCAAGAGAATCCAACAGTGTTTTGTGTGGAACAGTTGCTTGTGGGATGGACTCATGCCGGAGAGGCCCGTGAAGGAATGTCACCTGTGGGAGGGACCCCATGGGTGAAGGGGAAGGACTCCTCTACCTGAGCAGCAGCAGAAACAACTGACTGTAACCCCCATTCCCTGTCTCTCTGCACTGCTAGGGCTAGGAGGTAGAGTTTGGAAGGAAGGAGAGGTGGAAGAAAGGTGCTTTTAAGATTGTTTTACTTCTCACTCTGTTGCTCTGATCCTTCTTGTAATAAATTCAATTTATATCCCCACTTTGAGTCTGTTTTGCCTGTGATGGTGATCACTAACCCCTCCCAGCTTGGATGTGAACTCATGAATCCTTGGCTGTTTTTTTTTCTCTCCTCTGTCCAGTTGCAGAGGGGAGTGAGAGAGTGGCTTTAGTGGGTACCTGGCATCCAGCCAGGGCCAGCCCACTACAGCGGGTGATATTTTGAAGTACTGAATTCTGCCTTTGTAACTCTCCCTGTGTTTTATTATTTGCCATAGATTTTGGAGAATGATTTCCTCCAGTCACTTTTAGGCTCTGCACGAAGTACAATAACAACTGAATGGTGCTCCTGAGAGATTCCTGCTAGACTCTAGTTTTGGTATTGACTATACTCTCTCTGTGGCTTATTTTTCCTTGCGATTTATAGAAGAAATCATGGATCATGACCACAGTGCCAAGTGTTTTGATAGTCTCTTATACTATCAGACAGTACGAGAGACAGTCCCCTGGTACTTTGGCAAACAGTTTGTGTGCAATTTTTGGAATCAGACGTGGGCGTGTGAGGTCCAGAGTGCTGGTTTGAAGGCTACGAGGGTTTAACCATATAGCTAAGGCCAGGCTGTCCCAGTTGTCTTGGGGCAAGAGGAGAAAACCCTCCACTAGTTATTATTTTTGATGGTGAACAAGAAAAATGGGCTATCAGGGCATCCTTTCTTGGCATATTGCAACATGTGTGAAGCACAAAGACCTTAGGAAATCAGCTGGGCCAGCTGAAGATGTTGGAGTCACTGGTCGAGCCCATGTATACCTGAGCTGGGTGACTGCATGGAGTAGCACCTGGAGCATGTGGTGGGTGTGCTGAAATCATGGTGACTGTGGATCTCTTCAGCTTTGGCAGAAGGTTGTGAGAGAACCCTTTTAGGAAGATCTCCAGGCAGTATCAATCATATACCATTATAGCAAAGGCAAACGGGATAGATAGGCACAAGTGAAGAAGATGTGACATAGGCATGGCCTTGAGCTCAATCTAAGATTTAGGATGCTCTTGAGGCTGCCTTGAACAGCACCAACTCCACTGGTGCTGCCATTGCAGCAGGTAATGTTCTGTGGACAGCCTCAATTTTGGCCTCAAGAAGAGCACCAAGGCTGCTTGTGTAAGAGTGTGGACACAGATATTAATACCATTTTAATGATCATTAACATGTTCTCTTCAGGAGCTGAGGGATTGGGTTAACTTTATGTAGCCATCAGATCTGATGGGCTTGTCCTTTTTGGAAGGAGGCACTGTTTCTTTGGCCCTTCTCTCATGATCCAAGAGCTGCCTGGGGAGGAAATGTCCCAACTGTTACAGAGCCAGACTGCTTAGAAAATAACTTTGTGCCACACAAAACTTGGAGCAGGTGTCCCCAGAGAGTCAGAGGGCCCAATAGCTGCTGTCCCTGGTCCCATGGTGTGAGTGTTGCAAGTACCAGCTTTTACTTCAGCTGTTTTAATGGCTGGCAAGAGTATAATTTGCTTTGCCCCTTCTAATTTAGGTGCTAATGCCTGACTCCTTGTGAATCACTGCTCTGCATTGTTTATTATTGTGTAGAACTGTCAAAGGCTTGGGGATCTGGCAAAACAGTTGAAGTGCATTGCTTTTCTCCCTGATTTCCCGTGGCAAATTCTAAACAAGGTCCCTCAATGACTGTCAGTGTGAAGTGAAGAACTTTCTACAAACTCAGATTTCCTTGGCAGCCTCTTTACATGAGGTGACTATGTCTGCAGGAAATAGATGTTGCTGCATGCAGATTTTCCCAGGATATTTCAGGGGTGATTCAAGGAATCATGCTGGGGTTTCAGTCCTCTCCCTACCAGAGCCTCTCCCCTACTTCTCCCTCCAAAGTGGTGGAGCTGCTGCTAATTGTCGTGACAAGTGGAACAGCTCCTTTCTGAGGGGACCCCACACTCAGTTGTGGAGAGGAATTTGCTTTGAAGTCGTCTCCCTGCCCTGTATTGTCTACACACCTTGCTTTGTGTGAATGTGATAAATGGAAACCAAACAGTCCCAGACCAAGGAAACGAATGCTGAGTCCTGCCTGTCACTCCAAAACATTTGCTGTGTTTATTACAAAGCTGCCAGGGTTGCACTGTGCAGCCACATTCAAAGCGGCCAAAATGCTGAGTAGCCAAATGCTGCTTTCCTCCCCCTGAGTAATGTTTTTTGGTGTAAGAACACATCAAAGATGATGGAAGTGGGTTGAAGTGAGCTTGTTATTACTGATATCCGTGTGTGACACAGTGCCAGAAACACTGTGAACTGGCACAGCTATACTGTTGTGGTAAGTAGCCCAAGACAAAGTTTGTGATTAGGATACTCAAATGGATTGTTCCCATTATTACTGCTTAGAGCTCTCAGACTCTTCTCAGCCATGAAAAAAAGAAGATTTCAGGGTCTAATGGTGAGATGAGTAGAGCAGTATCAGGAGGGCACAGGGCTGGGCTTCTGTTCCCTGGTACTTTTACTGAATTGCAATGTGAACTCCCTAAGTTTCATCTCTGTATCTCTCCTCTTCCCCTCTTCCTTTGCCTCCATCATCTGCTCTGAATTAGACCTTATACTTACAGGGGAAATAAATCCCTCCATTTTGTCTACTTAATCCATCTGGGTGTGGAAAAGGCAGTGACTTTCCTTTAGGAAAAAAGGGGGAAGGACTCATTAAAAAAAAAAAAAAATTGTTGGTTTTCAGTTGCAAATCATAACAGCTAAAGTGCCTCTGTGGCTTGAAAGGGAACATGGGACAAAAGGGGGAAGGCACCATTTTTCAAAAAATGTCACTGCACTACAGGCAAATCATGCCTGACAAATTTGGTGTCTTTCTACAATGGTGTTGTAGCAGTGGTGGACACGGGAAGAGCAGCAGGTGTCATCTACCTGGACTTGTGCAAAGCATTTGACATTGTCCTGCACGACATCCTTATCTGTAAACTGTAAAGACATGGATTTGATAGATGGACCACTCATTGGATTAAAAATAAGCTGGATAGTCACACTCAGAGAACTGCAATCAGTGGCTCAGTGTCCATGTGGAGACCAGTGACAAGTGTCTTTCCTCA
Source organism: Myiotriccus ornatus (assembly GCA_036023395.1). Taxonomy (NCBI): domain Eukaryota; kingdom Metazoa; phylum Chordata; class Aves; order Passeriformes; family Tyrannidae; genus Myiotriccus; species Myiotriccus ornatus. The sequence goes on from JAYRBT010000114.1 coordinate 108,705,382, forward strand.
GGGGTTGGTGCTGGGGCTGACACCTTTTAACATCTTTGCTGGCAACACTGACAGTGGGATCGAGTGCACGCTCAGAAGGTGGAAAGTCAGCTGTGTCCTAGGCTGCATCAGAAGCAGGGTGGGCAACAGGGTGAGGGAGGGGATTCTTCCCCTTTACTCTGCTCTTGTGACACCCCACCTGGAGTGCTGCATCCAGGTCTGAGGTCCCCTATACAAGAAAAATTGGAATCAGTCCAGAGGAGGCCTTTATTTTGACCACAAGGCTGGAGAACTTCTGCTATGAAGACAGGATGAGAGAGCTGGGTCTGACCAGTCTGTAGAAGAGAAGGCTTTGGGGAGACCTTAGAGCCCCTTCCAGTGCCTGAAAGGACTCCAAAAGAGTTGGACAGGGACTTTTTGCAAGGGCATGTAGTGAATGGATGAGGGAACTGGCCTGTTGGCTCAGCAGAATTTTAGTTTCTCACCTAAGAGATTTCTCTTTCCCACCACAGAAGTAAAAGGTGTAAACTGGGCAGGGAGAGAAAGTATGGGGCTGTTCAGCCTGTCCTGCCACTCTGGAAGTGGCACTGGAGGATCTCTCCTGGCTGAAGAGCTGAGCTGTGTGGGGAGGCTGCCGTGGCTTTGAATGCCAGCAGGAATAGCTCTGTAATCCAAACTTTCTTGCTTCCTTAATAACCCAGCTTCTGGGCACAACTGGGCTTCAGTGATGTGGGAGTAATCTTATTAGGAGGTTGCAACGAGAAAAGAAGACTGGCTTTTGTAAGAGGAAAATAAGTCGTTATTAAAAAGGAAGGACAAAGCTACCAAAAGCCTCATTCATGTTACAGGTTTAGGCTTGGGACAGAAGAGAAATCCACAAAAATCTGCCTTTCAGCTTTTTCTATTGCCTGTGTTTGAATGGGAAATTGGATATCTCTAGGGCCCTGGGAGACAGCATACATGAAAACAGCACCAAATTCCTTCAGGGGGATGCAAGGAGGAAGGGACATCTGTTTTGTATCCAAACATTACTTGAAGCCTAGTTAAAACTGTTGTTGTGAGAGGGGAGAGAAAAAACACAGAGAAAATCCTCCTTCTCTTTTGGTTGGGAATCAGTGCTACCAGGCAGGGGGAATACTAATGGAGGTCTCTTATCTTTCCTCCACTTAGAAATCAGTGCTGTCCTCATTTTGAAAGAGCCACTTAGTCACCCATGGTCGAGTCTTCAGTAAATGTGAAACATCTTGTTAGTGATAGATGGGGTCATTCACACTGGGCTAACTTGGCCTCTCTTTATGAGGAAAAGAACAGTATTAATATAAGCAGGTGTTTATTCACTGTTCCTCAGTTAATTATCTTGACTTAATGTGATGTATGAAAAACAGGGGCTCATGTAAGTTAAGGCTGGTATTTCAAAGGCAACATGGGGATTTGAGATATTGAGAACTCTAGGATATGGAGGGGCAGAAAACAATCTGTATGTCATGAAACATTTTGAGGCTTTTGGCTTTGAAGATCCTTTAAGTTTTTCAGAATCGGAGACTCTAACTCTTTTCTCTTACTTCTTTTTCTAGAATGAACTTTTTTTTTTTCTTTTCTCTTTTTCGTTTTTTCCTTTTCTTTTCTTTCTTTACCTCGGAGCTGGAGCATCACATTCAAGTACTTGAAGGCCCAATCTGTAGAGTACATTTCTCTTTGAACCTCCAGCTGAAGCTCTTCTATCCTTTGGTGTATCCTTTTTGTGAATGAGATATTTGATTTTCACCATGTTCGAGAAAAGACTGGACATGGCACTCAGGTTGCAGCTGCTCTAGTGTCTTGCTTTGGGAGTCAGGAAATGTCCCCATAAAAATGAAATCATAATGAAAACAAGTTTGGAAGTGTGGAAATACTGAATTTTAATTTGGATCCTTACCCACAGAAATAGCTTTGTTCTTTTAAAATGGGTTATAGGTCTTTCAGCCAACAGGTAGGCAGGTAGGCACACCTGCCCTATAAAATATCCCCACATCTTGCATGTGCCCTACACTGTGGCTGCTGTTGAGCCCACGTGGAAGGCTGTGGTGAAAAAGGGGAACATCTAAGGCAGCATGTGAACGGCTCCCCAGTTAGATTGTGCCAGAACCCCTGTTTTGGGGCAGTTAGGGAAGCACTTCTGTCACTCTGCTTGTGAGGGGGGCTTGAGCTGCTGCTCTCTGAAATGAGGTGCTTCTAAGCACTCACATAAACAAGGCTGAAAGCTGAATTATTTCTTTTTGTTAGGCAGAAGGATCAATCAGGCAAGTTTGGGCCAAAGATTACTCTGTTTGTGAGGCCACACAGCCAATCTCACCTGCTCTCTGCTAGACAAAACATAGAGCCTGGAGGTGGGAATAAATTCTGGAGGAGGCCAGAATGGGGAGGGACTGCTGAGATTCAAGCAGGGAGATTTTACCTGTGTGGTATGATAAGCAAGACAGCTGTGCTGGGTTTCCTTTTCTTCGTACGTGGAAATGAATAATCAGCATTATTATCTGTCTGGCATTTATCCTATTTCATATCCCAGTTTTGAATACACTTCTAATTAGCAGAATATTGAAACAATCTCATGCTGTAAGTCTAATCATGGGAACAGGCGTGCTTTCCCTGTTGGTCTGTGCCCAGGATGTTGTGGATTTGTCTGCTAACATCTTACTGTCTCCTTTCTCATTCCTGACACGGTTCCACAGTCTCCCCAGGCAGCCTTGAACTCCTCACTATGGATGCAGAGAGGGAAGACAGAACACCAGAGATATCCTGGCACGTGTGGGACTGTGAGTGCCAACAGACAGATGAAGTTAGTGTGAAATTTGAATTGAAGAAGGTGTTGCAGTGCAGTTGTATTTGGCTGTGGAAAACTTTGCTAAGCTGTGGTATTTTTTGCTGAAGAACACATTCTGGATCTTAGCTTCTAAACTCTTTTTTTCCTATAAAATTATGCATAACATTTGTATTAAGGAGACAGTTAGAAGGTTAGACCTTAGTGTGGTGGTGGGGGTTAGTTTGGCTCTTGAGGAATTAAAATGCTAGTGTCTTGCATGGCCATTCTTAGATTGAGACAGGCAGCACGTACATCTGCACAGATTCCTCTTTGGGATGTAGAAACATCAGAGTTCATCTTGCTTAGCGTGGCAGAGATGGTAATTTAATGTCCTATATCTACATGGACCAAGGCCCTGGTCTACCAAGGCAAATGAGTGAATACGTACTTGCTTTTTAAAAGTAGTTTATCCAGCCTGAACTGAAGGTCAAATACATAAAATATTTGCCTGGACTTATACCTAAGTGATGTAATAGCTTTATGTTTTGTCTGAGATAGTGTCCAGAGTCAGGAATGACACCAGTTTTGAACCTGACACTTGATGGAACTCTGTTTCAACAATCAGTACTTATAAGGCTCTGGAAGTAAATAGTTCTGTTAAGTTTTAAGTCCTCAAACTGCTCTGCTGTGGTTTTGTAATCCCAGGGCGACTCAGGGGGCCTGATGTACTCCAGTGGCTGTTCTTGCAAAGAGCTGGATTATAAAAGTCTCTTGATTCTTCCCTTGTTAAAAGCTTGTGGTTTATGAGGTTAGAAACCTTTCTGGGTTAAGCTTTCACTTTGTCATGATAAGCTGTTTTACAAGAGTACAATTAATTTCTCTGAGATTAATTTCAACTAAATAGACCCTTTTCACTGTACCTACAGCAGAAGAGGCCATCTTTGGTGTTTTGAAACAAAGTCTTGCAAGTGAGCAAGTCAAAGACAAACAGTGGGCAGCTGTTTCCACAGAAAAGCAGGGGAAATTTATTGGAACCAAGAGACTTTTTTTTTTTTTTTTAACTTGGGAACTGAACTGCAAATTTATTTTTTCTATTACCGTAACGGCTTTGCAAAGAAGGCAATGCCTGACACAGCCTTCCTGCAAAGAGTGGATGAATTGTGAGAGATTGGATCACACTATGTGTGATGAGGTGTGGAGGGAGCTGTGTGCCAGGTGAGACTGGGATGGTCTCTTGTGCTCTCACAGTCTTTTTAATGACCATCCCTGTGCAGATCTTTGCATGGAATTGTCTTCATTTCTCCCTCAGCCTCAAAATGTTCTTGCCCTGGGAGTGACCCAGGACTGTTTTTTGCCCCTTAGACTCTGGACTAGATGGCTACATGGGCACATTCCCCTGAGGCTTCTTTTTCCCACCCATGTTATACTCATTCAGGCAGTGTGTGGCCCTGTTGGCCACAGAAGGTCTGGCTTCTTTCTTCCGTCTCCCCAACACACTCTGAAGTTTGGTAGTGAAAGATATGAGCAAAAGAAAGCCAAATAATTAGTTATCGCAGCCCTAATTCCCTGGGCAGAAGTTCACTTTTCAGTAACTGAAACTGGCTTAATCCTAATCCCCTGCAAATCCCCCTTCCTAAGAGTCTTTGTGAGGCTCCCTTATTGGTAAGAGCTTCCAAGAAGACCAGTGCTTCTTTTAGGCTGAATTTTCCTAAAACCCCTAAATGCTGTATCTGCAGTGTGATATAATACAGGACAGTGAATCTCTGAAGCGACAAACCCCTTAACATGCGAGTGGGGCTATTGCTGTGCAAAACAAATTGGAAGAAGAGCTCTAGTGTTGCAGGCACAAGTCTTCTTCTCTCTGTTATTGCTATAAACCTCATTTGTTGCCTCTCCTGCAAGCTGGCCATTTTTTAGGAGAAGACTTTCTCTGAAACAGCTCCCATGGCCTCTTCTGCTTTGTTGACTGACAAGGGGGTGCTGTGGGATAACTTGTCATTGCTGCCTCATTTAGCCAGCGAAGAGAGTTTCCCATAACTGGTACATTTGGCACTTTTTTCCATTGATCTGAGTGATGGGCTCTACTTCTCTGTGTTATCTGTGCAAGGAACCAGACCCCGACTGCCCAGAGCAGCTCCTTGTGCCCTTGATGACCACCAGTCAAAGAACTGAGCTGGCCTGTCTGGATTGTAATTCCTGGGTTCAAGATCTCAAGCACGTACGGGAGTTACAAAAGGTGGAAACCTCAGCCATGAATCCGCCTCCATCTTCATGGGGAGGGGAGAGACATATTAGAGAGAAAATTAGATGTCTCCTGTCCACTGCCTGGAGTGGACTGTGAATTTGCTCGCTGCTGTTGAAACCTACAGCTTTCTTTTTGCAAACAAATGGGTCAGTTTCGCCTGTCTCTTCACATCCTTCCTTTGCCTCTTAGTTCTCATCCCTGTTTGCTCTTCCAGTTTTCATCCTGAGAAAGGTCTGGGTGAGAGGCTCTGAGTGAGTTGCACAGGTGCTGCCCACGTTTCCTCGGATGCTGCCTTCTCCTTTCTCTGCCACAGGGATCAGGTAGGGCACACCTAGTCCAGGGGAAAAGGATAATTATTAATCATAACAGCTTGGTAGGTGAGCACCTTTCTAGTGAATAGATATGCTAATTAAAGGCAGTCTATGTGCTAATTACGTTCTTCCCATTGTAACTAAGAACTCTAGGAAACCTGCTTGTCTCAGCGATAAAATGAAGAGAGGTTGGTTTTGGGAAATTTATGGTCTAATGCTAAGTGAAACTTTCCTTGTTATCTCTATAGATTTAAGGAATAGTCTCTTTCTGCCATCTGTTTTATTTGCTTCCTTCATAAACCATTCATTAGCTTGAATGACTTTTATCCTGAAAAAGATTAAAGACAATGAGTATGGAGATAAATGAACATTAAATGAACATTTTGACAGTGTTGCTGGTATTCTTTTTTTCCCTCCTTTTTCTTTTAAAATTCAAAATTGCATCCATCTCCTTTTCACTGTGCACTTCTGAAGAAGTGCCAGAGTCTGAAATAATTCTGAAGCTTTATCCAGGCTTTGAGATTCCCCAGGCCTTGTGACAAGAGTTCTTTGGCAATTGCTTCTCCTCCATGAGCTCACCCCTCATCCCAGTTCAGCTTCGAGGAGCAGGGACATGGTGGCTTGTCCCAAGCCAGGTCCTAGATCAGTGGCAGCTTCTTAGGAATACGTGGGTGGGATTTAAAACAGTGACGGCTCAGATCTCTAAAGCTCTAATTCAGACATGAACAAGATGTTGTTTCTTATCTTTAGGGGGATTTGCATCTGTCAGAGGTTTAAACAGCACTGAGGGAAGTAACCTGCTCTCTCCTGTATGTAAAAGTGATGTCTGTGTTAGGAATGCACGTCTGTGTACGTGGCCTGGGCACACCCTGTGGTCCCTGGAAGGACACAGGCAATGTGAGGCTGATTTCTGTCCCAGGCTGGCTGAAATACTCTGCTGTAGAGCCCTCCATCTCCAGGAATGGCAGAGGGATCCTGAGGTGACACAACTCAGTAAATTTGTGGTATTAGGAAGGTGACCCTGCACACTTTGCTATAGCCTGGTCAGGTCTGCAGTGCTGGTTTTAGAGATGCTTTACAAATGCCTAAGTGTGCTTCAGTAAACTAAAGTGAGCATGAAGTTCTAGATTACAAACTGTCCAGTGCAATGCCAGGTGCATTCCTGCTATTCCTGCCTTGCTTGCAGAGGAAAAGGCAGTCATTTCCAAACTGGCATAGCCACTAACACCCCTTATTGCCAAGCTGCCTCACGGAAGGGGGTCCATGCTCGGCAATAGGAAATGTCCAGAGCCTGAACTAATGCAAATGGCTCAGCTGAGTGAGAAGAGAGGGACCCAAGTCACACTGGCTCAAGTATCCTTGAAGACTTTCTAGATTGGTGGCTTCTGCTGCTCTAGCTAAATCTACCAGCCCTTACTTTTCTACAACGTGTGCATTGGTAGAGGTTACTGCCCTGAGGTGAGGGAGTCCTGGCACTGGCTTTAATGAGGGAGCAGAGTTCAGTGTACTGATGTGTAAACAAAGGCTTTGTGAGAGGACCAGTGTTTCTGAATCTAATCCTTTGTGGTTCATTGCTCCAGAGACTCACTTGTCTTGGGGCTGGGAGAGCTGCATATTGTTATGCTTAATTTTCAGAGCTGTCTAGGAAATGACCTTCCCAGCCTCCAGGCTGAATGGGACTTACACCAGCCTCTTCTTGTGTCCCTGAGTCATTTGCATTTTATGGTTAGGAGAAAGCATAGCTCAGATCACAGTGCTTTTCAGAGAAAGGTGATAGTTCCACTATCTGCTGAGATTTAATACTTCCACAGAAGGCAAAGCCTGTCGTATCAGTTTGTTGTTCTGGCCCATTCCCAGGCAACATGCCATTCCCTGGTACAAAAGCTCCTATTGTTACCACTGGGCTGGTTCCAATCTAACATGCTATGTGCCTCCTTCCTCACAGAAGTGCAAAGTGCACTATGAAATACAATTTATAGATTAAAACTAATTCTCAGAAGTTCAACAGAGCAGACTATTATAATTATGGAAGTCTCAAGAACTGCCTGAAGATGAGCAGGAGATAGAATCTTATATTGTGTAGGATGGAGAAATTAGTCTAGTATTACAAGCTTTAATTCTCCCAATTAATCAAAACACATTTAATAAAATGTTCTATCTTTTGGCAAGAGAAACTTTGATTAAAATTGGTGGGGGAAAGAGAAGGTAAAGAAACAGGTCCCTGACTCAGGAAATCATACCTGTCCCATGGATAGCAGCTGCACCATGTAGCCATGTCTGTACAAGACAATTAAACACTTTCAAGAGACACCAAGGGACTCAAACTTAATCAGAGGATCACAAATCAATTTAAGGCAAAAGAGACCATTGCAGGTCTTCTAGTTCAAACCCCTGCTTAAAGCAAGATGGACCTCAAAGTTATGTTAGGGTGCATGTGACCTCGACCAGTTGAGCCAGAAAATATCCCACGTGGCTTCCACAGGCTCTACGGGCAACCTGTCCCAGGACTTGCCCTCTCTGGTGGTGAAAAATTGTCATGTTTAGCTTGATTGGATTTTCCCTTGTTGTAACTCGTACCTTTGCCTCTTGTCCTCTCTTTGTGCACTTCTGGGAATGATCTGGCTTTCTCTTTGATAACCAACCCCATTAGGAAGAGTAAGTCTGCAGTTAGTTCCTCTCTTTAATCTTTCTCAGGCTAAACAAACACACTTTTATGTGCTCCAGCCCTCTAATCATCTTGGTGGTCCTCTTGGTGAACTCTCTCCAGTTTCTCAGCACCTCTGTGAGTGCTGTGGAGATAGGAGCCATCAGTCCCATGGCCACTGAAGTGAGGATGATTTCAGCACATGCTTAAAGTATCTCTAAGTGCTTTCCTGGAGCTGGAACAAAGCTATAACCACAGCGGTTTTGAAGTTGTTGAGGGTCTTTTTCAGCTGTGTTTTGAGTATCACCAATAACAGAGATTACAAAATGTCATGGTAAAAGGATCTTGGACAGCTCACAAATTGTCCTTGGGAGGTGACTGTTTCTCACTGTTGACTTTAAAGAGATGAAAACTTTGGTAGTTCAAATTTTGATGTAAATTTAAATGCCCTGTAACCAGGTGGATGCCCACCAGGTAACGTCCTTACATGGTCTGTGTCAGTTTAGATCTGCCATAGAGATTGATGGCCAGTCAGGTGTGAACAGGATAGAGCAGGCATGCTCTCATCTGCTCAGTGGTGTGGCAATTTGGGTTTGCATGAGGATGTTGTGTGGGTATTGTATGGGTATTGTATCAGTAAACGTGTTTAGTATTCAAGGTAGGGAAGGGAGAAGTGGGTAAACCTTGTATCACGCACATTAGAACTGGCAAATTCCCATTTACTCTGGAAAACACCAATTTTCAGGTCTATGGGTGTTTTGCCAGCTGACTGAAACTTTTTCAGAGGCAACTTTGAGGAGTGTGACGTGCTGCTGATATATGGGGACTTTTGTCTTTCTTTGGAGCTCGAAGTCTCCTAAAAACATCAAACTGGGTTTGAGTAACAACCTTTTCCCAGCTTCTGGGCTGAATTTAAGGTAAAGGGATAAAAAAGACAGCTGCACTTCTTTGAGGAGGCTGAATAGACAAAGTTCTGTGGTGCTGGTTTTGTTAGAAGAGACAGTCCCCAGGAGACCAGCTCTCTTTTGGTGCCATTTTAATCATACCGGTAACTGTTCTTCCTGGGACAGAGCGGATGTTGAACACGCAAGTTTTTTTGCTATATTTGCGAGACTGCATATGGTAGTTACTACTATATTATGCCCCTCCTTTAATCCCTCTGAAGTCAGATCCTTCCACGAGATTTCTCCCAGCTCACACTGGGAGCTCAGGGATCTGGGAGATGATACAGTCAAGACCACCCTATGCTAAGAATGGAGATTTTGTTAACGCCTGGAGCATCTCTCTTTCCCTTGATTCACGTTGGTTCTGGTGGAAACAGAGTCAATATTACACTTTTAAATGATGGGCATATTAGTTAAACACTGCAGAAACTTCCAGCTTGCACAAGCCTTCCTTCTACCTCTGGAAGATTGCTGTGGATCACCTGTCTCCAGCACTTTTTGGGAAGACTATGCCCTTCAGTCTTCCCTTATGATTTTGGTTGAGAACTAGGTGTGGGATTGAAATGACCATGAGAATCTGATGACAGCCATGTGTCCTGTCTGCACATGAGCTTCTTGTACCTCAGTATTAATGGTCCTGTCCTCCTCTGTGTCATCTGAAAAACATCTTGATACCCAGGCAGGGCCAAGGTGAATGAAGAATAATTCCATTGCACTGTTGTTAGATCTAATCTCTTGACAGAAAGAAACAGACTTTAAAATTCTTCCAGCCAGCCCTTCTGCCTGGGTTGGACAGGTTGTTGAAAGATTTTTTGCATTACTGTTGATTTTGGAATCATTGAGCAGATCAGTCTCTTTTAGCTGGTGTTCCCAGAGGGATCTGCTGAATTAAGTATCCCAAGAGCCTCCCATGTTTGCATTTTCTGTGGGGAACAAGAGGTGCTGGGAGGAGTTGTTTCAGTCTCATGAGATGTTAGAGTCACTAAGCTCTGAAAGCTGCTCTTCGGAATTGTTAGTTTATTTTTGGCGATTATTTCTTGCTGTCCTACTCTTTCCAGTCCTGAGGAAGATTTCCATGCCACCTAAATGCTCTGTTTTTCTTTGGAGGCTAATTCTGCTTGACCCTTGTGACTTTGAAAACAACATACAGAAGGGTTTTGGTGCTGTTTCCCCCTTCCGAGCCAAGATACAACAGTTCTGTTGTTTCTCAATGCATGGAAAGTAATTTCCACTCTGAAATTGTATCCAAGAAGTTTCTCTCCTTGTTACGGTGTATGTTGTGGAAACCCAAGCTTTGTACCCTTGGTTTATCCTGCGAGAGGGGCAGTTCTGCTCTACAGAACCCGAGGCATTCTGCCAATTCCCCACTGCTGTTTTTATGCCCTGACCTTTCTCCTGGCTTACCCCCCTCCTATCCCAAGGGTGAGAGACAGTGAAGGGAAGATGGAGTTACAGCTTCCTAGACATTAGGCTGTTTTGTCTTTTGTACATCACGTTGTGGCTGACAGGACATGATTTTTTCTTCAGAAAAATACCTTGCATGCTAATCTCTGTGCATTAGCTGATCACAACATAAATGCTTGTCCATTAATCCAATGCCTTCCTGTGTGTCTTTCATCTCCATGCTCTCCACTGTTCTCCTGTTTCACTTTTCTTCCTTTTTGACTTTAACTCAGCTTAATACAATCCGCCTTAGTACCACAGCTCTGGGCAGTGGAAACAGGGACAGATACTGTAATCAGATGGATAGCCTGAGCTAATAAACCTGCCACCTGATGCTGAAGTGCTCTGCAAAGGCCAGTCTTCAAGGGATTTTGACAAAGATGTTCCTTTCCACTATTTTTTTATCTGATAATAAGGGAAGCCTGCTGACTTTTCTGCTGTACTAACATGTTACCTAATATGCTTCAGCTTATTTTCAGAGATTTCAACTACTATTACTATTACTGGTGCTTTTTCACATTCTGATGGATTAGGTAGCTTGAGAACAAAACTCAGTGAAAAGTAGGGTTGGAATTACTCTGTCCTAACTTATTCCGAGTCTACCATGCAGATTTCTATATCTGAGATGCTCATCCTTGGCTCCCTGTATAGGTGCTGCAGAGATGTAGGCACTTAAAACATCATGTAAGAGCAGCTGTACTAGCTTGGACCGAAGAATCACCCATAACCACTGTGGAAAACCTGTTCTAGTGTTTGACCGCCCTCACAGCTCAAGAGCTTCTTAAATCAAGAGCTGTGTGTGAGTTCACTGGTTCTTGATGGATTTTTCTTCCATTCATTGATGTTGTGGTGGTTTTACTCCACGTGAATGTTTGAGACTTGCAGAAGTGCAGTGGCCATGAATGTCACAGTCCTACTCCCAGGTGGTAAGGAAATGTTCATTTTTGTTTATGTCATTTGATGCCTCTACACTAACCTTTTTTTACTCCTTTTTTTTTCCTTTTCTTCCTCTTTTTTGAAAGAAGCAGCACTTTCAATCCCTTCATCTCACCTCCACTTTCTGTGTGGTCTTTCACACACACCAGTGGTCTGTCTTCTAGGTAGAAGAGGACTGGTAGCAATTTAACACCTTTCTCTAAAATGTCTCTCAGTTCCCTGCATGATTTCTGAGTGGGGAGGAAGATGGGAAAGAATCTAGAAATGCAGACAGTCGTTTGCATATTAGTCCTTGGATGGTTATAAAGTGACACCTATTCCTTCCTAAAAATTCCTAGCATTTTTTTCCTTGTTATTAGTGAATATTGCTTTTTATATTTTCACCAAACTGTTACTACTCCAAAACTTCTATCATGCGTTTCTTTGAATTTATTCACATTGACTTTTTTCTATAACTTATCACTAAACTTCAGTACCTGCAGCATACTTGGCAGTACTTTCAGTGTGTGACACTCCAGACCTGGGTTAGATGAATGCTTTAGCATCAGAAACTACAGGAATGCCTGCTTCTCTTCACCAGCCCTGAGGGGAGGCTGAACCTTCCTCCCTGTGGAGCCCTTTTTGCTGGCCAGTGTGTGTGAGAATAGACCTCAAAGTGCAGAGATTCTGTCAGCACAGCATTTGCTCACAGGAGACTGTCCTACCTTTTGAAACTGTCTTGGGGGGATACCTGTCTTGGGAGGTCAAGGTGTCCTGCATCTGCTGAAACACTTTCTGTAGCACTCTTCGTATGGCATTTTTTCCTGGACATGGAAAGCACCTCTCTCTGCAGAGGGTGAGGTTTCTGGTGGAAGCAGCAGTTGCTTCTCAATGACTACTTCACATCATCTCCTCACCTGCCAGGTGATTTTTCTCTTCTTGCTGAGAGATTGCTTTTGATGATCCGAGAAAATATTGGTTGAAATTTGGAGAGCAAACTTTAGAAGGAGTAATCAAGCAGACTTGCTGTTGGCTGTGTAACATCTGGGCACTAAGTCATTATGTAAAACTCATAACAAATTTTTCAGATTTCATTATCTAAAACTGTGTTGCTGTAGCACTGTCCATGTCTGCATCAGAGTAAATCTCATTAATACACATAAATGTGAAGACTAAACAAATCCTGAAAGGTGATCTTGTTACAGTACCTACTCAGCAGTCAGAGTGTCAAGTGCCATTTCCATATTCTGGAGCAGCAGTTTGCTTGAATGATAACGTTGATTATAAAAGTCAGTGATTCTGCTTGTCCAGGAGATGTACCTGGGAAAGCCTTTTCTGGCTTCCATGAACTCTGTCGCAGGACGGTTCAAGCATAACTAATAGGCATCTATGTGAGCAGAGCTGAGATGATGCTGAAATGCAGCATCATCATGACTAACAGAACTCCAACTTTAAAAAAGGTTTCTTCCCAAGCTGTTTTAAAGGAGACGAGGACTTTTTCAATGCATCCTGAGAGGGGATTTGATATCATAGAATGGGTGGGCTTGGAAGATATTCAGGAAATGATAAGATTTTAAGATCATTTAGGTTGGAAAAAGCCTCTAAGATCATCTTGTTCAATGTTATCTGCTTAGAGCAGGGTCACCCACAGCTGGTTTCTCAGGGCCATGACTAGTTTGATTTGGAATATCTGCAAGTTTGGAGACTCTCTTGGCAACCCATTCCAGTATCTGACCACCCTCACAGTTATACACATGTGTTTAAATGAAATTTCCTGTATTTGGTTTCCATTGCCTCTTGTTCACTCACTGGATACCACTGAGAAGAGTCTGACTCTGTCTTCTTTACTCTCTGTCTCATCAGCTATTTTGACATTGGCAAGATCCCCCTGAACCTTCTCTTCTCCAGTCTAAACAGTCCCATTTTTCTCAGCCTTTCTTCATGTAACAGGTACTCCATTCCCTTCATCTTTGCGGCCCTTTGTTGCACTTGCACCGGTATGTCCACGTCTTGCACTGGGGAATCCAGAACTGGACACAACACTCCAAATGGGTCCCACCAGTGCTGATGGGCAGGCTTTCCTCTCCTGACCAGCTGTAACTTTGCTGTGAGAGCACCTCACTGGCTCATGTCACTTGGTGTCCATCATCATGCTCTGATCCTTTTCAACACAGGTGCTTTCCAGCCTGTTGTTCCCCAACATGGTACACTGGGACACTCCTCCCCAGGAACAGACTTCCCATTTTCCCTTACTTAAAATTCATGAGAATCCTGTTTGGTCACTTCTCCAGATTGTCAAGATTCCCTCTGACTGATTGAACAACCACGTGGTCTATCAACTGCTTCTACCAGTTCTGTTTCATCTGCATATCATACACAGGTTCAGAAACGATCCTTAATGTAATAAAAAACTTATCATTAGCCTCAACAGCAGAAAACCTGGGTGCAATTCCCTGTTCTGTCCCAAACCAGGATAATGTAGGAGAGGATACTCATTGCTCAAAGCTGTCTGAAGAGAAATAATAATGATAACAATAATAAACAAACAAACAAACAAATAAATAATAAATAAATAAATACATAAATAAATAAATAACCTTTTCTGGGGAGGGATGATGTGTTTGCTTTCAGTATGCAGTTGCAATACAGCTGGGAAGTGCACTCAGATCCCACAACTGGGAAATGGTCCCAGGTCTTGCAGTTTAACCACAGGCTTTAGCTGTAACACTCTCCATATACGAGCACAGTTCTCACCGAATTTTGCAGCAGCCGCCCCTAAAGCTGTTTGAACCTGTGGTGTGTTTTGGTCCTGTGGTACAATAGGTAGGAGGAAGAATGTGTGCTGTGGAAGGAATTGCTGTTACAGCTGTGAGGCAAAGAGCCCTTCAAAGTGTTACCCTGCTAAAGAGATCCTCTTCTCCAGCCTATTAGTCAAAACAACTGCTCTGTGTCAAAGCAGCGCAAATACTTTCAGCCAAAAAGCTTTTCTAGCTGCTGTTTTGCTGGACCCTTTTGGCCTGCCTGATTGCTGTCCCCACACAAAGGGTTAGTGCAGTATGTGCCTTCATAAATTCCACTGTTGGGTTTCTATTGTCCCTTTGTTTTTCGTTGCCAAGGAAGCCAAATATTATTTCTGTCCTTGAAAGAAGTTGCAAATATGGGGAATGGCCTCAGTGAGAGGTGGGGAGAAATGGGACCTTGTGGAAAAATGCCTTTTGTGTTCTCTCTTATTGGCTTTGTAGAGATGATTGTGGTGATGTAGTAGAATGGGGCTGTTCTGTCTTTTCTCTGCTAGTCAGATGTCTTTATTATTATTATTAACTTATATTCCAGACTAAGCAGTTCCCGCTCTTTCTGTAGCCTTTCATCCCTTTTGTCATGTCTTGAAGTGCTACTGAGTGCTCTTGGATAAAAATCAGTATGACTTTATACATTTTATCCCCAGGCTTTCTGTAATCCCTGTTACTTCACATTCTCAGGTCGTTATTTTTTTTCCTGACCTTCCCATGGATATAGAAATGGGATCATTTTCAACTGATAATTGGGAAACCGAGATGCAGATGACGCTGATGCCAGGTGAGGTGTGCTGAGAACTCTTCTCTGTCCCTTCAGCTGGCAGACTGAGGTGTCCATCCTTGATCATAGAATCATGGAATGGTTTGGGTTGGGAGGGACCTTAAAGGTCATCCAGTTCCAACTTCCCTGCCATGGGCAGGGACACCTTCCACTAGACCAGGTTGCTCAGGGCCCCATCCAGTGTGTCCTTGAACATTTTCAGGGGTGGGGCATCCACAACTTCTCCACCATAACCTGTTCCAGTGCCTCACCACCCCCACAGTAAAGAATTTATTCCTCATATCTAATCTAACCCTGCCCTTCTTCAGCTAAAATTCACTGATGGCAACAGGGAGGAGGTAGAAACTCTCTGAATGCCCTTTTGGTCCTGAGGAACTAAATTAGTATGGTTAAACTTTTATCTTAGTAAACTAAACAGAGGCAGGGGGATGTGCTGACCACTGCTACACAATTATTCTGTCCCAGGTTTTGCACACACAGGGTCACCATTTGGACCTGCACTAACTAGCAAGTTCCTAGTTGTTGTCAGGGCATGGCTCAGGGAAGAGTGCTGGCTATTCGAATAGACAACTTCACTTGTTTTGGGGACAAGGAGAAGAATATTGTCATTTTAGAGTCAATATAATGACAATAGAATATTGTCATTTTATCAGTCAAGCTAGTGGTGTTTTGTCCTTCTCCTTCAGGGCTATGGATTGAGTCTGGGTATGTTTTATTTATTTACATAAATGGAGTTTTTATTTTGTTTTTGTGTGGGAAACACTTTAGGGTAATTTAAGGTTCTAAAGACAAAAGTTACAGTGGCACCAAAACTTTAGGAATAGCAGGGACTGAAGAACACCAGAGTCTCTCCAAAGACTGTGTTCTAACACAACAGCCATTGCATTGCTGTGCCATAAACCCTCCTTCATCTATGGGACCCCAGAGGGATCATGTTTGAGCTCATTAGATTGGGCTTCCTCAGCAGGGAGGGGTAAACCAGTTTCAGATATGGTTTGTCTGACCTCTACTCCCTCTCTCAGTTCAACATCTACTTTTGAATAATATGTTTCACACCTGATAGTGCTTTCTTCTTTCTGCTGACTTCATAGAGAGACCTCAGGTGGCAGCTAAACCCCACACATGGTGGGCTGTAAGGGACAGTCTTCTAAATGGAAGTTTTCCTCCACGCTGTGGCTTTGCCCAGTTAGGAAGCAAAGTCACCTTCCCACAGATGCAAGAAAAAGGAAAAATCTGAGGACAGCAATCTAATAGGTCTGGATAATGAAGCCTAAACAGGAACACTACAAGTTCTGTGGTCAAATGGTATGATTCTTCAGCAAAAATGGAACTGGAGTTAAATTGGTGAGATACTTTGAGATAGGCAAGGCTTTTCACCAGGAAGGTATAGCTGGTTTAACAAGTGGAAAGGAAGCCCTGTGTTAATGATCTTCAGCCCAAGGTACAGAGACCATCCTGCCTTTGCTCCCAAGTACTAATTTCCTGTCCATTCCTGCAATGTCTTTTCGAGGAGGAGTATGTGGTAAATTAAGGTTAGTTGGCTTCAAGATAGTTGCTCAGCCTGACAGCTCAAACTGGTGATGCTCAGGATGCCTGTCTTTTGTTAGTATGTTTTATATCAAACAATAAAAGAGCAATTTACCTCTGAAATCATCATTCCTCCTACCCTGACAACATTTACTGTGGCTTAAAGTTTTCCAGTTGCTGGTGAATAATAAATTCCCTCTTGGCTAAAGTCAATGGCTTAAACAGAAGATGCTGATCTGGCAGTTTTGCCTAGTTGTGGCAGGTATGACACACTGCTTGTTCTGTTAAGGCAATATTTGAGGGTTTTAGTCAAGTCATCAGATACAGGGCATATCAGAAATTAGGGGAGACTTATGAAAACCTACTTCTTTTTTTTTTCTTTCTGTTTTCACAGCCAGCCTGAGCTTCCTTTTTTCCCAGATAATTTTTATCTCTGGGTAACACAGTCCTTTCTGCAAGCAGGTATGATTTGGAACTTTATCACATGGGGACATGAAGAGAGGTCACTTACGAAAGGATATTCTTGCTCAAAATCTTTATCTTTCTCCTTTCTGCTATTTTGAGGCTGCTCTCTGTTCCTCCAGTTTCAAGTGACTCCACAATGCTTCCAGCTGATTCTTGATGGTACCATAAGCTCCTGGGACCCCACCTCTAACTGACAAATGAGAAGGAGATTTTTTTTAATATGTCTCCTATAGCCTGCATCTCCTTTTGTTTTTCCTTTTTAATTTCCTTCTTTTTCCCCTACTCTGCTTTATCCTTTCACTGTTTAGCCTTTTCTATCTTGTCTTCAGTCTCTCCTCATCTCCTTTCCTCTCTTGGGGTTCATAAAGCTGCCAAGGCCTGGCCAAAGCAAAGAGAAATATGCATTTCACAGGCGAAGGTCATGTGGAGGGCAGCACTATAGTTCTTATTGCAGGTCTAGGGGAAAAGGATGCAAGTTTATTTTGGAGGTGTTGCTTTCATTAAATTTGACAAATCGACCCTGAATAAGAGTAAATAAATAGAGTATGGAATGTAAAGCAGAAGGAAAAAGGAGATGTTAAAAACTCAGTGCTGGAAATGAGCTTTTTGCTTAATTTTTGAATTTTCTTGGGACATGATTTCTAGGAGAATGAAACACAAGGTCTCTAGTCTAGAGGGAAATCACAAGTGTGGGCTCTCTGCAGTGTCTCAACAGAGCTCATGCTGTAAGTCTGTGAGCAGCAGCTGCCCTTCCCACCACAGGTAGGAATTTTTCATTGCCCCCTCCCCCCTCTCTATTTCCTTCTTCTTCATTGGAAAAATTGCTGGGTGGCAAAGCAACCCAGAGTGATTTGAACTCCTTGTGCATGGAGATTTACCTATCCCCTACCCTCATTACACAGCACCAAATGAGGGAGCCCTCAAATTTCACAGTTTGCAATGCAAAAATCTTTTAATAAAAATGACCATTGGAGCAACGAAGTCCTTGTTAAAATCAGTGAGGGAGACCACAGCCTGATGGGAAGTATTTTCCTGTAGGAAAGTTCTTCACTGCCCAGTTGGTGTTTGCATGTGTAAGTCGTGCTCTATTATTTCATATTTGCTCTCCAGGATCACAGGAACTGTTCAACATTTTCACCTGCCAGTTGAAATCTGCTGTTTTCAGGGATGTGTGGTCACTCTGGGAGCCCCAGAGATGGCTCCTGGCGCTGTGTGGAAAGCACTCAAATCTGCTTGTCATGGTTTTAGCAGCAGCTCCCATGGGGTTATGCCTTTTGCCTTCCCTCCTGCCATTTGCCCTAGTCTAAATAAAACTGCCATCTCTCTGTACTTTTAGTCCTGCCACAAAAATTTATTGTGAATGGGCAGAAATCTGTTTATTTAGCGTAGATGTCTTTTAGCCCTTGTCAGATTGTCATGGCTTAATTCTTGATTTGCTAAAAGAATCGGTCAGTGCACATAAAGTCTTGTCTGTCACTTGTGTGGTCAAATAACCACTTTCTTTGTACCAAGGTGATATGCTATGCAAAAGGTTTCTTTTAATTTGAGTGGTAACAGGATACTTCCCTGTGACTCCCAATGAAGCTGTGGGCAAAGGCCGGGCTGCTTTTAGCCATGTCTTCTGCTGTAGCTCTGCTGAGGCTCACGGCTATAGCAAGGCTGATTTATAGTTGCCTTGCTGCATGTTTGCAGTACAGAAACAAGTCCCTCTATGTTTGCAATGGTGAAAGTCTGTGTTTTGGTCAATTTGGGCCATTCCCAAGACTCCCAAGTTGGTGCTCTGTGTGGGGACATGAATGAGCTGTCACAGACCTTACCAGAGATATACAGCAGCTGCTTTCATGAGAGATGCTGAGTGTTTCCTACTTCCAGAGAAGATTTGGGACTGAATTTTCTTCAGTTTATGATGAACTGGTAAGCTCTGTGCTTTCAAAATACTAGAGGAAAAAAGCAGAAGGTGCTTTCATTGGTTATGAGGGTGCACTAGGAGGCTGCTGTCAGGCACTGTGCACACCAGCATTGACTTCTCTGTGGGTGATATGGCTAAGGGTGGCCAAGGAAGGGATCTGATGGAGATAAAGGTGCCTTGCAGAGACTTAGATGGTGCTTCTTCTCTGGGTGAGGAGAAAGTGTGACAGTGATCATTTACAGATGGAAGTGGAAATCCTGTTCTATTCTATTCTATTCTATTCTATTCTATTCTATTCTATTCTATTCTATTCTATTCTATTCTATTCTATTCT
>JAYRBT010000114.1:108729975-108744150 GCA_036023395.1 Myiotriccus ornatus
GGGAGGGATAAAGTTACAGTCAGCATTAAGCATTGTGTTTGGTGACTAGTGAAGAATAATTGCTGATGACTGATAGGAGGCGAACTCTGCACTTTGGAAAACTAAATTGCAAATGGTGTTTGAAAGGAACATTTCCTTCTTGTCAGAGGGAAAAATTGTCTATCATTTTTGTGATGTGTTTCTTTTGGCTGCTTATTCTGTCCTCAGAGTGCAAATCCCTGCTTTGGTAGTGATACTGGTCTTCTGAATCAAGTAGATGTTAAGCTCTTGAGTCCTATACATTGATTTAATTTGGGAGAAAGAAAGTCCACCAGCAAAGATTCCACATCCTTGACACAATCCTTAAAAAAAAGAGAAGTGCTAACCCCAAAATATTTTGCAACTGCTCTTGTTATCCCAGGTTTTCAAAACGTGTAGCATTTGGAAAAGTTTTGGTGAGCTTAATGCGTTAGATTTATTTTATGCTTTTGCCATATTTTAAAATGAAATATATATTTTTAAAGAAAAGCTCAAATTACTACTTGCTTTAATATTGCCTTCCCTAGACTAGCAGATTAGTGAACAAACAAAAAAATTTCTGATAAAATAATGAGAATTTATGTCACTTCCATTCCACGATGAACCATGACAATATAGAGTGCCTTTGTCTGTAGAAGTACAGATGGGATCTTAGAATCATAGAATATTTTTCTCAAATAATTCCTTTCCTTCAGGCCATAGACCTGACAATGGTGATTTCACATTCCAGAATTTATGGATGAAGAAAGGAATAGCAAATGTCTTTGGTTACCTTTAAACCCAGCCTGCCTTATCTTTGTTTGGAGCAGACACTTGTAGGACTGCAGCTTATATCCCAGACAATGATGCAGAGACATAAACTTGATTGGGAATGATGATATCATTTGATAACACCTTTATCATCTCAGTTTCTTGACTGATGTATTCTGTGGCCTATAAGTAGCTACTGGTGATCTGCTGTATCATTTTACTAAACTAAAATAAGTTCTTGCAGCCATCCAAGAGACTTTTTAATGCTTGCCAGGAAAGAGTCAAAGAGCTTTGTAAGCTCTTCCTTGTGTACTTAGGGAGTGCTTCTTGCCCTGGTGTACAAGTGCCATTAAAGTCCTCAAGCACCTGCCATGGCTACATGTTTATGCATTTCATTCACCAAAGAGCATCCCAGTAATTCCTCCCCTGGTACTGCATGTAATGGTACAAAAGGTCACTTGGAAACTTGTTACCGAAAATTCAACAAGGGTCCTGAAAATAATTTGGATTTTGGGTTACTGAGCTGTGAATCAGTGGGTAATGAAATGCCAACGCATTCAAAAGAACTGCCAATGATATAGTACAAATCTGACACAGAGAGGTAAAAAACCCTCACATTAATTCTCTACAGTCACTTCCTTCTGCTCTTTGAAGAACATCATCTCCTCTCTGACCACGCCTGTGCCTAATCCAGTATCTTCTCTCTGACAGTGGTCAGTGCCAGATGTTTCAGACATTGTGCTTTGTTTATTAGTAGTCAGTCACCATCAAAGCATTCAATCCCTTCAATATCTTGAGCTTGAACGAACTCAAGTTATTTTGAGATTGCTGATGGAAGAAGAGAGGAAGGAGCTGTTTCAACAAGTGATGTGCACTAATTGCTGGGGTTGAAACCTTCTCTGATCCTGAATTGGCGATATGAAAGGCATGCTCTAGGATGGCTGTTCTGACAGAGTAATTGAATATTCAAAGGAGCCAGCAGAGTCTTGACTGCACTTTGGTTGTATTTCTTTGGCTCCCTAATAGGTCAGCCTCAGGGAAAAGTCCTAATGCACTGGAGTAACAGCATGGAAAGTGGGTTTTAATATTTTGCGTTATATTCTGAATCTGTAGTTTTCTTTCCTGATGCCCATCTTGTACAGTTGCCTTACTTTTGAGGGAGAAGAGCTGATCTAAGTTCAGGACTAGGTGTGCAGCATCCCATAGAGCATGTATTCTACTGACTGGGAAAGGAGATCCACCCCCGTAGTTCATTTTATCCCAGAGTGCTTCCTTGGACAAGTGAGATACAGGTACTAAATTAAATAGTGCTCTTTCCTGATCTGATCCAGTCCTGTCACTTACTCTAATTATTCGGGCTGTGTCTCAGCCTTTTCCTTATGAGCAAATGCTGCCCTGAGGACTTGGAATTTAATATGCTGATTTGAGTAAATATTTATTTGGCACAGACCTCGAGGCGCTGCAGCAACAGAACTGCTAAATAAGAACTACAGGCTAAAATTTAGAGAAATCAGAGAACCCAGCCCTCACAGTGGCAGCTTGGATGCTGAAGTTAAATTACTGTGTGTTGGTTATCTGTCTCTAAGAACAGTGATTATACTTGTTTTAGACACCTTGAAATTTGCTCAGACAAGTGTTGTCCCACAGAACTCCTGAGCTAGCTTTCAGTGTTGGTATGGAGTAAAGCTACTGCCAGTAAAAGCTCTGGATATAGGTCATACTATTTTGAAGAGTAAGAGGAAGTTGCTGGATATGGCTTCAGAGACAGAGAAGAAACACCAGGAGAGTTTAACTTAGTGAAAATATACCCTACAGGTGTGTCTACAAGGATAGCTAGAGCTCATGTGGGAATGATTCTGAGCAAGCCACATGAATCTCTCGAATGTCTTGGAAGGCAGGATGGTGAGTGTGAGGATGCAGGAATGAACAGTAACTCATACCATGCTGGGTCCTCAGTGTAGCCAAGATGTTGAGAGTCTGGAGAGAGTGTCTTTGGCTGCCAGGAAGGCAAGGGCACTGGAACATGTGATAAACAATGACAAAATGAGGGAGCTGGTCTGTTCATCTAGAAGTAAAGAATAAGGAGAGTGGGATCTAATTACTGTTGTATAGATGAAATGGAACCAGTCTTCTCCCTGAAAGGTATAAAGGGTACAAAAATGCACCAGTGAAAGAACAGAGAGAACAACAACAAAAAAAGTCATAGCATGGAAGTTCCAATTCCATGGAATGAAAAAAAATTTTCACTGTGGAAACCTGGACTAAATTGGCCCTGCTTTGAACAGAAGGCTGGACTAGCTGACTTCGCAGAGGTACCAACCTGAGTTATTCTGTGATTATGGGCCACCAAGAGAATCGTCATGATTTAAAAAAAGTAAGTCTCAGGTTCTTTTTTAGAAATTCGTCCAGGGATTATCTGCTTCTCTTAATGGTTTTGTCTTTTCTCTGTACTCCGCCTCTTAGGAAAAGAGTTTACCAGCAACCATCCCACAATGCCATGTCTCTGTCTTCCTCCACAGGTTCCATTTCCTCTAGATCTTTAGTTAATGTAAAACAGTAATTAATCCCACTCTTCTTATTCCTTATTTCTTTTAGAAGAACAGACTAACCCTTAGTTTCTCAATATTTGTCATGTCCTCTACAGAGGAAGAGCAAGATAGGGACAGGGCATTGTGGAGTGGCTGCTGATAGGCTTGTGTTGGTGGCCAGTGGTGGGAAGGGGAATTCCAAACCAATTGCAGAAAGAAACATGAGGCTGAATGGGATTGTGGCTGATGCAGTGGTTTCTCCTCATGCTTGAGTGTGGCAAAGTCAGATTTGTTCGGGAGTTTCCGTGGCAACCTGACAGCAATCAGCCCTTCTGACTCAAGTGTAATTTTATCGAGACTTTGTCCCCCTGCTTTATTCTTGTCAACAGCTTTATTACTGTGGATAACATAATCCTCTAAGAAACAAGGAGAGATTTAGTTCTGCATACTGTTTTCCTTCTAAAAAGACTGAAACTTTGCAAAACTGAAGAGAAAGCAAAGCTTTAGTGTCAAAGGCCTAGAACAGAAGGTGCAGCCAGAAGAATTTAAATGGTATATTGTGAAAGGAGATCAAAGATGTGACTGGTGTGCCAGGATGGAATGTGGCTCTGCATCTGGGCCTTTCTTGCCCATGATCTTAATTTTATGGGAAAAGTGAGGTTGGAAGGGATTTCAGTTCTCTAGTTTAATCTCCTGCTCTAGAATGTCAGACCAGGTTGCTCAGGGCTTTATCCAGTAAGATCCTGAAAACCCCCAAGAATGTAGATTGCACAGCTTTTCTGGGCAACCTGCTCCACTGCTTGACTGCTCTCACAGTGAAGATGCTGCTCCATATATGTGGTCTGAAACTGTCTTCTTGTATTGTGCCATTGTAAAGAAGTTGTATGATGGGACTAAGAGTTTGGAGCATCCAAATATTGCTTCCAATAAGGATTTGTATAGTGGTTGAAGGTTGAATCATCAAGCCTCCC
Organism: Myiotriccus ornatus; assembly: GCA_036023395.1. Lineage (NCBI taxonomy): Eukaryota > Metazoa > Chordata > Aves > Passeriformes > Tyrannidae > Myiotriccus > Myiotriccus ornatus. Next base: position 108,734,243 of record JAYRBT010000114.1, read on the forward strand.
TAATCTCGCTGTCACTGTGCCTCTTCTTTGCATGTATGTGAGGTGAGTAATAAAATCTGTGTCCCTCATTGCCTGCTAGTTTTGTCTTTGATAGACTGCATTGCTGTAAATCACCTCAGCATTAACTACCTTTCACTAATGATGTCTTTTGTCATGGTTTTTGCAGGTTACATATCACAGGTATTAAGGAACTACACTGACCATGCCTGCGATGGAGAATATGTCTCCCTGAGGTGTCCTCACAGAACCACCATCAGCATCCAGTCCTCTTTTTACGGCCGAATTGTACCAAGCCATCAGATGTGTCCTTCTCGCTATCCCCACTCCTATGCAACTTTAATTAAAGAAGATGTTGCCTGTTCAGCTGGAACTTCCCTTCAGGTATTGCATGTTAAGATGCATCTGTTCATTTTGGACTTCGTCTTTCCTTTGGCCAAGCAGCAGCTCTCTGTGCTGGTGCTACGTTGCCCTGTGTTAAGCAGGGCTACCCAGCACAGGAGCTCTGACATCTCACACTGCTTAGTGGATAATTCATCTTTGTAGTTTAGACAGGACTGAATTAGATTTTGCTGATGAATTTCTTAGTTTTCCTGCATATCTACTCAGTAACAGTTCAGGAATGTGGCTGAAAAAGCATTACACTGCAAGACTACATTATGTTTTACTGAGTTTAAAGATTATTATTTTTATAGGTTTCCTTCCCAATGATTAGCTTGTTCAACACATTCAGAAATTGCTGTGGCGTTCTTTTTGCTTCAGATCCTATTTCAAGAGGCTTTTGCTTTGGTAACTTGAAACCCAGAGAGAATCCTTGGCTCTGCTTCATGTGACTCATCTGGCTCTTAGGCCACTGTAAGTGATCATACATCACTTAAGCTTGTAACATCCCCTAGTAGTTAATCAGCTCTGACCATTTGTGTAGGGAATGCTGTCTCCATGTATCCTCCCAAGAGCACATGTGACGTCAGGAAATCAAAGGATTATTTGGAAGGTGCCAGTGTTACTCAACTGTCAGTAGGAACAACTAAAATTAGAAACATGAGTTGGCTGATGTTGTTGAGATGAATGGGGTCTGCTCATGGGTGTTGAAGTAAGCACAAGTCTTTCCAAGCGCGGGATTTGGGACTGTGAAAATTTTTGGGCAAAGATCTCAAACATCCATTGTGTTTATGGCTATGAATCAATAATAACTCATAATAAAAATTTATGGTAGACTAGGTTAATGAACCTACAGGGCTAGTGAATAATTTCTTTTATAATCTGGCTAAAGGCCAGACTTTCCCACATCACTTCTCACTCCTGCATCCAGGGTTTTGAAGAGACATTTACAGCATTTTTTTAAACGTTGATGTGAGTGCTTTGGCTTCCAAACATCACCGGTAAGTTCTCAAGAATTTGCACAAGGTTGGCTATGGTGTAACCCTTAGGGTGACGGATTTGTAGTTACCTTCCTGTCACTTGCACTGCACAGCAAATAACTGAGCTGTAGTGTGGGAGAACATGGTGCTTTATCAGATTTCCCAGATACTGTATTGAAAGTCCGTTGTACAACAGACACAAGGCAGTTGTGTTGTTTGGAATGAGAGAACATGGACTGAAAACTTTGGCAGAGGCTAGCCTTCCCTTCTTTCTTTTATTGATCTACTGAAAAATTTACTTGCAACATTTTGTTTACCAGGGTGATTGATGGCTTTGAGCATCGCCTCGACCCTTGTGGGAGAGTGGCCCACTTAAGGTATCTGGAAGAACTTGAGAACAGGGAAGATATTTCCCTAGGCTTTCCATGCCATGGTTTTATGAGTAGGAGGGATTTAAAAGAAATCCTTACCTGCATGGCTTGGTTCTTTATGTCCTTAGAGCTTTTACCCATTAGCTTTACTTCCAATACTTTGCTTGCAGTTCCAGCTCCCTATTTATCTGAGTAAGAATTGTGTTCCCTGTAGGTAGCCTTGCAGCAGATCCCTTGTACAGTACAATTGTTACATGACTAGACCAAACAGTGTTATTAACTGATTTTTGGTGATGCAGTTGTGCTGAAAAAGTAGCTAATATTCTCTGTTCTGCCATAGATTTCTTGGGGGACCTTGGGTGAGTTCCCGAGTCTCTTTAGAGTGGTCCCAGCTGTGGCTTTGATCCCTCAATGTGCTGTGCTTGCACAGGGTAGGGTGGTTTCAAATGCCAGAGACAAATCTCATCTTCTTTCTCAGGCCTGAGGGTGAGGGGGAGGCCTCTCTGAGGGGTAAGTCAGGAACTCCACAAGCTGAATGGCAAACTGCCTGCAGCTTGCTGGTAGGAAATGCATGTGTGTAGGAAAATTGGAAAGCTGTAGACAAGGAAATTGTGTGTATTTTTGTGGTTTTGCAACTCAGATATATGGCTGCTATAGGCAGGATAAATTGTGTGTGTATTCTGTAAGTCAGTAATTGAAAAAGGCAGCCAAATCAAACCTTTCAAAACTAAGTATACAAAAACACTGTGTCTAATCAAAGCCATGACAGCATGAATTTGCTGCTTCTCTGGGGAGTGACCTGGAGGGAGTGTAAGGGGCATTTATTTATGCTGTTCCCTGCAAACACTAGCTGTGAATAACAGTAAATTCTCATTTAGAAGCTCTTTCAACTGTAAATGTCCAGTTCCAATATTGTTTCTATGTTAAAAAGGAAAAAGAGTTGATTACTCTGAGACAACCACTACTAATCCAGTTTTATGTGTTTGGCTGCCAGGATTCCTTACTTTAGTCACTTGTTTTTGTTTGAAATGAAATACAGACCACCTGGGAGAGCGTGTCCAAGACATTAGGGCAGTGACCCCAAACTACACATTTCTCTAACACCATAATGTCAGATTCAGTGGGAGATTGCCAAATGCACAAAGAATTTGGACATTCACAGAATCATCACAGAACCATAGAATAGTTTTGGTTGGAAAGGACCTTAAAGATCACCTTGTTTGTAACTCCTTGCTGTGGGCAGACACACCTTCCACTAGACCAGGTTGCTCAAAGCCCCATCCAACCTGGACTTGAACTACTCCCAGCGATGGGCATTCATAGCTGGGCAACCTGTTCCAGTGACTCATTGCCCCTGAGTAATGAATTTATTTCTAGTATCTAATCTAAACCTGCCCTCTTTCAGTTTAAAGCCCTTCCCCCTTGTCCTATCACCACATGACCTTGTAGTCCCTCTCCAGCTCTATGAAAGTTCTTTTAAGTGTTGGAAGGGGCTCTAAGGTCTCCCTGGAGCCTTCTCTCTGTCCAGCTGAACAGCCCCAACTCTCTCAGCCTGTCATCACAGCAGAGGTTCTCCAGCCTTCTGAGCATCTTCGTGACCTCCTCTGGACCTTTGAGATATTTTGAAGACAGCAGTATAGAAAATTCTCACTCATCCTTTAACAACAGAAGCTAATTCAGGACACTAGTGCTGGTAATTAACAGTCTGGTCTGGTATTGGCTCTTCTGTACTTTCCTTGGGGAGCCCTGCTGAGGGTATTCCTGACTGTGAAGTAATAGAAGGAAATGTCCTTGTCCCAGCCAGGAGGGATGGACTGGGGTCAGGGAAGAGGAGTACCTGGAGCCTTGGTATCTCTGGTAAAAGGAACTCATGCAGTGCAAACTATCCTGCCTTGGCAGATGAAATCTGTGAGGAGGAGCTATATGGTGACTGAACCACCTCTTTTCTTGCTTGTATATCAGGAAGAGCAGGTGCCAGGACAAAATTCCGTTTATCTTTCACCCAAGAAATGAAATCCAGAGTATTAAGCATTGGGCATCCACAGCTTCTCTGGGCAACCTATGTCAGGGTTTCACCACCCTCACAGTAAAGAATTTCTTCCTAATATCTGATATAAACTTGCCCTTTTTCAGCTTTAGGTCACTTGCCCTTGAAAAACATCCCTTTCCAGCCCACTTGTAAGGCCTTTTGATGCACCGGAAGGCTGAATTCTGGATCAGTATTCCTGATGCCACTTGGTTTCAACAATAAACAACTCAAGGTCTGCATGGAAGAATGTCTAATGGTTTGCCTAAAATTACTGGTTATTACCAGATTACCTGCAATATCTCATTCTGGTAAATTTCCAGAAAATAAAACCACAGCATATTTGGAAGGAAACCAGAAAGCCCTGGAGAGGTGCTTAATCTGTTGTGTTTCTGCTCCCCAGAAGTTTATCAAAGATGTTGTAGGCTAACTTGTTTTCATATACACAGGTACTGAAAATTGCACTTCCAAGGTCAGTGTTTTACTGAGTGACTTGTTTCCCCAAGAGGAGCTGTGTTTGGAAAATGCTCTGGAGCCGAGTCCTGCCTCTCCTCTCCTCCCAAATTACTAATCTAGGGAGGGAGTGTGGACATGGCCTGTGCCCTGGGTCTCTTTCAACCCTCTCCAGGACAACCAGTCCTTGGTGACAAGAATCACTAGTACTGCTGATGTGGTATTTCCTTTTGTCCTTTAGACGAGATACAGGACACCTTTGCTGCCACCATCTCCCGCTGTCACTCCAGCAGCCCTACAAAAGGGAGCAGATTCCTTGCACGCTGGAAGATGTGTTTGGATGTTACTGTTTCCAAAGAGGCTTTTATTTTCTCCAATTATTATGGATTAAGAGTAAAATACAAAGTAGAAGGAAACAATCCCAACTGCTCTAGCTTTCTTGGCAGGCCGAGGAAAATGGCTCCCGACGTGCCCAGTCACAGGATATTGCATGGTCCCACTGATGTCACAGACATAAGTGGCCTCAATAGAAACAAGAAAGGGCCACTTCTCATGGCTCTGAATGTCTGTAAGATAACGATGATCAGGGACAAAGGGGGAGGAGATTGATAGAAAGGAATAATAATGGTCATTAGTACCACTGGGAGGAGAACCCACTATTTGTCATATGACATATTAGATCTCCACAGCTGATAGACTGTTTGAACAAGGAAAATTTCAGTCTCAGAAATGTCAGTGAATCAAAGGGCAGTTCGGGCAACTCTTTATCAGACTGTAATAATTACTTTGCAGGAGGATGGTGAACAGTGACCTCAAGGTCCAGAAGAGGTTACTGCAGTGCCTAAGTTGCTCTTAAAAATCACAGAACCAGTGCAGCTTCTTTCGTGAATCTTGCCCAGACTGAAATAGAACTCTCTGGCAAGCAGCTCCCCCAGCTAATTATTTGCAAGTAGAACTGTTTTATGCAGAGGTCATAGATAATCTGTAAATTGTCCTGTCTCTGAAATCTTTGGCTTGACTGAAACAGCTCATCAGAGCAGTGTGATTACATCCTGCAGGAGAGCCACTGGAGGCAGAGGTGGCCAGTGCAGCCTGTCTCCCTGATGAGGCAGGACTGCTCCCTGGGGTGTAAGCCTCCTAATGCTTTGTTTACTCTAAATTTAAACTTTCCTAGTCATGGGGCTTCCATCATTGCCCCTAGGACCCTGCTTGACAGTGTAATGATTTGCTCTCAATGATTTTTTTCCACTTTGTGTTTTAAGCTTTCCCTTTCTTTAATCCCATGACTTTTGGTTATGCATCCTTTGGATTTCTTCATCTTAGACCTCCTCTGCCTTTGAAGTTGACCCTGCATACAGATTAAGTTCCCTACTGTTAGGAACTGTATGTAATGTTAATTAGGTGACATTTGTAATGCAGCTTTTATCAGGTCCTTCTGTTTCATGAACAGGTTTTTGCTCTTTGGCTGTCTCTGGGCTCTTTCAAGGCCCTGCCAGAGGAGCTCTGGTGAATCCTGCTGTTATGTTTCAACATCCCAGCCCACAGCTACCTGCCCTACTGGTGTTTACTACTCCCATAGCAGGGCTAGTGAGAGGGAATGCATGCCCAGTTTTCAGCTCTTAATTTCACAGTCTGGTGTGTTAAACGTGAGTCACCAAATGTGTGAGCAGAGTTCCCTCCTGCTGACACCACTGTGAGCATTGCAAGGTCCATGGGAGAGTGATAAGAAATAGCACAGTACTAAAACGTGCCACAGATCAATGATTAGGATTCAGGGCCTTTGATCTCTTCTCCAAGTGATGCACGGATGGAATGCGGGTAGTTTGGGAAAAGCTAAACTACTTTCTAGTGGAGCAGGCTGGGAAGATTACTTGATGAAGCCCTAGGCAGGTAACCTGTACCTCATCAACATGGATTTCACTTCCTCATGTGGTCTGTCCTTCCTCGTTGCTCATTCTTGGAAAATCTTGTTCCGTGGGCTTCAGTAATTTGTGTGAATGAATAAAGATGAACGCTCAGTCTTCGGATAATTGTAAACAGGACAGGTAAGTAAGTCTGCAACTTGAAAGCACTGTGTTTTAAAGTATTACCAGTGTTCAGGGGTATATAAAAAAGTATAAAAATTCCAATGAAAGGTGAAGCCATTATGAATGCATTGTGCTATAAGAGAGAACTCATGCTGCCTTGTTTGTTGTATTCACTTCCCACTGCAAAACCCATGGAGGTGCACCAATATGTATTGGTGTAACTCCACCATAATGGCCATGCCTGGATTGAATTTGACCTAAAAATGCTCAAAATTACTGGTTTCTTCTTGCATAAAGTTCTTAGTCCAAATCTCTGCCCATCTTCATTTGACTGCACATGGCTCTGATCCATTCATGCAGTTTGCTCTCTGAGTTACTCTCCTCAGCTACACACAATTTGGGCAATTATTAAGTAGGGTTCCTCTGTGTAATTTCATGCATGACTGACATGCCCTGCAGTCATCCTTACGCTCCTTTGATGATGGAGGCTCTACAGAGAGCAACCCTGTGGCAAAATCCTAGTTCCCATTGAGTTTCACCATTGGCTTCTTCGGGCCCAAAGTTTCACCCTAAGTGTATTAAACCTATGAACTGCTAACAGGGACCAAGAACTGAGATAAGTTTAATTGCCTTGGGTGTTAAGCTCAGTTGTGGTTTATTTTAAGCATGCAGGGGAAGTGCTTCTTGAAAAGTGATTTGAAGAGACAGACTAAAAATGAGCACACCCCTGGGAATGGCTGAGGAAAACCTTCTTGCAGAGCTCCTATCCAGTTCCAGGTTTAAATGGTTGTTATCTAATGAGCACAAGCAATTACTTGGCTAATGAGCACAACAAAATGATCACAAGAAATGTGTTTCATCTGCAGTGGCCACTTGGAAGACACGATTTTGAGCTTGAGGCTGCCCTTGCTTTAAGACCTGGGTCACTGCAGTGAGATTAATCCAGGGCATAAATCACAGGGGTTAGATTAGTGTTTGTTTTACTTGAATACACATTTCTTTTTCTCTTATCTTCTCTAAATCTTGCAGCTTCTTAGCTCAGCCATGAACCAGGGAATGGAATGGGTTTAAACAGCCACAGCTTCCCTCCTGAGCACTGGCTGTCAGCCCTCAGGCCTGATTCACCACTGGAACTCAGTTATAAAATGGCACAATGCAATTAGTGTGTCTTCCCTCCCCTTTCACACCAGACAGGAATTCCTCCTTCACCTTCTTCAGTTGGAGTGATTTTTATAATATAATCTAAACCAATATGACTTTATTTCGCATTAGTCAGGGGTCTGCCAGGGATGGTTTTGTGTGTCTACTGCTATTCCTGTGCAAGTTCAGATTGTTTGTGGGCCTCTTTTTGTTTGGTTTTCTGGTTTTGTTTTCTCGCCTTTACAGCTGACAGTGACAGCCAGAACAACAAGGCGAATGTCGAATGAATTCCCTACATTTTTCCAGCCATTAAGCAAAAACCATGTAAGCTCAAGATATCCCCTCACTACCAAGTGAACTCACAGCCTTCCTGGTGTCAGAAACAACATCTGACATCTGCCAGAGCTCTGACACTGCCTAGAACTATGAGTTTTGAGAGTAAGACCAGAAAGCCAAGCTCTTGGCTTGTAAGGAATCCTGTAAACACCGGAGCCACTGAACCGGCAGGGAACCCTACCCGTGGGGGATCGTCTGGTCAGGCACGCTCTGTGTAGCTGCTGTGCTTCACAGCATTTAAGAAAGTGCTGGTATATAGCAAGTACTGATGAAAGCAGTGGGGAAGAACACTTCTATGCATGGAAGGATAGGTGAAAATTACATGTACAAGTTTTTAAGTTAACATTAGGGCCGGTGTAACAACTTTGTACCTTTTTTTTAACGTGCACAGTCAACCACTGTTAATTGTCTTTACATTCTTCCTAATGTATTTCACTGAGGATTGAACACATTTTTTGATTTTATTCTTTATGGATATACTTCATTATGCCTGAGACTTTGCTCATACAGTCTGTAGGAAATTAGAAATCCTAATGATTTTTTATATTATAGGAAAATTGTTGCCCTGTGGGGGAGACATAATAGAATTATGTGAATGAAAAGGAAATATTAGTTTCTTTTCCTCCGTGAAACTTCTCGGAGTCATGGCAATTGTCAAATTAAGTTGAAACTGTAGCTAAACACTAAAGCAAATTAGTAAAAGGCATATTCAGCCCCAAGAACACTTGATTTTTTTCTATGGTCTCACAATAGCTTAGACGACTTTTGCTCCTTAATTTAATTACAGACTTCTTCCTAGGACTTTGTGTTACTTTGCATGCCACAGGAAGTAAACTCAGGAGGTTTTACTTATGTGGAATACATGGAGTAAGCAAGAGCTGCCAGAAGTTAGAACACAGCCAAGACAAAGTGGCAATACCTGTAGACTGCCCATGTTCATTTTCTCTGAGGTTGGTGAGTTGTTGTCTTCACTCCTGGTGGTAAGCCCAAGGACAGATGAACAGTTGCTGCTTAGATATCTCAGCTGAGGTTTTCTAAGAGGTTTTCTTGCTGGCCTAACTCAGTCTTCGCTGAAACTCAGGGTGATTTTCCCAGCAATTTCAATAGCACCTATTACACAATGCTGAAGGCTCTCAAAAAGCCCACCCATCTGCCATGAACATGGACTAAAACCCCGAGTTTGCTGCCTTTGAGGGCAAACAGCTTTCCTTGTGAGAAAGGAAACATTTGGGGTGCTGCTTCTTTCCCTCTGTTCCATATTCTTAGTTCTAGTTTGGTGTAAACACAGCCATGGCTCTCCAGTACCAGTACTCTTCAGGTCCGCAGTGATTTGAGAGGATTTCTCTCCATATGTGTAGCTTTCCAGAGTTGTTTCAGTTGTCTTTGCCTTCTGAGATGAAAAGAGGTATCTGTGCTGGATCCTTGCTTAAATTCCTTTGCAACTCACTGGATTTTGCATTAAATTAAATTTTACATGCTGAGTGAGCAGCCAACCCTTATGAGCCTGGAGGAAAGAATATGCTGTTTCTATGCATTTTAACGTGACGGTCAAGTCGGGGCTAACGCTGCCAGGCACCTCCTTCAGTGTTCACCTTTCAGCCTTTCCATCCTAAAGCCTCTAATTTTTAAATGAGATGCCTGCATTTTATTACTGTTGTAAGTGGAAAACAGCGGCATATGTTCTCTGCCCTCTAGAAAAGGCTTGGATTGTTTTGGTTTGAACTTTAAAATAAAGGTCATTCTTGAGGCAGGCATGAATTCTTGCATGTGTCAGCCCAAAAGGTGAACGCTTTAGGAAGTTACGAGCGACCACAAATGAGGCAGTTTCAAATTGCACTTGAAACTGGAACAGCTGTTGTTCGGAGTGTGACATTCAGAGTTATAATGTTAAAGATTCTGTATATTACATTCAGGGAGAACTCAAAAATAGAAAGCAGTCACTGAAGCGGAGAGAAAATTGATTTGGGTGGCACATGGCAGAGCAGGAACAGCCTTTATGTTAATGGCACAGGGAGGAGATTGTGGGAAAGCCCAGATATCAAGGTGGATGTAAGAAAAATGAACAGGGAGAAGACAAAAGAGACCAGGGAAGTCTAGGGGAATTTCTGAAGAAGGATTTTCCAGTGCCTCCTTGCAAGTGAAAATTAATTGTTTTGGGACTGGAATTCACAGCTCTATATTGCAGGGACTTAACAAG
>JAYRBT010000114.1:108744250-108759576 GCA_036023395.1 Myiotriccus ornatus
CCAGTGCCTCCTTGCAAGTGAAAATTAATTGTTTTGGGACTGGAATTCACAGCTCTATATTGCAGGGACTTAACAAGGCTGGTGGATTACCTCGCTCTGTGGTCTCAAAATGCCCTGACAGGTTCATGTGTGTCAGGCAAACATTATGGTAATTTTTGCTCTTTAGGGGCTGTACAGGAGTACATAAATACCACCTAAGCTATCCAGCTGAATTTAAAACTTAATTACTGACCCACTTATTAATATTCTCTCCCACCACCACTGCTTTACAGGATCATAGGGTTAAAAGAAATCATTAATCTTCCTTAATGAAGCTATTTTCAAGCAGGAGACAGAATGTCTTGCCGCTGTGGATTCTGAGATGGAGTTTTTTGTGAATGTTATGAATGGGGAAGTGGGGAGAGAGTGCTAGGGGAAAAGCAGTGCAGAAAAGGGGATAGGACCTAAAATGTCAGTGGTGGGAGGACCCTCTGACTCGCAGGCCCTTGCTGAGTTTATCTAGAAGGAACATGATAGTCATGGGGGAAGAGGAGTTAACCCTATTAAAAACTGACTAAGCTGGCTGTATAACAGTGTTCCCACCACAACTACTAGTTATTGGAATACCAGCAATTTTTATATATATTTATATCAGCTGTTATATAACTGAGACAAGAGCTCTCTTGAAATTGTGTATTTCCAGAGAAATCTAAAGCAGAATGGTAGTGACAGACTTTGGGTCTCTGTTTTTAACTGTCAAGGTAGATCCATGTCCTCAAATCTGCTTTTCTTAGGATTGTACTGTCTTATACATGATTAAACTGCATGCAAATGTTTCAAAATCTCTGTGACCATCCAAGTGCACATCCCTCCTTTTTCAGCCATGGAGGGAAAAGAAAACCTGTCCCTTAGAACAGTGCAAGGTTTAGTCCTCTCCTAGTCCATGACGCCTGTGGTACACACTGCCGTGAGCATCATCTGCCTTGTGCCAGGGCTGGGTGAGGAGGCTGGGATGGCTTTGCCCTTCTCCAGCTTGTTTGACCATCCCTTTGATGGAGATACTGAAGTGCTTTTGTTTCTCTGTTTCTTGCGTGTGTCCCGGCTGCAGAAGATGCTGGATGAGTGCCAGGACAGGCGGAGCTGCCAGTTCCTCGTCAACAGCCGGCTCTTCGGGACAGATCCGTGCCCTGGAACTGGCAAGTACCTCATTGTGTGGTACAAGTGCAGGCCAAGTAAGTATTTCACTACAGAATCTGTTTGCTCTGTTGAGACCAAAGCATTTTCATACTTAGTACTCACCAGAGAGGCCTTCTAGGACTTTTCATTCCATTCCACCTTAATTTTCAGTGTAACATAAACCCCCAGTGTGGAGCGTTTCCCCTTTCCCCCTCACTTGCTGGCTTTCTGGGATGCTGCTGCTCCATGTCCTTCCTCCTTGCCAGCAGCCTGAGTTGCAGACTGTTTTTGCAGGTGCCAGTGAAGGCCTTTGCCAATGCTGAGCTCATGCTGTCAGCGGTGGGTGGGCTACTCCCACTTCTCACTTCCATCTGCAGCCAGTGGGGTAGTGGGGCTTGTCCCTCCAGAAGCAGTGGGAGCTCCTCGCGTGGGCAAAGACTCCCTTCAGGCCCGGGAGCCCAAGGCAGGCATTGGCGATGATGGTGTGACAGGAAGCTCACCTGCCCATGCCATGCCATAATCCAGCTTTTAATTGCTCCCAGACCATGCTGGGAAATGTTAACCTGTGTCTTGAGTGATCTCATTAGCTGTGTTTAAATTAAATGGGGCTGGCGCCTGGATAGTGGGAGTGCAGTCATGAATCCTGGGAGTGAGCCACGTGCAGCTTTGGCTCAGGACAACCAACACCCTCTTGGCCAGCTCCTGGCCCCAGCAGGGAAGTTAGCACAGCTTAGACACCATTCTCCATCAGTGCTTTGGAAGCAGACACATTAGTTTGGAGATGGATCAGGTTTGATGGAGGACAAACCGTGCCGTCTGATGTCAGCTGGAGTATGGGACCTGTTTCTATTTGAGCACAGATCTTATGAGGAGCATCTGAGGCAGCTGGGGGTGTTTAGCCTGGAGAAGAGGAAGCTCAGAGGGAACCTTATCGCCTCTATAACTACCTGAAAGGAGGCTGTAGCAAGGTGGAGCTCAGTCTCTTCTTCCAAGTAATAAGCAAGAGGAAAAGAGGAAATGGCCTCAAGTTGTGCAAGGGGAGGTTTAACTTGGATATGAGGAAAAATTTCTTCACTGAATGGTGGTCAACCATTGGAACAAACTGACTGCTCTATTCCACCCTTCCTAGGGAAGTGGTGGAATCACTGTCCTTGGTCTTGTTCAAAAAAGGTGTAGATTTGATGCTTGGAGACATGGTTTAGTGGTGGACTTGGCAGTACTGGGTTAATGGCTGGACCTTTCCAACCTTTATGATTCTATGATTCTATGAACTAAAGTCTGGACAAGGCATTTCAGGCCAGCCTAATTGCAAACTTTTTAGATGTCGTAACTAATATGGTTCCAGCATCACATCAGCAAAATTTTTGGGGAAGAAACAAGAAAGAAAAGTTTGCACAGGGAAGAAAAACAGATCTGATTTCAGAAAATATTTGAAACAAAGGGAGAAACATTCAGACTCTGTCAGCAACTGCACAGAAGAATACTTTTTACCCCAGCAGGCAGAGACCTGTACTAATGCAGTGAAAGGATCTGGCAAGATCCATGAGGAATTCAAATCAAAAGTAGGTAAAGAAGCACCTGCATGTGTTGTGGGATTTTTTTGCGAGTGATTGTAGCATCCCTTGTTGGGTGAGAAATTCACCTCCACGAGAGGGGCAACTGACAGGGTGTTCTGGCAAGTCCTCCCGAACCTGCAGGTTTTGCATCAAAGCTCGCTTGAAAAATCTGACTATTGAGGGCTGTGCTGAACTTCTGAAGGTATTTCAGGACCCATCTGTGCATACATATTTATGACTTGGCATTCTTTGCTAATTACAGACATTCTAGAAAAGAAGGAGTTTATGCTTGTGCGGGGTAGGTGATTTTCCTGAAAGAGAGCAAGGGAAGCTGCTTGAAAACATCTCCACAAGACATTTTTCAGGCAGCTCCAATTTTGCAGGGTGAAACAGGGTAACCTGACAGAAATTATTTTCTCTTAGTGACTGGGCAAACTTTTAATCAGAACCCACTGATTTAATAACAATGTTTGAAGTAAGTGAGGATTTGCTTTGCACAAAGATACCAGGACATGGTCTGCCTTTCCTTGATGATTCAAAATGTTAATTTTAAGTCTCACAAACAGAATCTAGTGCTTTTGGGAGTTCAAGCCTTTCTATCTTTCTATAGGGAGAAGGTTAATGAGAGGACAGAGGAATGATGGATCCATAGAATGCAAATTACAGGATCATGAGAATTTTTTATGGGCCATTTGGATTATTGACTATTTCAGTATTGCTTGTGAGCTTTAAATGAATATATGCTTAAGAGCTGATGCCCAAAACTGTGGTCGTATGAAGTGTTGACCTGCTCCATAAAGTCTGAGCACACACAATTGTAACCAAAGAGCACCAGAGAGTCCTTGTTGAGAACTCACTGCCTGGCACAGGTTTTGATCCATAAGTTTGTCAAAAGACAAATGCAGCGTTTTGAGTTCTGTTTCCGAATTTGTCCTTCTTAACAACAGCCATGACGGAAGTACTTTAATAGGAAGCTGTTTAAGGTCTGCGTTGTCCTCTTGGGATATCCGTTTCTGTTGCTTATTGAAGAAGACTGTTGTGACCACGCTACTGAAATAGTGTTTTGGTTAAGCATCTATCTAGGTAGAATGAACGTTTTCTTGCACACAGGTACTAGAAGTGCTTTGGGAAGTAGCCTGCAGAGTTTGGACAGGACACCTTTAACATAAAATAAGGATGCCCAGGCCCTCCCACCACCAGTCATGCTGGACCCTCCAAAGGCCCCTGAACAGAGCTAGTTATCTAAAAAGAAAGACTTCCTTGAAAGAAAACAGAAGTGAAGTTAGTGGCATTTACTTGTACCTTTGCTGTAGAATAACGAGTTGGTTCAGTCATCCCCTCCAGCCACTGTCACTGCAGTTATGTCTCTCTGACATTACATTGCATTTGAAATCCAGTGGTTTCGATGCTCACTGGCTGTGTGGGGTTCATGCACAAGGCAAGGTGCTATTTTGGTTTCTCATGAGCAGAATTTCAAAGGAGATGGAGGACAGTAAATCATGCTGAAACTGAAAGACCCAGATTTTTCAAATGGTGGGGCTCTGGGGAGCAGGGCAATGGGGGATCTCTACTGCACTAACCCCTCTGAAACTGCTTTTGCTGGAAGCAGAAAAAACTCATGTGGAGGTGTTGTGGTTCACCTCCTCTATAAATTACAGAAATAGTTCAGAGAAGTGCATGCTTAACTAGAAACAGTGAGAAATTCAATACCTTTTGTAGTTTTTTGGAAGTCTTATGCTAATCATGGTCCCCTCTGATGCAATAGATGGATCTGGGACCTAATGGCCACTCATCTTGCATGTACAGGGCTCAGATATGTGCATGGAACTGCTTTTAGATGCCAGGAGTTTGGTACTCCTGAGTATTCTTGGTACCTGTAAATAAATAAGTACACTATGTCTGTGTGTAGTTTTAAGGTATAGGACATTTAAGGAGATCAGAAATTATCCATAAAATGCTCAATTCTGTCTCAACTTGGGGCAAGTGAGATTTATTTATAGCTGCTATGTGATTTGAGGGCCAAGGTCCATTGAAAGTGTATAGAGGCTTAGATTTTATTTTTAGTTGACATGGTGGTCTTTGGCCAAAGGTTGGACCTGATGACCTTGGACTTTTCCAACCTTAATGATTCTACGATTTATTTTATTTTATTTTATTTTTTCTATAGCATGTATAGCTTTAGTTTCTAATTTGCACCAGCCTTTGGGAATATGCTCAAGGGCACAGTACAGATCTCAGCAGAGCACAGCTATGGCTTGTGGTTCTAAACTTGGAGGTGTCTCTGCAAACCATCCTGCTATTGACAGACTGAGCAGTGAGCCCCCAGGAGGATCCCCCCAGGTCAAGGTGAGGATGGGTTGATGTAGCACTCAAACCTGAAGTTGTTCTCTGCTGGTGTAGATGTATTCTACACTGTATTTGCCACTGGCAGGAACTGTTTCCAGTGGGAAGTCTGGATGTGGCCACCCTCTTTTAGAGGTTAAAAAAATTGGTGAGAATGGTGGTGGGCTGTCCCATGCCACTGGGCCTCAGTGCCAGGGACCAGGCACATTTAATTTATCAGGGCCAGTGCAGCCTGAGATCCTCACCCAAAGCACACTGAAGCCCAGGATCAAGCCCTGAACACACAGAGGATTTCAGTCTCTAGGGTCTCTTTCAGAATCGTTAAAAAATTGCACATACATCCAATTATTTCTCAGGTAACATGCTGATTTGATTTAGACCCATTAAGTGTAATTACTGGGTAGGCTACAGAACCAGATAATTAGAGTGAATTGACATACCATTTAATTGGTCTAACATGAATTCCCTCTAACTGAAATCTGTATTCACCAATATTATTCAAACAATTCAGTGTTTGTTCATCCCCTTCACTTCAGAGACAGAGAACTGTGTAAGATCGTGTGTTATTGTAAGCTAGGAAATATTTGCTCTCTGTGCCAGACTTTCTGGAGAGGCTGTGTGATCTAATCCTGGCTGGGAACAGGATCTGTGGGGCTGCCCAAGTCATGCTGAAGAAATAACTTTCACCTCTCTGCATCCCAGCAATACCATTGCAGCTGATTTTACTGGGGCTGGTTGCTGCTCTGGGCTGTTGCACCAGCAGGGATCCCTCTGCCCCTGCACAGCAGCTCCTTACTTGTAGTGGCTTTTTGGTTGTTTGGTTATTTTTTTTGGCTTTGCTGTTTCAAAAGTGCCAATGCTCCTGAACAAAATGGGGCCATAAGTGTTTGTCCGTCTCCACAAGGGGAATACTTGGGATGAGATGTGTGGCCATTTGCTGGCAGAGCTGTTAAGAGGAGAAGGCTCCTACTCTATTTATTTGGTTTATTCCATGAGTGCCTCACATAGTGCCCTTCTCTTATCTCCTCCTTTGGCACTGCCATGCTGTCCTGCTGCTCTGGATGCACTGTCCCCTTCTCGGCTCTGAAGAACATAAACTGTAGCTTCCCAAAATTCTATAGTGAAATTTTCCCTTTTTTCTGTTGGGAAGTTAATCCTTTATCCTATGACTTCAAGGACTCTCGGAGGGATAATCTCCATCCAACCTTTTTTTTTTTTTTTTTTTTAATTATTATTATTATTATTTAATTTTAAAATGCTGTGTGAAGCAGCTGGATGTGATACTTGGAAGATGGTGGGCACGAAGCCTGCCTGTATTAATCATCCCAGCTATGTAAAAAAGTGTAAATTCAGGCTTTGGTCCTCTCTTTTCTATTAAAAAATGTAAGCCTAAAGCCTTTGAAGTTTCAGAAAACCTGGATTGTGGCGCGGGCTCCAATTGCAGCTCAAATCCCTCTGTAACAACATAAAAACGTATTTGGGAAAGGCACATCAAGGCTCTGAGAAATGTATCTGGGAAAGAAACTTGCGTTTGTTGGGAAAGGGTGAAATGCCAAAGTTTGTGAGGGGGTAGGAGAGGGAAAGGGGGTGAGGGAGGTCACTTTGTTTTAGTTTGGAACTGGTAGTTTTGATTTTTGGGAGAACTTTCAGGCTGAGAATCTACCTGGACACATTTTTTAAGAGAACAGGCTTTCATTCTCTTTGCTACAGATCTAATTAGAATCTAAGAGACCCAGTTAATTTTCCTGAAAACTCAATGACATTTTTCCAGACATAGGAATGCTCATCCTAGTACCCTTGCCAGAATCTTACTCAGGTGACAGCCCTAGGCAATTTTAATTAGAAAGCAACTGAATTTAAAAGGTCAGTTAGGAATTAATTCCAATCAGATCACCTTCTGATGACAATGTTGTCTTCAAATTTTATGCTCTCTATCATACAGTGATAGAGCTGCCATACTGTGCCCCGGGAGTGTCTGCCATTTGGTGAGGATGATCAGTTTTTTTTGCCAGGGGTACTTCAGAGCCTGTGTGAAGGCAGAATACCATTACTGCTGCCAGAGCTTTTCCAGCTGTCAAAGTACTGTGAGGGGTCATAGTCTGTATTCTGATTCCATGTCTCAGTGAATTGGTCCGATCTGCTTGTCAGATTTCAGTTGAATTGGCTGAAAAGTATGGAAAGGATCTTCTGGAAGGACCACATAGACTTGCAGTGAATGCTTCTTGTTCACCTTTTAATTTTCCTACAATCCATTCCTTCAGTATTGAATCCTGTGTAAGCTTTGCTGTTGACTTTGCTGGGCTGAGGATTGTACCTTTTCTGTTAAATTCAGTAAACATGGCATGAAAATCCTCATCTCATCACACATCCTCAGAGCTTTCATTCCCTAGACAGAATTTGCAAAGCACTGTGAGCCAGAGCAGAGGGCTTAGAACAGAGGTTTTGTAGAAATTTCAGACGGGAGCAAAGAGGGACCTAAATGCATTCTTGGTTCCTTTAACTGGTGATTGATTTTAGTGCTAGAATAGCCTGGTAATTCAGTAGTCATCAACCCTTTCAGAAAAGCATTAATCTCCCTCATCAGACAGGTTTATTGGTGGCAAGAGAAGTTCACTGTATTGTTTGCTGCATTGCTTTTTGGTGGGCCAGGCTTTCCAAGGCAGCACGATGGAGTCAGGGATGTTTAATGGGCACATCCTTCTGGTCCAGCCACCGAGGCAACAGAACAAGCCTTTGCCTCCTGCATTCATCAGCTCACTCTTGCTTATCTGTATTATTTCAAAACTGTTAAGGTGGTGCAGGGAGTGGAAATTTATAAGGGCAATAAAACCTTGGGCAGCAACTGCTGTGGTGATGAAAAGGTGTAAATAAAGGAATGTTATAAATTACAGAGGACAGATCCATCAGCCCACAGTTGGGGTCAGAGAAGCCTTAATGTCAACAATTAATATTGTTTTAAGCTGTTGATGCACAGAGGTTTTCAGGAGCTGTCAAATAGCCCTATCTCTGTAGCAGACTAATCACTTGACTGTCAGGAGCAGGATTAAGAGGAACATGTGATTCCATTGTAGGCAAAGGCAGAGATTATTGTCCGTTTAATTATAAATATGATTATAATATTAATATATTAACTAATGCAACACATAAAATATTATTATAGCATAATAATGTAATTATATTATACTACTATTATTATTATCATTATTTCCTACCCCCATGGAGAAGAAACTACTACTGACCAGGGAGAGTTAAAAAAACACTAAAAAAAAAAATTTAAACCCCACCATTTTTTCTTTCAAATCTAATCAGTCAGCTCTGCTTGACATAAGAAGGAGCCAGTGCAGACCATGGTGCTTGCTGCTATGAAGGTGAGGACTCGCTTTGCTGGGTCAGGTCTCCAGTATCCAGATGTGAACCACTAGGAAAGACAAATTCTGAAATCTGCCTAAATTACATAAATTCTAGAGCTGTGACTTTCACAGATCCCCTTTGTCCAATGGCACTTAAGTTTTCTGTGGGATTCTGGAAAAAACCCAAGGATAAAAATACCCTTTTTTTACTACACGAATTTTTAGGAAAAGACAAGAAAGGGATAGAGTATACTCTTTCAGTTCTGGAGTAGGTGAGTCAATAGTTTTGCCAGAAGGAGCTGGGAGCCTTTACCCTCTTGTACTTCAGGAGATCCAGCCCATCCTTAGGCACTCTGGGCGCCTGTGACACCTTTCTGTGCTGATGATGGAGGCTGTGTGGTGACTGGTGATTCAGGTGCTAGAAATTACTTTGGCTGCTGGCAGAGGCAAAGTGTGAGTTTTCTCCTCAGAAGAGCAAGAGATGTCCTTGGAGCAATTAATCAGAACACTAGGAAACCAAGTTTTTAAAAATGAAACCCATAAACCTAAATATCAACACATTCCTATGTGGTAGAGGTTTGCAAGTGCTGAACAATAGATTTCAACATTTTCTGGTGTACTGGTGAAGAGCTGTGAGAGGAAAACCACATCCCAGAAACAATATGGTTATAAACTGAGATAAGGTTGACTTTTGTGAAAGTTTGGACCTGTTTGGACCTCCACAGTTTAAACCATGAGTGTAGGACTCACAGAACGGAGAAATAAACTTATTCAGTGCTTCTGAAGGGGTCCTGTAGATGGACTGACTCAAGACAGAAAATATAGATCAATTGCTCTCCTCAAATAAATGTCTTCTAGAGAAAAAAAAAAAAAAAGAAACAGAGAGAAGTGAATCTTCTCTGGGGTGGAGGCATGGAAATAAACTTTTCCAGTGCTGTGCATTTCTTCAATATTTTTTCAATATCAATCCGACATTTGGTTTTCAAATTAACTATACATTTTTTAAAACAGGTATCTTCTGATATTTCCAGCTCTTCATCATATTAATTGTGCATCAAGCTTTTCTCACTTACACAGTTATTTTTCTGACTACTTAAAAGACACTGGAGGTTGTCACCTAATTGTGTCTCTGGGAGCTGGGACTTCTAAAGCACCTGTGATGAATTTTGGGGATTTGGTTACTGTACTTCTCCCAGCTACATTTTTTTTTCTTCTTGGGCAAAACCATTGAGGGAATACTGTGTGTTTAATTATTTAGGACTGTAATGAACTAGCTTTTAATTTAGTAGGCCTCATTTTCATATATTGTGTGTTCTAGGCAACCCAACGGATTATATGTAAAAATATCAATCAGGTATTCTTTTAATGTTCCTGAGACAGAATTGTTATCACCATTATTTTAACATTTGGAGAAGACTGTTTTAATGATACAAGATTGAATTTTCCCTTTCAGCTAGTTTAATAATAATTTAAGCAGCATTACTCCTAATTTACACCATCACCGGAAGAGCAGAACAAAAGTGCTGTGAATGGTGGTACTAATTAAGTCTTTTTCCTTACATATTTAAGTACCTTCTAGTGCATCCCTCCCATCTTTAAGTTTTGGCCATGCTTGCTCTGTTACCTCCTGTGGTGTAGCTCGTCCAGATTCATGTCCAATACTGATTGACCAGGTTAGTACAGACGTGCAGGTTAACTGGTGGGACAGTGCAATGATTACAACCAACTTTGGCACTGATTTGTCTGTCTTCTGGAACTGGCTACCAGTTCTTAAAAAATGTCTATATTTGTCATCTCAGTGCTTCTGCTAAATTTCACTGAACTTTAGCCAGCAGGTTCTCAGGAAGCAGGACTAATAAATGGTGAGGCAGAGGCCCAGGCAGCAGAACAACAGTAAATCACAGCTCCTTCAGAAAATCAGCCCAATTTCTTTAATAGAAGAAGTAGATGAGAATTAAATTCGTCAGGGGCTTCCAGGTGTTTTGTTTAACTCTCATCTCACAGTCTAGCGCACATATTGTGATATTGTTCCCTTTTTCCTCCTTAGATAACCGAGCACCTCTGTCCAACAGGAGAGTGCAGCTAGGTGCATCTGAACTCTACTTTGGAAATGAAATGTAGCAGTTAATTTGCAACACTGCCAGCCTTTTCACAGAAGAATATAAAAGGACAACTACTTCAGACTAATGAAAGTGACAGTGGGGAGAGGCGCCTTTTAAGCACTGCAAATTGGATGGGTGCATCAGGAGTGTAATTTTAAAGGAATCTGACAAGGTCGCAGGCAAAGAACAATCTTCTTACTTGTCAGAAGGGTTTCAGACCTCCAAAACTTGGCACTCTTGAGTTTTCAGGGTACTTCTGAAGTTGGCAAGCTGCCTATTTGATATAACTCTGGACTGTCATTCGAGTTGTATCTTTCAGAGTTTCAGATTTGCTCCTGCAGAACTGAGCAGTGCACGCCACGCCATCGAGGGCAGCAAACCTCAGTTTAAAAGTTAAATTAGAGCATTTTCATAAAAAGTTTCTGAAGGGAAAATTGAACTGAAATGATGTTAAAAGATATTTCCATGCAAGTGTATGAATTTATAACACTCTCACTTCTTTATGCTCCAAATTAAAGGGACAATCCTTTTTACATCCCCTTGAAATGAGGGAATGACAAGGTAGCCACAGTTAAATGCTTGTGGGGGAGTGAAAGGAAGGGCTGTACTCGAGGACTCTGGAGACCTTTTTTGTCCTGGAAAGGATTCTTCCACTCAATCCTGCCTAGGGGAATGCTGACTGGATTGATATGGATTTATTCAAAGCCTGATGTGGAAGAAAGGTTCTCATTAGTAGCAGGTTCACATGGATAAAAAGGAAGCTCTGGAACTCAGGAGAGGAGGTGCGTGTTGTAAGTGAAATTGGAAAAAAACAGAAGCGAGGAGCCATAGCAATGTGCGCTGGTCTAAATAGCAGGCATTTGCCACTGGGGAAAATTTCTGAGCTGTGTTGACTTGTCCCCTGACAGGACAAGGGACAATGGCTTTAAATTGAAAGAGGGTAGATTTAGATTAGATATTAGGAAGAAATTAGATATTAGGAAGAAATTCCTTACAGTGAGGGTGGTGAGGCACTAGAACAAGTTGCCCGATCAAGTTATAGATGTCTCATCCCTAGAAGTGTCCAAGGCCAGGTTGGAAAGAACTTTGACCAACCTGGTCTAGTGGAAGGTGTCCCTGACCATGGCAGGGGGGTTGGAATGAGATAATCTTTGAGGTCCCTTCAAACCCAAACCATTTTAGGATTCTGTAAATCTGTGATTATTATTTGGGGACTTGGAAGCCAGAATCTGATTATATCTTCTGAAGTGCAAAAGAGGATGCAATACTAAAATAACAAATGCTTTCTTGAAATTAAAAGTAAATAAATATGTAACACAGGAATAGAAGCATGAGGAAAAAGTTCAAAGGGGTGCACTGACTGGAAAATATCCTTTTAATGCAATTATCTTCTTCACAGAGTAGCGTAATAGACAGTGAATGCTGTCCCATGCACTATTCCTTTCTCTGCTTTGATGTACTTCCTCTTTTTAATTTTGGGAGGATGGACTTAGATCTACATGCACTCAAAAATATTCTGTATATCTTCAGAAGGTCCTGGGAATTAGCTGATTATAGGGGAAGAAAAAACCCCAAAACAACACTCACAGGTGACAAAAAAGGGCACTGGATGGGTATTTCCAAGAAGAGCTGTTCATGTGCAGTTTGTGCAAAACACTCATGTTCAAGGATGCTGCTCAGAGGTGTCTGTCATGGTGTTTATTAGGTTTCTTGTCTTGGAGACTCATCTTCCTAGTTCCTGCAGAAGAGATAGTAACAGGTACTCACTACACTAATCTCTCCCATGATTAACAGTATCACTGCAACAATTTCTCCAAGGAAATTGTGGGAGTGTCAATCCTTGGAGGTGTTAAAAACCTGAATGGACATGGAGATCAGCTGCCTGATGCTCTCGCTGACTCTGGTATGAATGTGGGGGTTGGCCCAGACATTCTCCAGAGGTGCTTTCTGTCCACTGTGACTCTGTGAATTGTGGTCTGGAGTGACTACACCGGTAGTAAAGAGTTTGTATTTTCATGATTAAGCCTTGTTTTGTCTTTTCTCTTTAGGCTGACACAAAAAATGGCTATGTGGTGACTTTTGCACTCTAAGTATTCTCCCTAGGCATGTGCTGAAACTACCAAAATCTCACCACATGTGTTACCATCATCTTTATTATTTGCGGATGGTTTTTGGTGTCTGTAAAAGTTTGTTGAATTTTAACTTATTATATAAGTCTGCATATTCCACTTGTGCCACCTGGCCCACTGTGCATCTCAGAGTGGCTGAGTGAGGAAGGGGGTGGTCTCTCTGCCTTTTTTACAGACCATCACTAGCCACCACTCATGGTCATTTATCTGATGGTGAAATGGATGGATATAATGAAGAATTATGAGTTTTGAGGCGAGAAATGGTCTTTGTTTTGGGTGACATGCAGCAGAACAGGTAACAAAGCTGGGATGAAGGTGAGCAAGGCAAAAATTTGGCTACAGAGCAGATATTGCCTAACAGAGTCTAGTTCAGTTCTGAAGTGGCATCTTGGTTGCAGTCTCAATAATTTATTTATATATAGTTATAACCTAGACAAGAAAGTTTTCTATGGGAAACAATCCTGAATGTTAGAAGGAATTGGGCAAAACCATCTCTGTTTCCTACAAAATCACTTTCTTTACTCAGATCCTCAATTCTAAGATTGAAATCCTTTAGGATTTTGTGAGGAAAACAGATTTCTCTTTACATGTATTTCCAGTTCTTTGATGTGGGAAATAGGGTCAGCTATTATGCACTGATTATGTGAAGTATGCATATTTTAATTAGCAAAATTTCATAATTTTCCCCACAAGTTCTGTTCAAAAATATAATTTTAGGCAAGGTAGAACTCTGGCGTTAATGCATTCCATCACTGTGTTAGACACAAAATCTTTTTAGGATCTTTTATCTCTAAGGTCTTGTAGAGATTGAGGCAATTGACATTTAGTTTCGAGCTTTGAATCATGATCATTCAGAAAATTGTTGTGGACCAAAAATGAAAATGTTCTTAGGACACTGGGTAATTGTATTTACTATAGGTCACATAGGTAAATATTATTGTATGCATCCTATGATTACAATGGGTCTTCTTATTAATTTTACTGCTTGAGAGAGCCCATTTTTCTATTGGAAACATTTATATTTTTTCCCATAACTGTCCTAGCTACGTTATAACAGTGTCTTATAATGACCTTTAAAAACGTGTCTAGAAAAGCCTGCAGCTGTTCCCTCCTTGGGTTCTCTCTACTGAGTTATATTTAAGCCAGTGTCTCTGAAACCAGGCAGTAATAAAAGGGATATTATCCTTAGCAAATATCTTAATCATGGTAAATCTCTGTTGCCCTACAAATGACTGCATGGGGGATTAGAGTGGAGTAAGCCATTTGCTGAATATCACTGCCACCTTTCCGAGGCCATTTAAGGGTGTTTAATTTTTCAGGGTGAAACATGAAACCCACTAATACAAATGTTTGCGTTTGGCCTGAATTATATCCAGACTGTAACAGTTAGAGCAGGCTTAGGACCAGATTGTGAGTGATCTGTAGGAGGTCAGTTCTGCTTGGGAGAGTGAGAGAGAAAAATGCACATTCGTTCCCAGTCCCAGCTCTCTTATGTCACTTGCGCTGCCTCGTTCTTTTCAATGTTTATGTCAGGTTATTATCAGTGAAGTACCAGTGAATATATGGAAGATGCTTAGCTCTGTATTTTTTTAATATCAGTCACAGTCCTTACTGTTGTCCAGTGCCTGAGAGCCACCAGTGTCTGGCTTTTGCTCACCCTGGTTAAGATGGAGATGGCAATGCTATGAAGTAGAAAATACTTTCAGAGACTTGTGTCCTCCATAGCATCACTTTCTTATCTGTTTGTTTATCCAGATTTCTATCAGGTTACCCAGAAACACCAAGACCATTTGTTTTCCAGTGATCAAATTTAAAGGAACATTCTGGGAGACTGAAGTACTACTGTGTATTTCACTCTTTCTTTTTTTCTTCCTTTTTAAAATTCCTTTTAAAGAAATCAGTGTCTCACTCTGTGCCAGACCAGGCAACTGCAGCCCAACCAGTTTGGACTCAGCCAGAGCCTTGGGAACTGGCAGCTCCAATAGATGTTTCCTGGGGCAGAATTTAGTGACTGGGAGGTGACATCTGCTTCAAGTGGCACAGCCCTCTTACGTCACACTGCAGTGTTCTGGGAGCACATCACCCACAAACTGCCCTTGCTCCCAAGGAGTGTGCACTCAGGTTCACCTCCCCACTCTGATTTTTGAGCCCCCATGAGCCCTGAACACGACTTCCCAGAGTGGCTAGGAGGGTAAGAATTGTAAATGTGAGAGACAGTGTTTTGTTGTTCCTAGAATTATGGAATCACAGAATGGTTTGGGTTGGAAGGGGCCTTAAAGACCATCCAGTTCCAACGCAACTGCCGTGAACAGGGACACCTTCCACTAGACCAGGTTGCTTAAAGCCCCGTCCAACCTGGCCTTGAACACTTGCAGGGATGAGGCATCCATACCTTCTGTGGGCAACCTGTTGCATTGCCTTGCTACCCTCACAGTAAAGAATTTCTTCCCAATATCCAGTGGAAACCCACCCTCCTTCAGCTTCAGGCCATTCTCCCTTGTCCTATCACTCCATGCCCCTGTGAAAAGTCCCTCTCCAGTTCTCCTGTAGCTCCTTTAGGAACTGGAAGGTGCTATAAGGGCAAGTTGTTGACTGCTGGACTGACCTTCAGTAGAGTCATAGAATCATAGAATCATAGAATAGATTGGGTTGGAAAAGACCTCCAAGATCATCAAGTCCAACCCCTGATCC
>JAYRBT010000114.1:108759676-108780984 GCA_036023395.1 Myiotriccus ornatus
GACTAAACAACCCCAGCTCTCTCAGCCTCTCCTCATAGGACTTGTGCTCAAGTCCCTTCACCAGCCTTGTTGCTCTTCTCTGGACCCTCTCCAGCACCTCAATGTCCTTCCTGAACTGAGGGGCCCAGAGCTGAACACAATACTCCAGGTCGTGAATGCCTGTCCATCCCAGCGGGCTCAGTGAAATATTCAGTGTGTTTAAATCCCAGTTAAGTTTCCAAATTACAAGCTCTGACTTTGAATGGTCAGCAGAATTTAATAAATATTCTAAAGACCTTAAATGAGTCCATAGAACATGTGGTTAAGCAATCAGTTATACTTGTTAATTGAGATATGTAGCTAATAATAACCGAATTGGAAGAGGAAATTGAGTTAGCGCTTTGTAAGAAATAAGACCTTCATAGAGGACCCTCTCATTAGGACTTCAAAATTGTTCTTTTTTTAAAGCTAATCGAGTATTTCATATTTCAACTTCAGCCAGTCACAATATTCTTCTTTTCTGTAATATTGGTTTAACATTAACTATGTATAGCTTGTCCTATTGGAGAGTTTTATGGCCTTGTGCTTTTAGTTTTAATCTGTTTTTTTTTTTTTCCTAAAGAGAAAAAAGGTCTAATAAGTCTATAAAGTTCTATTATACTCTGTTAAGTTTTATACTTCATAGCAGGGTAAAGCTTTCATTTAATTTCCCTCACAGAAGAAATAAAAGCCTATGGGAGGCATTTATAGGTGAAGATGAAACCTCTTAGTATGTTCAGTGAGCACTCAGATGCTTTCATGTTGACTGTGGATGAAATACTTACACAGGTAAAATGATCATAGAATCATAGACTTATTTAGTTTAGAAAAAACCTCTAAGATTGTGAAGTTCAACCATTAACCTGACAGTCAAGTCCACCACTGATTCTTCACAGCTACACAAGGTTCTTCTCTCATTACATACTCTGAAATTGCAAAAAGCTTCTATTTCTGATCCCTGTCACTGTTTTACACAGCTGGTCGTGGGTTTATGGTTATTGCTGAGAGATGTGTGTTCTCTGCACAGACTCTCCCTTGAATGAGTTAGACCTCAACTGTGTCTTCATCTACAGGGACGGATCACAAAGCATTTTCACATTCAATAAATATTTTAGAGCTTCGAAAGTTTCTCTGCAGTGGGAGAAAAAATAGGATCTTTCAGAGATTTTTGCAAAAAGTTTGCAGAGTGAGAAGGAAGATTATGTACTGGAATAGGGTCTAGGGATAAGATTCTCACCTGGACTGTGAAGGTTTGGACCAGGGTTTTCACATTCCAGTTGATGCTCTGAACACCAGCTACTTTGAGGGGGCTATTTTTTGGCTTCAAGTAGGAATTTTCAAGTTGAATATGAAGAATAATTTCATTCTCAGATATTTCTTTTTAAATCAGCACATTCATGTTTTGGTATAACACGTTTTCTCCATGTAGTTGCTTCTGAAAAAAACTAATCTAAAGTAGAAATTAGCCCTTCTTTGAACATGGTTTAAGCTAGATGACCTCCTGAGGAGTCTTCTGGACTAAATTCTTCTATAATTCAACTTTGGTGGAAAAATTACTTTCCATCACCAACAAGGAAAAATTATTCTTGAACCTGGAATTACAGTACAGTAAAAAAATATGACATTAAGTGCTAACTGCCAGGACTCAAAGACTTGAATATCAAACTAGAAAGTAATTGTTAGCTGGTGCTCTCAGTTACTGAATAGTTTGGTGCATGTTGACTTTGCATAAGTTCTTACATATTTATGTGTCTGTGTGTGATTCTAGACACCGAGAACCAGTGTTAGAGAGACAAAAATCATGTCTGTGCTAGGAAATAATAGAGGGCCAGGGGCAGCCCCAGGCACTCGCTGATGGTTGTGTGTTTGGTTGCTCGTGTGCTCTCTGGCACAACTTTGACCTGGTACAACTAGAGGCATTCAGGATGAAATGACTGATCATGCCTGGGGGGTTACCAGGGGTCACAGACCCTACCCATTAAGCAATCTGGATGCTGTTGTGGCCAAATTTATAATGGTAAATAACATAAAAAGGTGGAAGGTCACTCTCCAGAGGCTGGGGAGGTTGAGGGTGTATTCCTGGCTGTGCCCTAAGTTGGCTGCAGTGTCCACAGACATGCCACTTCAGTTTTTTTACTCTCTTTATGTCACTGACTTTTTCTTAGTCTCTTTCTGTCACAATTGTAGATGTCTAGCTGTAAAGGTTCAGCTCTTCAAAATACTGTTTGTTTTCAATGATGTGTTGGCAGACACACATGGGGAGGGCCTATTCTAGGTTGGGACCTCTAGAGGTTCCCATAATCCAAATAATAGTAGAGAATGACATGCGGTTTCTTATGAAATGATTGTCCAGTCTTCTTGAGAGATGTAAATTGAGTGACTGTTCTGTGTGTACCAACCTTACAAGAGCAAGAACGTATTTTGCATTCTCGAGCTGACCATTTTTAGGAGAATTTGGGGAGCAGGTTTTGTATATCTGTGTTTGCGACAGGCAGGAGTGGCTTCCATAATTAACAAATTTAGCATAGCTCCTATTGGATCTGCCAAGGGAGAGCTGCTGGGAAAAAAGGCTTTTAAGAATGATGATGTTTGAATTTTAGATTCTGTGATGTAGAATAAATGCTTGACCCATAAAGGGATGATATGGATGAGGTAGGTTCCTAAAGACAGGCTTTCACCTTCCCTTGCCATATCACCATGTGGAAATCACTCAATTGCCTTGTGTCCTCATTTATTTGTCTGCAAAATGAAATTATTGGCTATTTAACAGAACTGACATGTGCCAGGCTAAAATATGTTCATTAAATGTGCTGATAATGTCAGAGGGAGAATGCATGATGGGAAAGATCTGTGCTCCTCTAGCAAATGCAGTGCTAAGGCTCGGGTTGTGCTGGCAGCTGATGTGCACCCCTGAGAGTGTGCCCAGAATTGCTGCTGAGCTCACACCATGAGGAGGTGAGAGGGCTCCCACCCTCCCCACTGGGTACCCACTTCTGGGTCAGCTGAGTAATCAAGTGTTTGTTTCCTTCCAGATGAATACAAGAGTAAAGTAGCCTGTGAAGATGACAAGCTGAGGCTAAGCTGTAAGAAGAGCATGGTGATAGCCATTTACTCTGCTATCTTTGGGAGGACACAAGGAGGCGGCCTGGAGTGCCCATACCAAAACCTAGGGATGCCCACGATTGGTAAGTAGGGGGGTGGATTGACAGAGTGTGCTAAACTGGGCAGAGTGATTTAATTTACTGTCATCACGGTAGTGCTGGCACAGAACCTGATCAGAAAATTAGGACTGGGACATAAAACCTGCCATGGTAGTGCTCCTGATGTGTGGCACCTTGTTAACCAGTGGTGAGTTTTATCATGAGCACCAAACTGAGGTTCAGCTAGATGTCCCAGCCAAGTTACCAAGTCACTGGCTTTTAGCAGATACATCAGATTATATGATGGAAGGTGTTTGGATTTCTTGTTCAATTTTCTGTCCTTCTGGTGGTTCATAAACCAAACCTCTGCCTAAAATATGAAGGAACATATTGTCATGTGCTATCTGCAATACTGAAGCCTTGATATTGCATTTAAACTTTTACTGAAATTAAAGCAGGAGTGCAAATTTAAAAAGCAAGTTGTTAAATTTCATCATGTTATAGTTGGCTTACAGTATCTTCAAGTAGCTTTTTTACTCTCAGACTATCATACTCTCTTACAGTCAGGAGTGAAAGATAAATAATTGAAAAACATTCACTAGAACTGTCTGTTCTTGAGCCAATGTGAAATGACTTTGAATATTTTAGGCTGTGACAGAGAGAGCAACAGTCTGCAGTACAAAATCCTGTGTTCAACATTCCTCATGATCCTTCTCTGCAGAGCTGAGAGGGAATTAACTGGTTTCCCAAAGGAATTGTCTCCAGAGAGGGAAAGGCTTCAGTGGGAGCTGTACAGGGAAGCTTGATCTGCTGCTATTGCCTGTGCTGGGATCTGTTCAGCTGCATGTGAAGATCTTCAGCTTCACAGCTGCTGATCCAGTGCCCTCAAGGAGTTAAATGCTATTCAAATGGAAGCATGTGAAGTGCCTGCTTGGAAATATGATACACAGGTGATGGGTGTCAGTAGGAACCCACAGGTGGAATCAGGCCAGTCAGGTTATTGGTGCAGCGTGGGGAGTGCCTTAGTTGTGCAGCTGTGAAAACCTGAGCACTTGCAGCACAGCTGAGCAGTGCAGGGTCTCCTGCCCAGTTCCATGGGTGAGTGCATGACAGCAGAGTCACCATCCTTTAACGAGTTACCTCCCATCTCTTGAGGTGACCAGTGTCCCTGGATGTGCTTCAGTTGTCCCCCAGGTGCCAGCGTGCAGAAGATGAAACAGATTTGTGAGGCAGGTTAGCTTAGACCACTTTTGTGTGGTGTTTGGGAGGGGCTGCTGGGTGAGAACTTGCCAAGTCAGTAAAACTGGATGGGTTTCTGGAGTAGACTTGAGCACCCCATTCCTCTGTCCTTGCTTAGAGAGCAGGAACAGACACGTACCAGTGACAAGGTACCAGCACAGGGGCCTGCTCTTCAGTGTGAGCCTGAAGCAGAACCCTACATGAAGCTACAAAGTTTTACTCTTCTTTGCCCAAATACTAACTCACAAAACTTGTACTGTCTGGGATCCGGGTATGTGACACCAGAAAATGGGATGGGAGGCAGTGAACAAGCAGTGGGGTCTGACAGCAGGGCTGCACGTGCCATAGCGTCTCTAGTGCCTGTATTCCTCCTGTTTTCAAACTGGCCTTGTGAGCTCTACAAATTGGGATGTTTGCCCAAGGAAATGAGGTGTCAGATCCCAGAGTGCAGCACACAGTCTGCTGCTGGGATGAGGCAGGGCCTTCCTCCAGTGTCAGCTCTCACATGAAGCTAGTTATGAGAGCTGGCTCAGTACAAGGCACTGTAACAGCAAGCTGGGGTTGGGAATGCTGAGGGAGCTTTGTACTAAAATCCAGCACAAGGTTTTAAGCTGTGAATTGATGCTAACAATCACTGAGATGTTGGACATAAGCAAATATTCACATGTTTGGAATTGCTGAGGCCTGAAGTATCTGTGCTAGGTCAGCCTGGAGCTGCTGGGATGCCAAGGAGGTAGGTAGGTAGGACAGTGACTGGCTGAATGCCCTGCAGGGCTGGGGAGGAGAGATGAGGAACTAACCATGGAGCACTGACTTCCCTGGGGTTCTCCCTGACATTTGGGCACTGTGTCTGCAGGGTGAAAGACAGACTGTAGCTGTTGGCATTGATGTTTCTCTGCATGCTGGAATCCTGAGTGAAGTGGAGGGGTATGAGGTTAACTTAAAAAAAAACCTGTGAGTGAGCAGGTAGTCTTTCAACTCCCTATGGTTCAGCCCTGAAATCCCAGCTGCATTTGGGAATGGTTGTTCAGGTCTCCCCAGCAATAGCTTGCAGATCCCTCAACGTGGTGCTGCCAATGCTACAGGCAGTCTCTGCTCATCATGACCTTCCCCTCATCCACCTGTGTGAGCTGACCCAACGGGACAGAGCTCCAGTGATTCAGGAACAGGAAGGTGAGTTCTGGCTGTAGATAGCACTCCTTTGAGCCACAGGAGAAACTGGTGTAGGATCCATCTCCAACCAAAATCAGCAAAAAACATATTCACACCATACTTCCCCACAGCAAGCTGCAAGAAATCACCATCCTGCCTACAGCTGCAGCAGTAAAGTGAGTGAGCTGTACTCACAGCTGCCACTAGTGATTGTGGGAGCAGCACTCAGGGTCCCCCAACCTGCTCCAGAACCTGTGCTTCTGCCACGGGCCTGCCTAGCCCAGCAGGCAACTCTGTTCCTTTGGGAGCAGGTGGAAACATCACAATTTATAAATCAAAGCTTTTGCTAGCTAGAGAACATTTCCCTGCACATTCCCACGTTTCCAGTGTGGGGAGGGATGCTCCATGACAGCCTTTGATCCCAGACATTCACAGCGAGCTGATCTTACAAATATGACCATATGACTCAGACTTTGTGGCAGCATCTAGTTCCTGTAAGGCAGAACCAAGCTATGTTCTGTATATGGAAGATTTATTCTGTTTGAATTTCATGGGACTGATGATTTGTGTCACGTCTGAGCCTTGGCAAAAGGCCTTTTGCTGGGAAGTAGCTCCTGGACAAGTTTGTGGTGATTATTTATATCCAGGCAAAATGAGCTACTTGATGAGTGAAGAACTCATACTTGCCTCAGAGGTGGTGAAGGTTATCTTTTCTTCCTGTCCTAATGAAAAACAGTCCAGAAAATTTGATTCCCCCCCCTTTTTTTTTTTTCCCCGTGTGGAAGAAATGCACATTTGGATTGAATTTAGAAATCTACAGCTTGTACAGGTGAGGTTTTTAAAGAGCTGAGGTCTAAGATGGCGAGGAGAGGTGGCCTAATAGAGCATTGCATACATGAGTAAAAAAAATTAATTCAATTTGTGTCGTTTCTGCCTTGAAAAACAAGACCTTGTACTCCTGTAGAAATGTTGAGGAAACAAAGTCCTCCAAAAGTGAGTTTCCCAGATTCTCCAGAGGCATGAGACACATTAGGTGCTAAGGTGGGTCCTGAGGCATCGTGGCGTTGCAGCCCTTTTAATCCAGCTGTTGTTGTGCTACTTTTGGGTGATATAAGATCCCCAAGTTGGACTTCACACGCCATGCCATGCCATGCTATGCTTTCTCTTTGTCTAATGTCTATATGAATGTACTTGTCATCTGTGAAGAGAAAGTTATTGCTAAGAACTCCATCCTATCCATGTCATGTTAAAGAGAAAATCTGCCAGATCTCCTTTTAACTGGAAACATGCTAAAACTTGTGTCTCTGACCGTAATGGGAAACCCCTGCAAACAGCTGGATCCCTCCTTGAATGCCTTGGGAACTCTGAAAAGCTCCTAGAGGAATTTGACCTTATTTGTAACTCCCTTAATAAAGCCTCCACTTTGCTGCCAGCATGTGCAGAGAGCATACACAGAGCATAGGGTAGTCTCTGGGGAAAGAGCTATTTACAAGCAATGAACCATTAATTTCCCTCAGCCTAGTGAGCCCTTTGCCCCTTTTTAGTGATGTTTACAGCTGCCTCTGCCTGCATCTCTAAGTGACTTGTTTATACCAAGAGAAGCCAATTTTAAAAAATGGCCTTTTCCTACGTGTATCTGAGTGCAAGGTAATGATCTAATTTGGAGGCCAAGGAGGAAGAACTTGGATGTAAAATGATTACCATTCTTATCACTTAGTGGAGCAATATCTTTGATCATATTCAGGACACCTGACATGTTCACATTATTCAGTTTTACAGTAGCTATGCCTCTGAACCACAGAGTGAGATGGATGTGTTCAGCTGACCTCTAACATAGGATCTGCTTCTCAAGGACCCCTGTCTCTCTCCATCACGTATACAAAAAGCCCAAAGCTATTTAATTGCTCATCCTGGGTAGAAGGAATCTGGGCTTGGCTTTGGAGTCAGTGCAAGATTGTGGGAACCCTGGGCTCCACAGCCCAGCTCTGGGTTGTGATGTGTGGGTTAAGCTGAGCAGTCTGCTGAGAAGTGAAATGTCCTTGTCACTTAACATACAAGTTCTCTCCTGTGCCTCTGTGAAGGGGAGAAATGGATGTGTTTACAAAGCCCTGAGGAAACTCAGTGGTGCTCTCTAACTCGTGGGATTTGATAATGGAAGAGCAGCAAATGAGCCAGTCCTTTAGGTACTCATTCCCTGGCATTTTTCATTCTAATGCTTCTAGTGACAGAAGGTGATCCAACCCAGTTTGTTTTGATTTCCTCCTCTTAATGCAGATGTATATATGATTTGAAGCAGGGCCCTCATATAAATATTTATTACACCATACAAATAATGGACCCTTCTAGTTTGTTTATATGTGATCAGATCTAGCATGTGAACAAGTATGAAATCCATGCAGTAAAAAGTCTATTTTATTCCATGGTACTTGCTCCTCCAGCACAAGAGCTGGTTTTAAGAGGCTCCTGCCCTTCCAGCTGTGCATTTCTGTCTCTCTTCTGCTTCACCATCCATGACCATTTTCCACCCTGTTTCCACCAGTACAAGTTTGTGGCTGTGCTCTAGTCTAGACATTAATCAAATATTTAAAAAGAAAAGGCCTCCAAACTGTGGGGCTGGACTGATGAGGAGGAGTAACCTCTGGCACTGAAGGGAAAAGTGGAGGGGGACTGGGATGGCAGGAAAGGATGGGATATCCACTGAACTCTGTGGAGATCATATAATGCCTGGTCGACCTTTAGCAGATGCAAGTGCTTGCAGCTGAAATACTCTCCTGCTTCATCCTGATTTCACCATATGTCCTTTAAACCAGCTATAAAGCCAGGTCTGTGGGATGAGCAGCAGCTGTAGGAGTGTCAGACCATGTTATTCCTTTCTAAGGTGCACACCAGGCTTCCAAAGCACCCCTGCTTTGAGGTGTGACCCTATATATGCTTCATTTGCATTCAATGCAGAAACTATTTTATTATGTGTATAGCTCATGATTAAGAACATGTTTTTAGAGGCCAATCTGCTTCCAGGTAGTAAAACTCACAAGTTTCCAAATTTGAAGGCTAAATAAATATCAGTTGCTGTTTAATTCACATATCATACCAAACTACATTTAAATTAAATGCAATTCTCATTTAGAATACTGAGTTAAAGAGGGACAAAGCCTGCTTTCAGAAAGTTGTTTTTTAATTTTAGATACTTTACGTGTTTCACTTTTTGTCTCAAAACACCAGGAGGTAATTAAAATCACTTTACAGCTGTTTCTGGAAAACTCAAACTATTGTAGGGTTCCATAGAGTCATAAAAATGATTTATATGAAGTTGTTTTTATATGCACACAATAGCTATTAAAAAAAAAAAAAAGAAAAAAATCCTTTCAAATGTGAATCTGGGCAAGATCTTTCTCTAAGTTCAAGTTGGTTTTAAAATGCTCTTTACAGTGAAGTGACCCCATGCAGTGATTGTATATAAAAATTCTGAAAATAGTGATTTAAATAGCACTAGCAATTTCTGTGATGCTATTGGTATGATATTTGAAGAAGCAGGTATTTGCATCAGTAGTATCAACTTCTTTAGTAGCTGATTTTATAAAAGATGCATATTGTCCAACTGTTAGATAAAAACAAACTCAGCAACATAAGGGCAGAACTTAAGAGATTTAAATCTGCAGCATCTTAATTTATTTCCATGAATTTCCTCTGAATGAAAACCAGTGTAACTTGTTCAGAACTGATAAAGTTTGTCTTAAAATAATTCAGATGTCACTCAGGAATACTGTAAAATTACCATGATGGTGAATGCTGAGCCTGTGTAACAAAGGTAATATGAAACCTGTGAGCTTGCAGGCACTCCGTGCTTTATTTTAGGAACCAAGGGCAAGAAGCGACTTGCAGGCTATGTTAGCTGGGTTGTCTCTTTAAAAACTGGGCCAGTCCCACAGCTTCTGAAGTTCTGACCTTGCTTCAGCCTAAATCTAGGCACTTGTTGACTGTTTCCATATTCAGGAAAAGACTTTTGTTGGGCTGTAATGAATAGAAAGGACAAATGAATTCAAGGACTTTACAGAGCAGTAGATCCATTGAATGCGCCATCCCTTTCCTGTACTGAGGGAGGCTAAAGCTGTTGGCTTCTTTGCCTCTTATCTTGAGTGCCTTACAGCCCATGATTAACTCTGCTGCAAATTAAATAATAAATTTTTACTGTCATTGCCAGACCAAAATTTCTTTGTTCTCTGAGACTTCTTAGAAAATGTTAGAAGCTGTCCTCAGATTCTCATGTTAGCCCCCGAACCCCAGAAACGTTAACAATTTGCTCAACTTTAGACACTCTGAGTCAGTCTCTGCCTCATATATTTTATGAGTTCTGATTCCAGATACAAAGGTGATAAGATGATTTAAATTCACATTAATACACCAAATGTTTCTAAATGTAACTATAGGATTTGTAATTAAACCTGTAATTGATCCATCAGTTGCAGTCTCTAAATGATTGGGGTTTTTTAAGATCATTTTCTCTTTTCTGGCCTGCTGCTGAAGTTTCCAAAGTTTATGAAGTGTGTGGTGGCTAATTTTTCTCTCTCTTTCTTTAAAACATGCTTTTCAATGTAAAGCTGGCCTTCTCTGCACATCCTTCTGATGTTTGGATATAGATTTCCTTTTTAGCCAGTTGTTTTCAGTGTCATTGTGCTGCATCAATGTGAAGTTCTCTGCTGCTATTTGCAATAATGATGATGACAATTTATCATTATTACAAATAGCAGCAGGGAGTTTCACTTTTGAATTGCTTTGAGTTTCTTCTTCTGAGCATTCTTTAAACATCTGCTTCTGCATCTTTTTTGTTTAAGGGTAGTCTTTTGTTTCCGTTGGTTGATCTTCACATTGGCTGGTAATTGAATACTTAAGTATTTATAGTTTGGTTTTCTTCCTTTTCCACAGTTCCTGTGGATCTAGATCCAAGTCACTTCTTGAGTTATCCGTGGGGGCTTGTGTGCCATGGCAAGGAAGAGAAATTCAGTGTATTTCAGTTCAGAAACCGTGTGACAGCACCACACTGATAAAGAAATTGTCTTCCTAGGCTGCTTACTGAGAGAGAAAGTAGACAAAGTCCATCTTTATTAACAGTCTTCTGCACTGGCTTTTAAAGAGAACATCAAACTTAACAGGCATGGGCTGAGCTGAAAATGCCCGGAATTTGATATGCTGCACAGAGTGCAGACTGACTCATCGATGCTCTGTGAAGACATCCTTCACAGGCTGCTGGATGGCTAATTTTGGCTGAAGCAGAGGCTTAGACACCTCCAGCAGCTGTCACTCTATGAGGGAGCTGAACTTTGTATCAGCCACAGCTAATGGAGCATCTTTAAAATACATGAGAAACTGTCCAGAAGCAAGAGAGCTTCCTTCCCTCATGTTTATGACAGAGATTTTCTTGCAGATTAGGGCAGTTTTGAGTCACTCCTAGGTAAAATGTGGAAGGATTTAGGCAGCTGCCTCACCTGCAAGGTTGGAGTTACTTCCGCTTACAGCTTTTTTTGCCATTCCATTGAAGCTGACTTTCTCTTTTGGCAGACAAGTGGATACCACAGCACTGATTCAGGCATCTGTCAGCTTTCTTTGCAGGAACTAAATTTCTCTTCTCTTAGATAACTGACTCCCACATCTTCCATCTTTCATTCTGTCCTCTCTGCTTCATCGCTCCCTGCAAGTAACTTTTCCTCTTTAACTCTTTAGCGAGAAATCAGGCTGCGTGTTTTGGAGAAAAATCCTGTCCTCTGCTTGGGAGGAGCATCCTCCAAGAGCTGTCAATTGTAAATGATTTCCCTCAAGGGAATAGGTATCTTAGGTTGTTCCATTCACCTGCTTCTCAAAAGAGAGCAAGGAAAGCCAGGGGTCTGCTGATTAAATTAGAGATGTAGGTCTGTTCCTGATGTCTTTACACTGAGCCAAAGCTTGGCACAGAGTTCATCTCTTAATCAGGTACCACCAGTCCTGTTCCAGTGCCTAATCACTTATCTCACATGCACTGCTGGAAATAGTATCTCAGGCAGTGATTCTCTTTCTGAAGCCTTTAATTACAGACAATCATTTAATCCTTTTGTTACTTGAAGGTCTTATATTATGTTGGTTGGAAAAGTAGGATGAGTGCTCCATTTTCCTTTTTTTCCAAATTCACTGACTCAGAGAGTGCATCCTCTGACCGGTGGGTGGAGTTTTCTTCTCAGGTTCTATTTGCTTATTTTTAAGTGCGCAGATGTTAGTATAGGGTTGTGCTCCATGCTCTGCTGCCTTTCCAGATCCATGGACAGACTGTGGAAAACCATTACCTGACAGCTTTACAGCATGTTCACATGTCCAGGTGTACTTGGTCCTTCTTGCTCTGGGCAGCCTGTCTCATCTGTGCAGGAACCTGCCTTTGCAGGCTCAACATGGCTGTGCCAGGTGAGTCTGATCATGAGGTTAACAGATGCACAGATGCTCTCAATCATCTGTAATATGCCCAGTTTCAATGTGGGTTTAGTTACCCTTCTCAAAACTAGTTGTCTAAATCTATTTGTGGATCCATCTGTGATGGCTGCTGCCTTGGAAGAGGTTCCAATCTCCACCAGAGCATCTCAGAGTTACCAAATTGCAAAATTTAAACTGTTTGGAACCATTCTTTCAAGACCAGATAGGTTTTGCAATCACAAGCAGCACTGCGTGGCTTGGATTTCAGATTTAGATGTGTCACCCATACCAGAGAAAAACAAGTAACACTGAGTAACCAAAGTTAAGGATGTGATTAATAGGCATTGGCTCCAGTTTCTTTTTTTTCACCAGGAGGAGGTAATAAAGAAATAGTCATGCTGGGAAGCAGCCTTAAACTGCCTAAAATCCATTCATTGTGGTGAGCTTGATGATATGGGCATTACATCACTGAGACCGCTCCAGTTCTAAAGCCAACTCTGTCTGCAAGCTGCAGCTGGTAAGACCCTCCATCATGGCTCTGCTGCCCTCATTT
Organism: Myiotriccus ornatus; assembly: GCA_036023395.1. NCBI lineage: Eukaryota > Metazoa > Chordata > Aves > Passeriformes > Tyrannidae > Myiotriccus > Myiotriccus ornatus. The sequence continues at coordinate 108,772,211 of JAYRBT010000114.1, forward strand.
GGGGTTTTAGCCTGAGAGAGGTTGGGTTATTAAACAAAGTAGACTAAGGAGTAATATCCTACTAAATGCAGCTGGTTGGATGAATTACCCACTGAGGGCTTGGACTAAGGGTTGTGAAATGAAACTCGCCAGCAGTCTGCGTTTGTGGAGTGATCCAGGAGCAAGGCTGGAGGAACGTGCAACTTCTAGAAAGTGGGGCCAGAAGTAAAGAAAATAAAGTGAGCTGATCCCACTCCCCCCAAATCCCCAACTTTAGTTTTAAAATACCATATTCCAAAAGCACAGCTGATGCCTTTAAACACTTTCACATGTGGAAGTTTCACCATAGCCAGGATTCGTGTTTGCTCTCTGGCAGTGTACTGAAGCAAGCCAAAAGTAATGAAAGCTGAGGGTAACTCTGGCCCAGCCTCTCTAAGTGGGCTTCCTATCTATGAGGTCTTAAAGCAGTTTTTATTGCTCTACTTTGGGATTTGAGCTTTGTGAGTTTTAAAAGGTTCTTGGTAGGGGCCTGGCTCTGCTTAGCGGTACTTACCTCAGAGTTAGTGATACAGTGCTGGCATTTGTGAGTGTCCTTCCCACACCTCTGACACATGGGATCAATTGTTTCTCACTGGTGCCAGGGTGGTGTCTCATACAACATTTGCAATTTGCATTTAGCAAGCAAACAAGCAGCAGAAGAAAGGAGATCACAGAACGTGGAATCATTAAGGTTGGAAAAGACCTTTAAGATCATCGAGTCCAACTGTAATGTTTCTCTGAATGAGCACGACATCTGGTACAAGAAGAGTGCCGTGTCTACACTCCCACTTCCAAAGACCTGAAGAAAAAAATTAATTTGGCCAGCTGAAGGGGACCATAGACCAACTCTGCTGCACCACATTGCTGGGCTTGGTTTCCCTACGTCTTTTTGACAGGCTAACTGCATGATTTATGGATAAGAGAGCCTCTGTTTCCTTACCTCTCTGAGCTCTGAGAATGGGCACCTGGAGGTGAAGACTTCTGCCCTGGAATCACCTCTGGAAGAGGTACTAATATATTTGGAGCTTTCACTTAACGAGTTCTCTGCAGACTTATTTACATTTGGATGTTAAATTACCTACATGCACTTCACAACAACCAACAGGAGTGATGTTCAGTGTTTTTATACTCCTGAGACATGGGGGTAGAAGGAAATACCATGTTGTCACTTCTAGAGTTCTGAATGACATGGTGGTGACTGTGATTTATGAGGGTGCTGTAGTCTCATCTATCACTCAGACACCTCTCAGATGTATTATTGGCATCTTCAGTGCTAGTCAGTGAGGGAATAAAGATGCTTGAATATGACATTTTGGCATCCAGCTAAACGAGCTCCTTATCACAAACCCCTTGAAGTGTGTAAGGAAGATGGTCACATGGAGGTTTTGATCGCTGCTCTTACATTTTTCAGTTCAATGTGGAGGACAAAGATATTGACAAACCAAGAAAAACCAAGAAGGGAGACAAAGCTGATTTCCATATTGGTGCAGTCTGCCCTCAAAACACTGGTGTCTGCTTGCCCTGGCATTTATGGGAATGCACAAGGCATTTTTGCTTAGAAACAGCGTGGAGGGAAAACCAGGAAAAATTCCCCTTTTTGACCAAAAGAAAATCTTTGAAGTAAATACATGGTCAAAATTTGTTCCTACAGCCTTTTTATTTTTTTTCAGGGCTAGAAAAATATGACTCCTTCCAAGAGAATGGCTCAGGTCTTAACTGGGTAAAATGAGAAGAGTATTTGGATTTACCATATGGGTAAACGGTAAATTCCTGCTGTTGTCAGTAAAGTTTAGCTGGATCTTCTAGCATGGGTACCTCAGATGACTTTCTGCCACTCCTGTATCCACCACATTTTGGTACTCATTAGGATCTGGAGGTCAGTGAAAAGAGTAAGACTTGCCTAAACTGTGGCTGTTTGATGCAAGAGCCGAGGAAATGGAGTAGTACAAGAAACCTCCACCAAGCTGGCAGCCATCTAAAAGCAGTCAGAGACCAATATTGCTTAAAATCTTCAGTAATGACCTGGATAATTTGGGGCAGAGTTTGTAGATGGCACCAAATTGGGCAGGACAGTTGTTTCAGTATAACTGGAATACCAAAGCGTCCAGTTCAGAGTTCTCCAGGTAAAGCAATACCTCTCCAGGTAGAGAGCAAGTCCAGTGAAGGGCCACCATGCTGGTGAGGGGGCTGGAGCACACAGTATATGTGGGAATGCTGAGGGACCTGGCATTTTTTGGTCTCCAGAAGAGAAAGCTCAGGATTGAACCTTATGACTGTTTCCTACTACTGAGTGGGTGGCTCTGCAGAAGACTCTTCTTGGAAATGCACGGAAAAACCCAGCAAACTAACACCAAAAGCAATGAACACGAGTTGCAGCAGCAGCAAGCTGAGTAGATACAAGGATAAAATTCTTCATTCTTTACCTGAAGAGGTGTTTAGTACTGGAACAAATGTCCAATGAGTTTGGGGAATATTTCTCTGTGGAAAACTTGCCTAGGCAACTTTCTGAGCAACCTGAAGTAAAATGAAAGCGGACTGTGCTTTAGGCAGGAGGTTGGATGGGGTAGGCTCCAGATACTGCTTTCAGCAGTACCAGGGCCTGGGCACAGGTACTGGAAACAGATCTTCTGTACTGAGAAACTGTAGCATGATCCATGGCATAGTTTATTGCCTTAGTCCAGCTAACACACTCCTAGTCAGTCCCAAAAATCACAGAATCCAAGAATGGGTTGGGTTGGAAGGACCTTAAACATCATCTTGTTCCAACATCCCTGCTCATGACACATCTTACAATAAGATGAAGTCACTCAACCAGTCTAACCTGGCTTTGAAAGCTTCCAGAGGTGTTTTGAGGCTGGTTGTAGGACAGAGACTGAGTACCATCACTCTGTTTTGGAGGGTAAGAGTGTTTAATCGCACGGCTATGTGCTGTTCCACCTCAGTTTGCTTCAATGCCAGATATGGTCCAGCACAAGTTTTCATTTACCAGTGGACATGTACCAAAACAGTGTAGACTGGACCTGGGCACTGATAAATACCAATAAGGATTGCACTGTTAGGACCTGCTCTGGATGATGGAGCTACCTAGAAGAGGCTGCGTATCTGGGGCTATGTGGAAGAGGCTCTTATAACTTAAGCTACATCTGCGTTATTTGTGGGGCTGGTGGGGGGACTAGAGTAGGGTTCCACAGCTGCCTGTAGGCAGCATGGCATGTTGTTTTCAGTGGATATCATGGATAGGGCTGTCCTCTCTTGGGCCAAAAACAAAGCAGCCTGATAAAAGTGGCATCAGGACTGTGCTCACCTGTCATGAACACATCTGCTTCTCTGTACTGAATACAGTGAAAAGAGCCTGCTGCTGGCTGGCCCTGTGGCTGGCTGACCTTGTGTATAAAATACTGTGGGTGCCTTCTGTAAATTTATATTTGGGACTACCCCTGTTATATCTGAGGCTGTATTTCCTGTTTGGGGTAGTGCTTGTTGGCAGAATCATCCTAAGGAACAGGGCAGCACCAAAACAAGGAGGATAACAGTGTGTCCAGATTTAAGCCCTGTTTGGTTTCCTAATGTAGATGCTGCTGCTAAAGTCAACACGAATGGAGACCATGGCCTGCTCAGAACTGCATGGGAGGAAGGAGGTCATCAATACTAGGACATGACTACTGATAGCTAGAAAAGCTGTCAATGATACAGTGAGGGTATATGACAAATAAAACTCCTAGAAGTGTTTTCAGTGAGCTGAATCTACAGCTTTGACATCTGAAGAGTCCATCCAGTTTGTTAAGGTGGAGAGCAGAGTCTGTAGTTACTGCACATTCCCATGTGAGGAACCATGGCTGACCCATGGGCTGACCATCTCTGGGGATGACATATGAAAAAGCCTCGTTGTGCCCCTCACAGGACAAATACTGGGTAATGCTCCTGTGCCAGGGGGCAGGGCCCCTGAGCAAACAGCTGTGGGGTGTTCTCTGTTTTGTATGGGAACAATGACATGTAAAAAGAATAGACACCCTCCATGAAATCCTCTGCAGTGCTTAGATTTGATGAGTTTCTCCAACTGGACCTTTGCAAAAAGACAATGAATCAGGATTGCTGCATGCCAGATGTTTCCACTGGAACCTCTGACACTCATTGGATCAGAAATCCCCTAAGGAGGTTTGGGTGGTTCAGTATGAAAATGTTCACAAGGAGCCTTGTTCTTTTGTCATTTGCAGCATGCTGCCTTTGATTTGAGAAAAAAGACACGTTACCCTCTAGGCTTGGTTTCCTGTGGCTTTCCCGTGTTTCTCATGGCTTTTGTTGCTGTGCTTGTTCCAGCACTCAGTACCTTTTGGGGTTCATTTTCACTTTCCCTGCTTCTTAATTAGTGACCTAAAGGGTTTTGTATTCCTTTCTCTGCAGCTGTCCTGTTGCTTTTAGCAACAATTTGATGTTGAAGAAATGTCTCCTTGTCAGCTTCCCCCTAAACTGGGTCCTGGCTGGACAGTGAAAGCAAACTATCAGTCTTGCATCTAAAAGCTCAAAACCTTGTCTCTACAAATTGTTTTCACCCTAGCTGAGAAAACAGGCAAAACCATCTGAAAGAAAATAGTACTTGTGAAAATACTTACTTTTGGGTCTTTCCATATTCTAAATTCCTGATTTAAGAAAAGTTTTACTTTCATGGAATAAATGCGCTTAAAACAATATTTCTACTTACATGGTAGATGATAATATTATAATTATTCCACCTCACAGTAACTCTCCTTAGATGTAGAAATACAACATCTTCTAAGGGCAGACAGGGACACTGATCACATCTGTCTGCAGCCGGGGCCAGAGAGGGGGACTTGAGACAGCTCTTGTGGGTGTTACAAAGGCTAAAAAAGCCTACCCAGACTTTCCTAATCTCTTCCCCTGAAAATGAAACAGGATGTATTGGGTTTGCATGGCCACGTTTTGGCAGCAGGGGTCTACAGGGGTGGCTTCTGTGTGAAGATGCCAGAAGCTTCCCCCATGTCTGACAGAGCCAATGCCAGGCGGCTCCAGGAGGAACCACTGCTGGCCAAGGCTGAGCCCATCAGAGATGGTGGAACTGCCTCTGGGATAATGTATTTAAGAAGGGGAAAGAAGTTCCTGTGCAACAGCGGTTGCAGCCAGGAAAGAGAGAAGTGAAAATATGTGAAGGCAACAGCCCTGCACCAATCCAGGTCAGTGAAGAAGTAGGGGCAGCAGCTGCTCCTCTTCCCAGTCACAGGAGCTGAGATTCTCCTGCTGCCCGTAGTGCAGACCACAGTGAGGCAGCTGTGCTCCTGCAGCCCATGGGGCTCCATGAGGGAGTGGAGATCCACCTGCAGTCCATGGAGGAACCCACATCAGAGCAGTGGGATACCCAAAAGACGTGACCCTGTGGGAAGGCTGTGTTGGAGCAGGTTTCCTGGCTGGATCTGTGACCCTGTGGGGGACCCAAGCTAGAGCAGCCTGTTTCCACACTGGAGCAAGGGAAGAGTGTGAGGAGTCCTCCCCCCAAAGAGAAAGGATTGGCTGAGACAACGTGTGCTGGACTGAATGCAGCCCCCATTCCCTGTCTTTCTGTGCTGCAGGAGGAAGGGAGGCAGAGAAAATCAGGAGTGAAGGGTTTTGCTTGTGTGGTGGGTGGACTCTGGCTGGGGAGCACCTGGTGTCCAGCCGGGATCCACCCACCACACAAGAAAACCTGGATGAAATCAACACACCCAAATCAAATCAGAATTTTACCCTTCCCCAACAAGACCCCAATGTCCAGCTCCCTTTACACATGTGAGATGGGAATTTGTTAATAACTTTTCCTGTTACTGTGATCCATGGCATTATCGGACAGCTAAATTAATCTGCATGAATTCCATATGAATATTATAACTATATTAGCTTACTAAAATATTAACATATATTCTGTTGCTGTGACAGTCTCTTAGTGCATGAGGAAGCTTGTAGTGTTTTTGGATAAATACATTGAAGTAAGACTCCAAAGATCTGAGACCTTTCCCCATGCTCTGCACTGACTTGTTCTTAGTCTTTTTACTTTTCTGTGAAGCTGTTTCTCTCCATCTATTAAAATGAACATACTAATACCTGTCTTAGAGTCCTTTCAGGCCTTTATAGAATGGTGAGAAGTAATTATTTTTATTACAGATAGCCTTTTCCCTGTGAAAACAAGCCATCTTTTATTTGCAGCCTTCTTTCTACAGAAAGGGTTTCTAATTTTTCAGTATTCTTTTTGGTAATTTCCTTTCATCAATTTACAATTTATTACAGGTGTGTTAGAGTCAGATACACCTTCCCATGTAAGCACAAAGACTTTGAAATATGGAAATCTCATATGTATGTGCTCTCACAGTCTGCATCTGGTAACTCATTTCTAGGCAATTTCTGTTGCGAATGGACAAATATTAACAAAGAGGTATTGTTTTTCCCTTTTAGAGTGTCAGTCAGCTACTGCTCTCCAGCTCATGATCAAGCGCTGTCATGGGAAAAGAAGCTGCAGCATATATGCCAGCACCTATGAATTTGGAGATCCTTGTTATCCAGGCATCCAAAAGCATCTTAATGTCATCTACACCTGTGGTACGTCACAAAATTCGCTTACTTTAACTCTCATGGGGGTGTATGTTTGATGAACAGCGGTATGTGGAGAACAACAAGACATTATCATACACCAGAAGTCGTTGATCTTCCAGTTGGCTCATGGTGATTCTTGTTTGATCAACAGGGTAAAGTTCTGTGGATCACCAAAGTGGTTTAATTCTGTCACTTTTTGTGCTCATTGGCTTGATAGAAAAAGCAAAAAATGTGGAAATGATATTTTATGAACACATTCAACTGTTTCTTCAAGGCAGGAAAATCTGGCAGTGGAATCAATCCACTCAGTGGATATTTACACCCTGAATGTTGGCACCCTGCAGCAAAGTCATGGTTATCAGTAGGATCCTTATTGCTTTTTTCTATATTGCATTTTGAGCCCCAGTATCAGACAATTACCAATCCATACTCATCCACTGTGTTAGTATAAAGTCACTCCAAAAATCCACTCCAAAACGGAAACATTTTTTCCTAACAAAATACTGTTATTAAAAAAAAAAGTAAATAAATAAACAGTTGGAGCTCTAAGTTGGGAATTTAAGTCATGGTGTTGAGCAGACACTGTGCTCCTACCTGACTATTCATCTTATTTTGCAACACAGGAAAAACTGTTCCCATCTGAGCCCTGTGGTATAAAAACAACATCAGGTCTGTTTTCTTACTGTGTGATGATATTTTGGTCATTTGTATCTGACACATTTGAAAATATTTTCTTTGGAGTTTTGCTCATATAGTTGTTGCTAGGATCAGCTTGGTTTCTCTCTCTCTGTTCCTTTCTGCATCCACTTGGAAAAAGAAATTCTGGTGCTACTTTGAATGTGGTGAGAGATGGTGGAGCCTGTGGTAGAGGAGGAATTTTGTGTCCTCAGACAACAGCTCTGTGGGTCACTCCCTGTGTGTAACTGCAGGATGCTGGGTCTGATACCATTGGAGATGGAGCCTCCATATCATTTTGTGCAGTTGCTAGAGCAGAGACTTCAGTGCAGAAGCAATGAGGCTTTGAGTTCGTCTGGCTGTTGTTTCGTTTGGCAGGAGAGGCAGGAAGATTGGGTTTTTGTTTGAAATGATGTAGCAAGAAGTAGCAAGGCTATCCATGCAAAGCCCTGTGAGTTTTCTAGTCAGGAAGGTGAGGTTTTTATATCACTTTCCTCATAAAAAGACTGGAGAGAAACTTATCCTCGTGGGGATTTGACAGAAATGAAGGCAACACAACAAAACAGGAGCTCCATCCCTCAGAAATCCAGGGAAAACAAACAGAGCCCCATGATGTATTTCCAAGAGGATTTCTTCTTCAAAGGCCTCAACAGCCTTTTTCTGGCTTTGTGGTCCTGATCTCAAAGTCTGCTACAAAAGACATTAATAATCTCTTAATCTGACTTTAGCTTTCCTAGTCCTAGTCTAACTGCATCAGGAAATGAGTAACTCTTGAGAGCACAAAATGGCATGTTTTGCTTTTCTGTGGGTGAAATCTGCCTCATCCTTTGAAGGTGGCCATGGCTCCTTTTCAAAATCATGATCTCAGACATGTCTCTGAGCCGGATTTTGTGATCAGCAGACATATTTCTCACCTCCAACAGCAAAATCCTTCAAAATGTGAAAACCAAATAAATAAGAAATCAAATTCCAGTCCCGTGTGCTCATGTCAGACAGAACTAAGTCCTGGCATTCTTTTAGAAGAAATGATAAACCCAAGCAGTTTGATATTCTTATGTTTTAGAGCATGATAGCAGTGTAGAAAGCCTCCTGTTTGATATCTCTTTGTTTCAGGTTTCCATAAAGCTTCACATATTATTGCTCCTGGTATGGTGCTCTCCTGCTGTGGGAGTGAAAAGGGAAAGGCTTTGACACACAACTGTGATTGCACTTCCCTGTGGCCTGTGTCTAGACATGTATCCCTGTTCCTCACCACTTGCAGTTAGAAACATGTAGCCCCTGGGACGAAGGGTGTGGCTTTGGTGCTGTTCCTTGGAGAGCAGTGAAAAATGCAGAATGACTGTCATATCTTGGGATATATGATGGCATATCTTGGGAAATCGATTTTTCTGAGCATCACTTCAACCCTTCTTGTTGCTGCTTCAAGTCGGTGACCTCATCACTCCCTGAGAACAGGCAGTGCAGTCAGTCTGCTCCTCTCTGTCACTCCCTGTCTGCCAGACTGT
>JAYRBT010000114.1:108786560-108806169 GCA_036023395.1 Myiotriccus ornatus
CAGCCTTACAATTAGGCAAGCTTTGCTAGTCTGTTGCTGTGGTCCTCCACCTCTGGGAGGCATCCAGAGCTCCTGCTGTGGAAAAAGAGTCCCATTGAGAGTTAGCTAAAGTACTGTGCAGCTCCTGACCCCCACTGTTCACAAGGTGTGTGCACCTTTTATCTCTGTCTTTTTTGTTTGTTTGTTTGTTTGCTTTGTTTTGTTTTAATTGGTAAGGACTATGGTCTAAAAGTTACAGGGGGAAACTGCAGGGAACGGTGGTCAATCAGTTTGTCATGGTGGAGTGAGTGATGGCAAGGATGGGAAGGAGGCAGGTGGGACTTTTGTTTTGCATTCTGGTATTTTCCATATGTTATATGAATTTAGAAATTTAAGAAAGGCTTTAGGATGGACCCAGAATTTCTACTGTAATAACTGTAACACTAAACTGTAATATAATCGAGATTTTATGGTGGCTGACAAACCTTTGAGGTTTCTAAACAGGTTTGCTCATTGAATGATTTCCTCTGGCATAAATATGCACATGTCCTTGAGCAGCATATGTCCTGAAAAGCAATCTGCCATCTAGAGAAGGGATTTTAGGCCTGGGGTGGATCTGGAGGGCTCTGCCTGGCTGTCTTGAGACCTCCATGCTTGAATAGGGAGGGTACAGCCTTGAAAGCACTTACAATCCATCCATGATTTCACCCCAGAAAATCAGATCTAGCTGAGAACGATTGTGCAAGAAGACATCTGAATGCCATATATCTAAAGGAAATATTTCAGGAAGTCTGGAGAGGGGTAAATGGAGAAGAATAAAAGTTACATGAGATATCTCTGTGGTGATTTTTTTTTTCTGTAAGCTTAACCCTGATGTACAGACTTTCTATTCTTTGACATATTGAAGCTATTAATGATGGTCTTTTAAAAATTCTGACCATGAGTAAGTGGTATTTATAATTTTATTACCACAGGTTACTTTTTTACCTGGGAATCTCATTAAATAGCCTCATAAATAGGTTTACTGCTGATTCTCCGTGCCTGTCAAGACCTGTACAGGTTTCAAATATAGTAATTAACAGTAATGTTGCCATGTATGAGTCCTCTTTACTGGGGATGTGGTAGGCAGCCAGTCTGCCAGCCCCTTTCATGCAGGAGACTGCAGGCTACAGCCAGAGGAATGTCTCAGCAATGAATGACTGACCCTTCATTCAGTGATCACCCCACCTCCTCCTAATTGAGGTTAATGCCAGAAGCATTGACACCTTGATGCTAACTCATTAGTGCCTGGAGGCTACTGGAGATTGCTGACAGCTCAGTGAAACACTCATTAAAATAAATTTAAAGGGAGTGTTTGACACCATGACCAATTAAGATATATTTGCGTGGATAACATATATATATATTTACCTTTCCTTTTTGAAAATGCAACAAAACAGTGCCATTTCCTTGTACCCTTTATAACTTAAATGATTCTGTGACCAAATGTGTATTTAATTGCTGGGAAGTGCACTAATGGTTCTATGAGTGTTACCTCAGGAAGGACTGGTTGTGCAATGCACTCGATTACTAAGGAATGGTTCCTATGAGTAATTTAGTGGTTACACAGGCAGGGCCAGCCAGACTTTGGAAAAAGTGTTAATCTCATTTTATGTGTGGAGACAATATTTACTCAAGGGTTCTTGTCATGGGAGCTAAAACTAAGAACTATCAACTGTCTTACCGACGTATATTCTGTGGTGGCTTTGTCAGATGACTAGATCCATGCTTTGTTCTGCAGGTAGAGTTTTCACCATGCAGTATTTCCTGACCAATCCTTTCTTATATGAAATGAAAAGAAAGCACAGGATGTGGCAAGATAATGTCTAAGTTATTACTGTTTTGAACCTGAGCTGTGGCTCTCCACGATCAAATCAACTAGTCCTGCATGGACTAGACAGGAGGAGGATGCTGTGCCTTGTAAGAATTATGTGACTTATAACAGCTGAATGATGGCCAACCTGTGTCTCTTTAGCCATGTGTCACTAAAAAACATTTCTCTTGTGCCAGTTCGAGTTCTTGTCTGGGAGAGACCAAGTAATGGTAGGGCATAGAAGCTGACATTTCAGTGCCTTCTCATGACCTGGTAACCTTCTGCAGGTTACCCCATTTCATCCTTCAGTGGTATAACAGAATTCCAGAGAACCACTCTTCCTTCCCACTTTGCCTCTTTTTTTCCATTCCTGCTTGATCTCTGAGGCCCAAGGCATGAATATTTTTTCTTCTGGTTGTATGGAGGTTCTGGAAAGGGTTTTTACAATCTTGGTGTCTGGTCATCTCTGCACTGTGCTTAGAGACAGGGATGCCAGTGAGACATTTAAGAGTAGGCACCTCCCAGAAGTTCCCTGGGTAATGTCTGCTCCATGCAGATGACCTTTTGTGGGGCACCTCCCCTTGCAGCGAGGACTAGATTGCCATGGAAGTTACACCCCTGCTGTCTTGTTCTTCAGGAAATGTCCCTAAACATTATTTTTTTTCCCTTTACTTTTCCTACCTCCGTTTTGTAACCTCCATTTATTTAAGTATCCGCACCCATACAGTTAATGCCTCTTCAGACAGTCACTTCAAATACTGTTGACAGTGGCTACTTTTCATGTCCTGTTTTAGTCACTGTTTAGCTAAGCCATTCATTTCAGCTCCTTTAATCTTTCCTCATAAATCAGCCTCTCCAGTCACTCAATTGTCTTTTTTCCACAATTACCTGAATCTTTTAACAAACACTGAAAAGGCTTATGATTATTCCCCACCCCCCTCACTGAGATCCAGCAGAGACTTACAATTCCTTTGCCATATATCAACAATGACTGTTGCTTCAGCATCAAACAAGACCAGCACTACTACCTGTGAAGTAAAGCTGACTTTCTCTCTGGAGTTTCAGTCCCAAGTATCCTGGTGCTCAGTATTTCATTTATTACCCCTCATCTACGTGAACTGAGACAAAGAATATAGCAATTTCTGAATGTCAGAGCAGGGAAGCATTTCCTCATGGGGAAAATGGGATCATGGGGAACAGTATCAGCATCCCTTGCTGGCTGGTTGTGTTTCCAGCTTTACTGATACAGAGGCCTGGGGCCTTAAGGATTACTGATGCTGCATAACATAAACAACAAAGCAAATCCTACTAGATCCCTGTCAAAGATATTTAACTAAATTCCTAACCCATGAGCCCACCCTGGGCCATCTCTTATCTATGAAAGCCATCTCACAGCTGCCTGCAAAGCCTCTGGAGGCTGGTTAATCCAGGAAGATGGACCCTTGGTGTCAGTGCCTTCAGGGGAAGGAGCAAAGGCAGGAGGGCAAAGTCTTGGAGGTCTCTTTGTCTGATGGGTTTCACTCCATTTCGGTCCAAGCCAAAGCCTCAGGGAGGGGAAGAAGGCTGGTATGCAGCTCCATCTGGAGTCCAGCAAACCTGTTCCCTAGCTGGTCAAAAGCTGCCCCAGCCTGGATGCTCATAGCTTGCAGAGACCAGGGGATAAAGTACCAAGGACCAGTCTATAGATGGGACTTGAAGACTTGGATTATTTAGTCCCCAGATCACATATATTTGCTTCAAGCTTTGATGAAATTCTTGTAGAATTTCCTTTAGAATTGAAAAATACCTCTTGGAATGCAAAAGACATTACTTTTTTACAAGGGTACATGAAAAATTAGAAAAAAAATACCAGCTTACAAAAGTGCAACCCCATAATACATCTCTTCCCCCTCCTCCTTAACAGCAAGCATTGCCTCTTTATTTTTGGCCAGACACGGCCCTGTGGAGGGGCAGTGGCCTAAGGCCAAGGGGCTTTCTGCTTAACCCTGATTAATCACCAGCTCTTTGGGCAGTCACTGGGCTTTCTTCTGCCTTGTGTGGTAAGACCCCATGTCCTGGAGCTGTTTGCTCAGCATCTGGCAGAAGAGAACAGCGGCCTCATCACCTCCTGTGGGGTTTAGGTTTATGCATCCAGTGCAGACATAATCACACAAATATGATGAGCCCTTGCTTTCAGTGCCTACAGTTGCTGTTGAACTTTATTGACACGAAGCTTTGGAAAGATCAGGTGTTAAGCTCCTGCCTGACATGTCCATTGTTGTCACTCACTAATGAATTCAATGACTGTCTCATGTTTATCTTCTCATGTTTATCTTACTTTTTTTTTATTTCTTCTTATTGTTATAATAAAATAATTAATAATAAAGTATTTTCCCCTCAACTCTTTTTCTTTTTTTTTTTTTGTGAAAAAATAAAATCATCAGTGATTTATTTCAGGATTGTATAGTAACACACATTTTTTAACATGCTGTATATTGATCAAAGGTTTTGACTTCTGCTGCATGAAGGCTGTACCTGATTCCCACAAGGAGAAAAGGCAAATTTTTCCCCTGTACTATTAGAAATGATCAAAACCTTCTGCAGATGCCTTGGGTATCAGTGAAGAATGAAGTATAGGATGCTGGTGCTGTGTTGTGGCTCTCTTTTGAGAGGATTGAGCCCCCTAGTAAATTAGACTTGGAACGCGTGTAATGTAAATTTTCTGTGAGATATTTCTTAGCCAGTTACAGTATTAACAAACAAATGGATTTCCTTTCATTCCTCACCTCATCATTCTTTGTCCTTTAAGTTGTGCTTAATTAAATATGAGGGTGCCTCTGACAGTAAAGAAAATTAAATGGGGAGGGCACAGATACTGGTTTGTACTTCTTGCTTTTCTTTCCTTCTTGTTCCCGTTCAGCCTTGTCAGGGTAGTGGTTTTCTCTTAAGCAACACTTAGGCATATGCATATGTTTGCATTTAATTTCCAGATGGGGAGGCAGGCCTCTAATAACTGTGTGAGCTGCTGCTTTATAGATCTGGATGGCTGACTGACTTACCTTCCTTTTGCAGCTGGCCAAGAAACTGCTCCCGCACCCCGGGACGCCGAAACACGCATGGCTGAGCCAGGCTTTTGGATTCTCAAGCTAGACTGGTGCAAAAAATGATTTACCTCTCCCAGTCTGCAAAAAGCTTCACCTTCTCTTTACACTTGTGAGGCTTTTGATTTCAGGTTCACACAAAACTGCTTTGCTTTTTGGCATGACCACTCTTTGCAAATTTGTTTCCTGAAGTCTTGAGCAGATGTTATTCAAGGAAATGTATTTCTTCATTAGCACTGACATTTTGGTTAGGGCAAAAATGTTTTCCTGAGTGAAGGGACCTGTAATGACTCCTCTCTGTTTCTCTGTAAGTGCTCCTCTGCAGACTTCCTGGAAAAGAACAGCGTGTCTCCAGCTGTGTCTCAGGTATCTTGTCCTGCCTTGGTGAGTTGTGTTTTCCTGAGGGACCTTACTGAGAAAGTTGTAGACCTCAGTGTAGCTGGGTCCAACCTACTTTGAAGTTCAAGACTAAAGGTTTGGACTAGCAAGCTGGAGAGTGACTAGAGGAATGGAGTACTGAGTGCACAGATGTATTGATCTGAATAGGAATGCATTTGCAAATAGGTATGTTATTAAACATTCTCTAATGCTGACCAGATGTAGCAGTCTACAGTATAATCAGCTACATATGGACTAGATACATTGGCCTCCCTTTGTAGTCAGTATATGAAAAGAAAAAGGAATTTCTAGGTTGTAGTTCATCTCATTTTCAAGTAGATATCTCAGGTACCTTACAAGTGCTTGTTTGTTTCTCTCATTTTTAAAGGAACTCACGGTGACTAAACCAGATGTGAATATCTGCATCGTTGACATCTGAAGTTAGGTTAGATAGTTCTTACCTCGAGTATGTTTGTTATATATTTACGTATTTTGAAAAACAATTTGTCGTTACTTTCCTAAGTCTTCAAACCTCATGAGGTCTAAATGAATTCTAGTGCCTTGTTGATTCTAAATTTACTAAATTGCTTCAAATATTTTATTTTTATGAAACTTATTAGTCTTTGACAGTTTCATGTCTTATTCCCACAAAAGAAAAGAATTAGGTATGTAGTTCAATATCTGCTTTGGGTAAATAATGTCTCCTCTGAAGAGTTCTTAGTTTTCTGTGGATTTGAACACAGTTTTGCAGGATGGGATTCAGGTTTTGATTTGGATACTGAATGTAGCTGTCCAGAGATATCAAAGCTCTTGATGTAGCCAAGGAAACTTGGTTTTGTACTGACTAGATATGTAGAGCTCAGTAGCCCATGTATATACATATAGTGATATTTTAGACAATTGGGTTTATTTATAGATCCTGCCTAATATTTGCACAATCTGCCTTTGATGTTTCAGCCTAGAGCCTTTCAAAAGCACTCAACAGTCGTATTTAACTGGATCATGGGTATTTGACCAGCTGAATTATTCTTGGATCAGTGCTGGCAATAATGGGAGCTCACACACTGAATACCCGTGTGGACATTTACATGTTGACTCTCCAGCTTCTTGTTGCTGTGGAAAGACAAAACCCTGGGAAAGGTTTGTCTTTATCTGAGGGACACAGTGGTCCTAATATAGTTTTCTTGCTCTGGCAGCTGTCTCTGTGGGGAACAACAAGAATGCAAGAGAGAAGCTAGTGTTGCTATTTATTTCTTGTTTTTACCCATCTTTGAACAAAACAGATCCCCAAAATGGACATGGCAGTGCTATCCTTCTTAATACACAGAATAGCGTTTCTCTATTTTGAGACATCAGAGGAATCCATGTCCTTCTGAAGGGCATTTTCTTTTGGTCAGTTAGTGTTAAAAGAAAACTTTTCCTAATCTTTTATTTCAATGGAAACTTACCTATCTCAGAAGCAAGGGTTTGGTGTTAGAGCTAGAGTCTACAATGTTGAAAACATGACTATTTGCAGACAGAAATGCTTTGAACCAGCACAAGAATAACAGCTTGTCTCAGAGTCAAAACTCCTGGTGATGTTTATGCACTCTAGTGATGGAGAGTGCTCCCACAGGTCTTGTTCTGTCAGCTCTGTGTGGTGTTTGTCCACATGGAAGCAGCTGGGGTGACACCAGCAGAGCTGTGAGTACCTCCACACCCCTCCTGCTTTCTGACTGCCCAGCTATGCTGTGTGCACACTGGCAGCCCAGTTCAAACACGGGAGCCCCTGCCTCATTTGGAGCACATGCTATGGCCAAGCCTGAAAGGAGCTGCTTCCTTGGGCAGCCTGTGTCACCTGAGGAAGGGACAAGGGCCCCTCCAGTGGAGTGCACACCTCCAGTAACAAAGGGGAACTCTCCTCTCCAGTAAACTAGGAGTTTAGTGCCTGCAGCTTCCAACTAGACCCCGTGTTTTGGGAGTCTCTCCAGGAACTACCCAGCCCTGATCTTGGCAAAAGCCTACACAGCCTAATTAGAGTCTTTTCCAGCTGGCTCCAAACCCACCAGAACCATCTGCCAGTGGATGTGCTGCAGTGTGCCATGCTTGGCTACTCCACTGTCCTTGCCCCACAGGGGTGTCCTGGGAGTTGATTCAGAGCACACTGATAGGAAATCCCTGTGGCAGGGGGAATACCCCAGCTTGCAGCTCCCAGCATGTTCTGCTCTCTTTGTGTTCCTCAGGAAGCACAGAGGGCAGGGGATGAGTCTGAATACGTAGAGGAGGCAGCTATGATCTGACAGGCATCCCTTGCGCTTGACAGCCAGTTTGGATATTTAACTGTGTTCTGGAGAGAGTCCCTGTGGGCTGCACTTGTGCAATGAAAACATTCTCTGGCCCTAAGGGCAAGTGGCAAGGCACGGCCCACATCTGAATAGAGAAATTCTCTATACTCAGAGTAGCTGCAGAGAAAGGTCCCTGGCTGTGCTGTCACCTGGGTCACGCCAGGGTGGAGAACTGGCCAAAATATCTCCAGAAATTTTGTTAGTCACAACATGTGTGCAATTGCAAGGCAGTGCTTGGTCCCTTTATTTTATTAATATAGATGTGTCCTGGATTTGAACTTCAGATCAAGGAGTTTTATTGACCATTATTCTTCCAGTACCTCTTTGTTTATTCTTCAGTCTTTCTGGGATAACAGGATATGACATTCATGAGCCTGGCATGCTTAGAAACATCCCCGCTCCAGATCGCACAACTTTAATGCCAAAAAGGGCTATGGGACTGCAAAAAAAATCTGTTACAGGGGAAGTATTGAGTCTGTCTGCCTCCTGTGTGGTAGAGAGTGAGTCTGGCATTGGCCAGGGAATGGCCAGCGAACCCTGAAACTTGGCTGCCCTGATAGTAGGAGAGCAAGACAGGGACAGAGGAAAGGGCTGTACCCTGACACTGCAGGGGAAGTTACCCCAATTTTTGGTCCTGGGCTGTTCTTAAGTATTGTCCAGTTCTTTCTCTTGTTTTTGTTGCAAAACAAAGCAAAACCAGCTAATACCAGTTCCCTTCACACCCAGGATACTGCTGATCCATTTACCTCTGTCTGGTGCATTCAGGGCAGGGGGCTGTCTCCTCTCTGATACTAATGACTTTGTCCATGATTTCTCAGCCTATTTGGAAGGCTGAAAAAGAAGTTGTTGGACAACATCCACCATTAATTAGATTGGCAGTGGAAACCAAGTTGGGCTAATTTGATAACTTTGAAAAATACAGACTCCTCAGACCAGTGTTTCCTTTGGACATGTACATTCTAGTAGCATTTAATTTATTTTTTTTAATTACCCCACTAACTCTTTATTAAATGTTTCCAGTTGAGTCTGAGCTCTGATTTGCTCTGAAGGTGTTTGGGATCAGATCCCGCAGCCAG
Organism: Myiotriccus ornatus; assembly: GCA_036023395.1. Lineage (NCBI taxonomy): Eukaryota > Metazoa > Chordata > Aves > Passeriformes > Tyrannidae > Myiotriccus > Myiotriccus ornatus. The sequence continues at coordinate 108,795,250 of JAYRBT010000114.1, forward strand.
GAGAAGCTGGAGTATTTCTAGTCATTAACAGAGAATGACTCTGAAAGGGGCTTTGGGACTCAGAAATACGGAGGTATTTGAGTAACCTTTCTAGCCAAGGCTTGAATCCCTTCACAGATAACAGCTACTGCAGGGAGAAATTCCAAACTCCCTGAACATGGTGGGCAGAGCAGGTCAGTAAGAGAGGATGTCTTGTCCAAGCGAGTCCTAGGACCTGCTGCAAAATCTTCTTGGACTCAACAGGTTTTGAGTCAGGTCTCAGATGATCCTGTTCTGCAATGAACATAGAGGAACAGCAGTAACTGCAGACCATGGTGCTCATTTTGGTCACCATGATATTGTTATAAGTGATCCCCAATCCACGAACACCCTTTTTCCTTTGCTTGCCTAGCAGCTCTTATGAATCAAACATGCTGTTGAAAGGGAGTCGCAGATAATGTGGTTTCCCTGAGCCTTTCAAGCATGTTATAAAACCAGAGGAGCCAAAGTAATCATCATTATTAGTAAGCAGACTTGGAGCCTGAGTCTGAATCTGCTGTGAGTATAAACAACCTGCATTCGTGTGTGCCTCCTCCCTGCCTTTAGTGACGAGTGTTTCACTGTGAGATTAAGGGTTGAAGGGTCCAAGATAATAATTTCAGCTGTGTATCTCTTAGTGCTATAAAGCCCATAGAATATCAGAATATTTATTGCTGTGACTTAGTTGCAAACTCCCTGGAGTGGATAAGGGTTGCAGACCTCATGATAAATAGCACACGCTAATATTCAGCAAATGATAATGCAGACCACAGAAAAGTAGGGAGAGAGGAAAATATATTCCCAAGGGCTGATAACTAATGTAAAGAGCCAAGAAATAGTTTAGAGTGGGAGGGAATTTCCCCAGCTTCCCTCCTCCACGGATAAGTCACTGCCTTACGGATGTGCTGCACAGGGCCCAGCACTGATCCCTCCAGCACCAAAGTTACTCCTGGCAGGAGTTCAGAACATACAGATTCACAAAGCCCTGTAGGCAGAGCAGACCTGATGTTTTCCAGCCCCAGCTGGAAGGTGATATAGCCTATATTCAAAGCAGATGAAAGGGCTTGTGGCTAAAGCTTAACTGGTTGTTTACAGGGCTTCTCTGATGCCTCTGTGCTATCTACTCCATGCACAGGGCAGGTATTTTACCGGACTGTTTCCCTGTCACCCCTTTCTAGTTAGTCCCTTTCCAGAGAGCTAAAAAATCCTCTGTCTTTCACACAACCAACAAGGTTCTATGCTAGAAATCTCCCTTTGCCTGGGATATGCCCTTCTGGAAGAGTCACATTCCCCTAAGTAGAAATGTGTCATTGCAGAGGATAAAGCTCATGTAACATGAGGTCGAAGAGTGGTGGGTGAACCCTACTGGAATCAGGATCATTTGGTGAGGTATTAAACATGAGTGTGTACAGACAGCATTGTTCTGGTGAGTTCTGTTCCAAGTTATGCCAGTCCTTGAAGCAGGAGGGTTTGTGCAGCTGGTTGGTGGTTGCGGTAAGCCAGGGGCTGGGGTGACCCACAGCCTCTTTTCCTTTTTATGGCCTTAGACAGTTGGAACGTGGATGATGCCAACCAACTGTGTCTGCCACTCACGGTCTGGGATGGGGAAGGGGATGGGCATAGTAAATTCCTGGTGAATGAGTAGTAAGGGATGAGAAGGAGGAATGAGAGGGGAAAGCCTTGAGATATGATGGATCTGCAGTGGATGAGGCGGCTTCCCCTTGATGCCTGCAGGAAATCTGTACCTAATTCATTTCTGTATGACCTACATTGGAGGTTGGTCTTTTTGACACAGAGAATCTGTTTATTCATCCCCAATCCTGGCCCAGTGCAACACAAACTCGTGGTGTGCCGTGGGTCATTACAGGGTGATGCTGTCTGTCTGACGGTCATGGAAAATGCCCACCTCATTCAGGACACTGTGGTTAGTCCACAGATGAAATCTGGAGAGTTTAGAGGCAGAGTGTGGCAATGCCTAATGGCTTCAGATGTTACTTTGGGGTAGGAGGTGGAAAATTATGCGGGTAAACAACTGATCATGAAGGGGGAAGACTTTGCTTGCAATGGATTTTGATTTTTCCTTCGGTTGTGAGAAATACAGCGTGAGGCTGTAGATGATCAGAGATACAGTCATGACACTTCTGAAAGACAAGAATTAGAACTGCAGCCTTGGGCTCATAAGGTGAGAATTAAAGTTTCCTGTGTGATTATATGGAAACTGCAGTAAAACACACATAAAACCAAATTGCGGGTCATGCGTTTCAGGTGCTGGAAAGGGAGAAATGATGGATAGCCTGTGGCAAAATCCAATGTATGTACGTGTGACTGCAAAAGATCAGAAGAAGGCATAAGCATCTCATTTAGAATACTTGTACTGCAGAGGCAGATTTGTAGCATATGTTGGGAGCTTATGCAGAACAGACCATGCAATATGTGATACCACACGCAGAGAGCCAGCACTCTGGAAACTTCCATCTCCTGGGAAAATGATCATGGAGCAACATTTATTTTTAAGAGGCACCCTCATGTTTTACATATTCGTGCTTTCTGTCATGATATTTGATAGCATTGCATTTCATCGCTTGGAGACACAATGCCTGGGAAGGCTGGCTTGGAGAGTACCTGTGCTCTGCTCAAACCATTTCCCTGCAGCTTCATGCCATACTAGTGCCATTATTTGGCCATTGCGTGTTCTGAGAGCAAACTGTGTGCAGTTGGGCTAAGCTAATGAAGTATATCCTCAGAGAGGTGCACTGGAGCAGGATTAATAGACACAAGGAGCAGATCAGTGATGTGACCACAAATAGCAAGTCCAACTCTTCTTCCTGAGTTCAAAAATAAGTTAATGTGAAAACTACACTTTTAACCTCTGATGTGCTCAAATCAGAGTAGCAGTGCCATGATTAAACCTACTTCTCACCCTGACAGCCCTTTTTATGAGCAGACTGGAGTGCTGTGCATCAGCCTCTGGCTGTGGGCGAGCAGGAACCTCAGATAGTTGCCTACCCTCTTGATGGAGTGGAGGTGACTGGTGGAGGCACATCCCTACCAGCCAAGAATCTCTCATCTACAGGGACACACAGATCCTTCTGTCAACATCTCCTTCATGCTGAATAAAACATCATTTGGTGAGGCCAGGGGGAGCAATCCTCCTCCTTCAGATCCCTTTTCCAGTGACTAGAGGCTGCTTCCAGGTATTGAACAGGCATCCAAGGCTTCATACTTCTCTCTGTTGACACCACCACTCATCATCCTCCTGAAGCATAGCTGGGGAGAACAGAGGTTTGCTGGCTACTTTCCAGTCACCAGATGCATGTTCCCCTCCAGAGACGCAGCTCTGGTTCTGGGGAGATGGTCTGATGCAATGACATTTAGAGAAAGACCTAAGGTACAGCAGCAGAACTGTGAGGAAGGGATCATTGCTGGGATAAGAACAGTGAAAAGGCTACAGGAAGGGAAATGGCAATAGCAATGAGAGACGTGATTGGCAATGGGAGGAAGGTGGGGCTGATGGAAAAGGAATGAAAGAGAGAATTCTTAGAGGAGCAGTTCAATCACTTTTTAGATAATACAGGATATTTGAGCCAGGATTTCAATTTCTTTCTTTTTTTTTTTTTTTTTTCTTTTATATTCCAGCTCTGATCCGTGAGTTACAGCAGAAGAATTGTTTTATTGTTGTGTGCCTAACTTTCCCCATTTATGAACCAGATAGTGGCCATTAGCAATCCTATAGCAGGTGAGGGCACCTTAAGATCCCAGCCTGGAAACGTTGACACTTGAGCATTATTGATAGACATGTGGAGACAGACTGTCTCTGTGAATACTTCTGCAAAAATCTTCTTGAGTCTCTAAATGTGGCAGCTCCTGGAGCACTACACCAAACCTGAAGCACCCTCACAAGGTCTGACACAAGGGCACAAGGGCTACTTGTGCCCTTAACTGTTCTGCCACCTCACAAAAAGTTTTGCAATGTCTGGTGACATAGAGCATGTTGTGAGGGGAGGGAGCAGGAGAGCTCTGAGCATACCCTTAAGGATTAACCTCCAGTAAGATTTGTCTGCAGCTCCGAAAGTGCAAGGGAGGTCTCTGCCTGCACCAGTGTTGAAGACCTGGGCAGACCTTAGACAAGTCAATTTATGTCAATTCTCTCTCTGCTTCAGCTCTGTATTTAAAAAATGAAATATGAGGATACTTTGCAGAGGAGTGATGAAGGTAAATAAGGTAAAGAGTAGGATGTGATGAGGTGTATTGAGAGTCCATGTAAGTGCTCAGATAGAAATTCTCCAGAAAGGTGGATGCTGTAATCAGAACTCATCGTGCCATTCACCTCACTGCACTCCGCCCTCAGTCACTGATCATTAATGTCACTCAGAGACCTGAAGTTATTTTAACAAATTGTCTGAGAAGTGATGTTTCTCATTTTAATAAGTCTTAGGTAAGACTGCAGAAGAAAGTAATTCAGTGTCACAATGCTGATAGCAAAAGAGTCACAGATGCTGATATCAAGAGACTTATTTAGTCCATTTTGATCTTTTTTGTCTTGCTTTTCTCATCTCATCAAACAATCGCTGGTGGACTCCACAACTGGGTCTCTCTGAGATCCTACCTTAGGATCCACAGCCCAAGCCTGAAGATCCCTAAAGGGCTGGCCATTTTGAAGATCTTCACCATATATTCAGGTGTGTTCAGTTCTCTTTTCAGAACCCAAGTAAGTGATGATGTTTTCAGATAGGAATATTACAGAGACAGTTGTGATTGTTGTATTTGTTGTAGGCTGCTGCTTGGACACCATCATATCTGAGCTTGTGCTTCACTTGCCTAAGTGTACCGTAGATATGTAGGCTGGTGGGATAGAGTAGGGAGCCAGAAATGTTCAATAACCTGGTGTTCAGTTACTTGAAAGTTTCACATCTTCTGAACCAGGGCGGTATTTGGCCTTTATTTTCTCCCCAGTCCAGAGCTGCTCTGGCCAGATGCAACGCTCATGCCAGTCTGAGTCATAGGGCAGCTGGAACAAGCTGCTCTCTTCACCACTCTTTGGAGAAGTCTGCTTTGAAAGGGTAGGGCCCTTGTAGAGGACACTTAATTTTCTCCAATTTACATCATTTTCCTGCTCAGATGTTTAGTTGTTTTTTGGGGGGTGTGTGTGTCTCTGAACTTCAGGAACTCTGTTGAAACAGCTATTCCATCTCTGCTAATGGAAATTCGTATTTATGGTTAGTGGAATGACACAAAGAAAAGAAGAGTTCTTTCTTCATGACCCTGATGCTCCCCTTAAATCACAAAACTCTGATGATTCAGACATTAAACTAATCCAGAATTCTGTTCTTATTACTGGGGTGACCCCATATATGGGATGGAAAAAGAGTTCTGGTCTTTGCCAAGGGTGTCAGTAGGCACTAACTTTTTCACATGCCAATATACTTTACTGCACTTCCTGTGGGTTAGATGGCTTTCACCAAGCTGGGAGAGATCCATAAAGTGCTGTGAGTGGAAGTGACATATTTACCTCGCCTTGTCTCCTTTCATCCCATTTTAGACCTCAAGCTGTCTGACGGCATTAGGAAGCCCCACAGAATGAGAACTTGAAGTACTGCTGGATTTATTGAATCTCTGTGCTATCTCCTGACACTAACATTAACTGAACACATTGGGAATGGGGCAGAATACAACCTCTGTGAGGCAACTTTCAGGGATATGGGAAACAGGAAAATGTTAGAAATGAAACTTGGGAAACAAGATCTGCCTGCTGGTTTTCTTGCAATTAGTCAAGGAGCTGGCTCACATAGTTATCTCTGAAAAACAGAGGACAGAGGAAAATATGTATTGCTCTTTACAAATAAACAGCAGTCATTAAAACAGCTAGTAACTATCCAATAAATTCGGCTTCCATCTCTAGTAAAAGAGTCTAAATAAGGAAAGAAGAATAATTTGCTGTGCTATGCATTCACATGGAGCCATATGTATATTAATTAACCCTCAAGACAGTTGCCAAGACAGAATGTAAATGATGGAAAAAGGAAGGGCTGAATTTTGTTGTAATGGAATAATGGAGAAAAGACTAAACAAAGTAAATATGTAAGCAGTTAAAGCAAACCTCTTCCCTGTTGAAGAAAATTTTATTGAGGTTTCTGTGTGACTCAAAGCACACTTCAGTTATTAACTTGATCCCTTTACTGGCATGTGGGAAGTATGCAGACCCTCTACACATGTTAACTTCTCCATTGAGAAGAAACATGAATGATACATGCATAGATTTGTAAAAAGCAAATCCAGACATAATGACTTAGTTTGATTCAACTGCAGACCAAATAGATGAAAAAAACACGGTCATTTAATCTGTGTAAATAAGATGTCTGTTCAAGTACTGAGGCAATTAATATATTATTTCATGAAGACTGAGCTGAAAAATTAATTTAGATTGACTGGAGATGAAGATTATAAACCAGACTGAAAACAGGCTGGAGGCACCAGAAAGGCATAGTGATGAATAAATGCCAACACTTGGTGGGAGATACCTCAGGGGAACAGCAGGGAACAATGTTAAATTGTTTTTGTTTAAGATCCTTATTAATGATTTGGAAGGGGGATTGGCTATGATATAAGCTCAGTGCTGGGATAGTGCTCATTGTGAGAGAAGTCATGCTTTCCAAAGCACGAACACTAACAACTTCTGACCTTACAAACTTTGGATGAATCAAAATCCCAGAAAAGGGTGTCAAAAAGTTCAGTTTGGGGCTCTTACCTAGAGTCCCAGTGAATGCACCCATCCGTAGATCCTTCACTTGGAAATCTCAGTCCATGAGGTTCACCATTTAGAGCAAACTATCCACTAGGATTCAGCGTCTCCTACTCCTTTATCTAATGTTTGTCCAGCTTCATTCACCTGGATTCTCCATACTAGAGTCTCCTGGCTGACCCATGCTGTTTCATCGTCCTGATATTTGAACACACATTGTGATTCTTGCAAGTATCTAGCTACTACTAAATATTTCAGACAGAGTGGTGGTGAAGCAATAGAGTGCTGTAGGGTCTGTGTTTCCTTACTAAATTTTCTGTTTTCCAGCCTGTTTCCAGAGGCTGGCATTTACTCAGGGAAAGCTGAACTTCAGGACTGCCCTTTGGAGAATATTACCATTGCTTTGAGATGGAGATTCAGTCCCCAGAGTCACTGGGTCATCTTTACCTCTGGACTTTGTGGATGTTCAGCTGTCCTGCTGAGGGGAGAAGGGCAGGTGCTGGCTAAGAAAAGGGATGGGGCAACGCAGCTTGCCTTGTTGTGCACATCTGGACAAAAGGAGCTGGACAGGTAACCACCTTCCATATCTGGAAAGAGGTGCAGGCAGAGAGTTATAGGAAATGCAGAGCAATTTTCCCATCATGTCACAATGCACTGGCTGGCACTGTGCAGCTATAAGGCTCAGTAGAAGTTATTAACCCATAAGGTGTTGAAGTGCTGCCTCCCGTTCCTATACCACCGTGTGTGTCTCCTGTAAGGCTCAGGAAGAAATACAGTGAGATGGTCTGTGCTGGACTCAGTTCACAGGCAACCAGCTTGACAAGGCTGGTTTATATTCCATCTTGTGAACTCCCCGGGGCAGTGAATGTCTTAATGGGTTTAATTGCAGTGTTGCTCAGTCAGGGGGTATAGCTCAGTGGTAGAGCATTTGACTGCAGATCAAGAGGTCCCTGGTTCAACTCCAGGTGCCCCCTCAGGAACTGCTTTTCAGACTAGATATTAGAAAAAAATTTATTTACTTTAAGAGTAGTGGGGGACTGGAATGTGCTGCCCAGAGAACTTTTGGATGCCCCATCCCTGGAAGTGTAGAAGACAAAGCTAGATGGGGTTCTGAACAACTTGGTCTAGTGGAAGGTGTCCCTGACCATGGCAGGGGGCTGGAATGAGATGATCTTTAAGGTCTCTTCCAACTCAAACCATTCTATGATTTGTGGTTTTAAGTAATGCAGTGCTTCGACACTGAAAGAGCAGGACTGACATTAGGAGGCAAATTAAAGCATGAGTGACTAAAGTAACAAGATGCAGACAAAAAGCAAATGAGAATGAAGAGAAGGAGTGTTAACCATAGGAACACATTTATTTCAGCCCCTGCAAGAATCTCAGTTTTCTCTGCGAAGTCTTCTGGTTTGGGTACAGATACCACAAAGTATGGTAGTCTGAGGATCACAAATGCTGAATTTACCTCTCCTTCTCCAGCGCTTGGCTGAAGGAAACATTCCTCACATATTCCTGTGCTTAAGTGAACATTGGTTTGGCTCTTGAGTGGGAGGAATGACTAAGAACTAAGAATTAATTGCTTGATTAATTCTCTGATTATTCTTTACAAGTATTAGAAAAGGTTTTATTATCTGCTGAAAGTTCATTATTTAAATTGTGCTTTGATGAGAAAAGAAAACAAGGGAATCAGTTACTCACTGTGGTCCATTAGTAGTGTGTTAAAGACAAATGCAGAATAGCATGAAACTTTTCCCAAATATGACACTTATTAGGTTGTAAAATAGCCTCCCGCAGAAGCATTTGAAGCCCTGTCACTTAACTGATAGGTTACTGAGACCAAGAGGCCATAATACCTCCCTAAATTAATTGCTGTTTGAACCTGAAAGAAAATTTTAAAAAGTTGAAGATTTCCGGTGACTGTAAGTATCTCACAGCCCTTGCAAAACTGTCAAAGAAACCAGATTTATTTCTGTTTTGAATGCCTATTTAACTTCTAGCTATTGGCCATTGCTAGATCTTTTCAGGCTGAAGAAACCTCACTAGCTAATTCTATTTCTCTCTTTAAATACTTATAATCTTGGATTAAGAAATGTCTTGGTCTTTTCTTTGTAAAATTAAAGAGGTAAATCTTCACATGTCTTTCTCCAGAATGAAGTTTCTCAATTCCTCGTTCATTCTTGTGTCTTTTCCCTCAATTCTTTTTAGTTCCTTAGAACCTGCAGCCTCTGAAATAGGCTCTGAACATCAGCAGCAGTTGCACAAATGCCAGGTTGGGACGCTATATAATTTCTTTGCTTCTTCTACTTGATATTACACCTCTAGCACATGCATTATGCTGCTGAAGACATCTGTATTAAACCACTTAGATTCTATGTGTAGTGGGTTGACCCTGGCCAGACGCCAAGTGCCAACTAAAGCCACTCTCTCACTCTTCTTCTGCAGCTGGATTCACGAGTTGAGATCCAAGCTGAGAAAGGTCAGTTACTGATTACCTTCAGGGGAAAAACAGACTCAAAGTGGGGATAGTATTTAAATTTATTACTAGCAGGATAAGAACCAAAGAGTGAGAAATAAAACACTCTTAAAAAACACCTTTCCCTCACCACTTTTTCCATGTTCTCCCTCCTCCCCTCCAGTGGTGCAGGAGGATGGGGAGTGGGGGTTACAGTCAGTTGTTGTTTCTGCCGCTGCTCAGGGAGAGGAGTCCTTCCCCTGCTTCCGTGGGGTCCCTCCCATCGGTCCCACAGGAGACAGTCCTTGATGGACCTCTCCAACGTGAGTCCATCCCTCGGGCAGCAGTTCTTCCCAAACTGCTGTCCTGTGGGTCACTCCTCTATGGGCTGCAGGGGGACAACCTGCTCTACGCTGGTCTGCACCACGGGCTGCAGGGCCTCAGCTCTGGCACCTGGAGCACCTCCTGCCCCTCCTTCTGCACTGACCTTGATGTCCACCTTCTTGTTCCCATGTTCTCACTCTGCTCTTCCCTGGATGGAATTCTTTCTGCACCACACCCTTCTGTTCTTAAATCTATTATCACAGAGGCATTACTATTACTCCTGATTTGCTTGGCCTTGCCCAGTGGCAGGAAATCCATCCCGGAACTGTCTGGCATTGGCTCCATGGGACAAAGGAAGCTTCTGGCAGCTTCTTACAGAAGCCACCCCTGTAGACCCCCCCTGCTACCAAAGCCCAGCCACAGAAACCCACTACAACTTGCTAGACTTTTTTCCGGTTTGCTTCTGGCCTCCTTTCTCATGTTTGAGAAATAAGATCTCCACTGTTTAATCTTACATTCAGGACTTTGTACATGTCTGTCCTGAAATACTGTTAGCTCTGTGCAGCTTATTGAATTTCTCTCTGGATTATTTTGCTTTATTGTCTTCTTTATTCCATACCACTTCTCAAAATTTCACGAACTTACTAAATAATAGTTTAACTTTTTCTCCCCTGCCAGCAATAAAAATGATAAACAGCAACTGGTAAGCCAGCATCTATATGAGACTGAAAGTTTAGCTGCTGAGTGAACTTTTGCCATTTACTATTTAATTTGGAAAGGTATCAGGTGGTCTTCAATTCATCTACACTATACTATGTTTATTTTAAACCAGACGAGTTTATTATTCAATAATTCAACTCTGGTGCTCTTCAGAAGCCTGTTACATCAACCCTATTACTTTTTTCAACCAAACTCATCAAAACATGAGACTGGATTAATTAATGATTCCTTTTCCATTACACATTGTTAATATATATTAGTTTATGTGTTGAGCTCTGTCACAGATGTTCTGTGTTCTTGCCCAGGACTGATGTGCAGCAGACAAACCTGTGATGACAGGCCTATTTACCCCCTTTTTAATGTTTATGATGTATGGAGAGCATCCACTTATTTACCTCCTTCTAAAATCTTCCCAAAGTTTTAGAAAAGCATTGTGTTGCAGTGAGCTGGGAGCACACATGCAAGCAGCTACTGGATTTCACTAAGGGCTTTTAATTTTTAATACTGTTCTAGATGTGTCTGTTGGTTTTTATTATTGTATCATACTCCCTTCTGAGCAGCAGTTTGCATACAGAATCTCTTGGGTATGTGTTTGTCGTGGTTTTGCCCTGGGTCAATTTGCTTACACACCCCCCACACAATTACTATTAGTTGAGAGAAGGTTTATGCA
>JAYRBT010000114.1:108806269-108848819 GCA_036023395.1 Myiotriccus ornatus
AGTTTTGATTGGGTTTTGTCTGGAAATCTACTTGGACAAAACCATTCACAGCCCCAGGGACGGGCTGGTGGGCAAAATCATGACAGTGTTTCTTGAGAAAAGAGACAGGAGGAATCTTTGGGAAGATCACCTGACCTGGCCTGAACTGAACTACTTTGTTTTCCATTCTTTTCCTGCACCCGTCACACGAGTATCGGAACATCTTCCAGTAGCACATTAGGCAAAATGATCATACATCTTTCAACTATTGTTTTTACAACCTCCCCTCTGGAGAGGAGTGTTTGAAGTGCATCATATTATTTTCATAGGATTTTTAGGTGGTTTGACTTCTGTGAAATGTGTATCCTCTTACATATTTTAGAATCATGGCAACATTTAGGTTGGAAAAGACCTTGTAGAGTCCAGCCATTAACACCGCACTGCCAAGTCCACCACTACACCGTGTCCCTCAGCTCTTGCTGGCCACACTCTTTCTGATATAGGCCAGGATGCCACTGGCCTTCTTGGCCACCTGGGCACACGCTGGCTCATGTTTAGCCACTGCTGACCAGCACCCTGGGGTCTTTTTTCAATGGGCAGCTTTCCAGACACTGCCTCAAGCCTGTAGTGCTGCTGGGGGTTGTTGTGACCCACGTACAGGTTGTTGTGACCCAAGTACTTGGCACTTGGCCTCACTGAACCTCATATAGGTCTCCTTGGCCCTTCGATCCAGCCTGTCCAGATCCCTCTGCAGAGCCTTCCTACCTTCCCACACATCAACACTCCCACCCAACTTGGTGTCTTCTGCGAACTGACTGAGGGTGAACTCGATCCCCTCGTCCAGACCTTTGATAAAGATACTAAACAGAGCTGGCCCAACTCTGAGCGCTGGGGAACCCCACTGGTGATTGGCCCCCAAGCTGGATGTATCTCCATTCACCACCACTCTGGGCCTGACCATCCAGACAGCTTTTACCCAGTGAACAGCACCTGTCCAAGCCATGAGCAGCCAGTTTCTCCAGGAGAATGCTGTGGAAGACACTGTTGAGGGCTTTACTAAAGTCCAGGTAAACAATATCCTTTCCCTCATCCACTAAGTGGGTCAACTTGTTACAGGAGACCAGACTATCCAGGCAGGACCTGCCTTTCCTAAAGCCTGATGATGGCTGGCCTTGATTCCCTGATTGTCCTGCAAGTGATTGCATCCAAGACGGGCTGTTCCATAACCTTGCCTGGCACTGAGGTTAGGCTGACAGGCCTGTAGTTTCCTGGATCCCCCTTCTGGTCCTTCTGTGGATGGACATTGCATTTGCCAACCTCAAATCTTCTGGGACCTCCCTGGTTAGCCAGGACCACTGACAAATGATGGAGAGTGGCTCGGTGAACTTTTCCCACTTCCTCAGTATCCTCAGGTGGATCCCCATAGACATGTGTGTGCCAGTGGTGTAGCAAATTGTTGGCCATTTCCCCTTGGATTATGGAAGCTTCATTCTGCTCCCTGTCCCTGTATTCCAGCTCGTGGGGCTGGGTACCCTGAGAACAACTGGTCTTGCTATTAAAGACTGAGGCAATGAAGGTGTTAAGTACCTCTGCCTTTTCCTCATTCTTTGCCTTTACGTTTTCCCCTGCTTCCAATAAAGGATGGAGATTCTCCTTGTCCCTTCCTAGATTGGTAATATATTTATAGAAAATTTTTTTACTGTTTTTATACAGCAGTATCTGCACTTTTAGTTCACATAGGAGATGCTTAAGAATTGAACCACTTGCCTTTAGTGAAAGCAGATGACATTTGAAGTAATCTGCAATTCCTAAAGGAATACATTCCACCATTTTGATGAGACACTTTTTTCTATTTTGACTGATTCAGAGGATCATAGTTGCTAACAATTTTCTTTTTCTGGACCTTGACTATGTGTTGGAGATGTTCTGAGTGCAGACAACAAAGGCGAGGGCACAGAACTTCAGAGTTATTCAGGAAACTGGAATAGGCAGTGGAGGAGAGACTTGTTGTGCCATGATGTTCTCAGCTGGATGAGATTCTTGTATCAGGTATCTCCATGTTCATACCTGTCCCATAGTTATATTCATCCATCCAGCCCAACCTGACAGATATTAGTCAAAAATAGCAGGTATGTGAGCTTAGCACCAGCCTTCATTGTCAGCTCTACTACTGCATGTTGGAAAGAAAGATTCATTCTCTGAGGCACTGGGGATTTCAGGTTGAAATGTTACTGTACACAAGTCAGGAAGAAAGGATATTTAATTCAGAAATCTTAACTCAGAGTCTAGGACATGTTGGCAAACCTGAGTATACAGGTGGGCCAATGATTAATGGCTAAAACCCAAGGAGAGTTGTGTTATAAATACAGAGATTCATGATATTTCTCCCAGAGCATGACCATGCTTCTTTGCAACGGCCAGTTTTGATGCACTCTGGAGTTATGGAGAATGGTTTACCATCTGCTAACAAGTTGGGGCAAAATTTAATAGGCTTCAGGGATGTCAGCTAGGTTTTATTTGTCCTTGTTTTTTTTTTCCTGACATCTTGTTTATATAGTAAGCCTCTTGCTCAAATTCATCACCTTCCTAAGAGTAGAAATGCAACTCTGAGATACTGAAAACAATTACCCCTTAATAAGACATGATCAGAAGCATCTAACCAAACCCCTTAAGATCAGCAGTTACCAAAGTTTCTTATTTGTGAAGCCATTTTTTTTATTGCCACAGTACGGTTTTCCTGTGCAATTCCAGGTCTGTGAGCATTTCTAGTTCTGGGCTAATGATGCAGCCTAGTTTGGGAAACCTTGCTCCTGCCCAGTGGGTTCCCCACAGAGCAAACACTCCTTGTTGAGCCCCCTGAGTCATAAAGTGTGCAATTCCATGGGACTCTGTTTCTCTCTCCTTTGTGATCTCTGTTAGAAATGAGAAAACCTCAGCAGTGCTACATAAAAGGGATGAAAGCTTTCATTGTTCCTCTGTGTATTATTACTTTTTTAATTTTTAAGAACAGAATCCTTGATCTCCTGTTTTCTTCTCTAGCACGTGGGACATAGTCATGAATAAGTTGCTGAGTGGATTTGGGAACAGGTATTTGGTGTCAAGAAAATGGAGGTTTCCACAGAAGGTCTCCCAGTGCCTTAATTTAAATAACTGTTCATTGAAAATTTATGCCACTACCAACTTAGTGTAGCAAAGATGATGTTGGTGTCAGTGGTGCAAACTGACTGCAAAACCATCCTATTAATAAAGGGTGTCTGCAACCACAGTGGGATTTTACTGTTTTAAAAAAATTGCCTACTTTTGGCTGTGCAGTGGAAAAATAATGCCTGCTGGAGTGTTTCTGTCTCTGACTGTCTTCTGATTGTGACCTGGCATAAACTCACTTATGTAATGCTTCCTAGCAGCAGTGCTGCTGCTGGAGATGGGGCTTTTTCTGTGACCAGAGGTAGATCCACCTTCAATTTTAAAGGTTTTTCTAGCTATTCAACTTAACAAATATCATGTCAGGAAGGAGGTGGTTTCTTCCCAGTCATCCCATCACTGTCACTGGAAGACAGTAGTGTTTTATCCAAGCCTCCTGTGCCAGGTGAGCTTGTTGAGAGGGGCTGTGTTTGTTCTTTTGTCTTGTTTTGTGTTGTCAAAGACTCCTCTTCTTGTGTTGCAATTCCTCCTCTCCTTTAGGTAAGGGATTCTGGTTGAATATTGCAGTGAGGTGACTCCTGGTTGATATATGTTGTTTTTTTGCTCTTGTGCTGAATGCAGACCAACCATACGGTTTGGGAAGATTTTGATGTGTAACTCAGGATGGTGGATTTTTGGTCAGATTCACAGGAACATTGCTATGGCAGTCCAAGGCTTTGTGGCTGACACTTAAAAGCTTTGGTGTCAGACCTTTGAAGGACTCAATCTCAATCTAACACAATAAACAGTAATATTTAGTTTCAGGCCAGGAATTTTCTTCATCATTTATGATATTTGTGGAAGTCATGATTTCTTTAATGTAGCACAAATCTAACGTATGCAAGACACAAGAATAAACACCAGATGTGCTTCCAGGCCTAAATCCAGAGGTAGAAATCTATACCATACTTCATTCAAGAGCAACAGAAAGAGCGCCTGGATACCCCTTTATTTCTTTGAGTTGCCTCCATATTTTAAGAACAGAGCCTTTGTAGCATGAAAGTGTAATTTAAGGATATTTCTATACTGATTGCAAGCACTCAGTTCTTTGAATTTTAAGAATTAAGTGCTCTTGGGATGCAAGTGATGAGTGTAAGCTGAAGACTATCTTAAGATAGTCTGCTAGTGATCAGCTGCCTATAGCCAGACATCTGGCAAGAATCAGATCTGTAAGTCCAGCATAACTCCCTGAGAGAAGTTAGACTGCTCCAGTGGAATGTGTTCCCTGGGACAGTACTTCTGATTCACTTCTATGCCACAGACTTATGCATCCATACACAGCAGACCCCAGACTGCAACACTGAGCACCAGGCACTCTGCTTTCTTTTTCTCAGATGCTAGAGCTTATTTATAGGACCTTCTGTTCTGCCCCCTCCCCCCCTCCTTTTTTTTCCTCATCTGTTGTTCTTAATTTTCCCTCTTCTCCATTCTTTTAGTTTCTAAATGAGTAAAATGACACATCTCAGCTTAGAATTTATGTTAACATGCACTTGTCTCCTGTTCGTGCTCATGATGGCTTAGAAAGCCTGAAGGGAAATTGTGTAATTTAATGTCCATTCATGTGTGTTTTCAGTACTTCCCGTTAAACAGCTACATGCAGAAATGTTGGCAAGAACAGAAATAACAGAAATGCTGTCCCTGCTATTTCATGGAGTACAAAGCAGTCATTACAGGGAAAAATTTGCCTTATTTTCCTTGGGAATATCTGATCACATCAAAGGATTTCTGCCCAACCCCCAGGTATACTACAGTATAGTATGGACGTGTTTGGGCTGGCTCCACACAGAGTAAGACAGCACCCACAGTACATCCAAGCTAATGTGCCTCTGGATAGGGTTCATCAGTTCAACAAGCCATGTCCCTTGCATAATTTTACTCCATCTGGACCAAGCTGATGCATTTCCCTACCAAGTGCTGTCCTGCAGCATAGCATAGCACAGCCACTCTGGTAGGGCATCAGCTTGGGGATCTCTCCATGTTGTGACACAAACCAAATAAAAGCTACTTGTGAAGCACTCAGATTTGTGATACACTCAGTTGAGAGTATCCTCAAAGGCATCCAGTGCACTTCTGTCCTTTCTCTCCTAGGGTCTGGTACCCCTTTCTGTCTTTCATTGCTTATTGCAAGTTTTCCCTTATTGGTAAACTGCATCATTTCAATAACCTTTTATTTTGAATTTGCAGTAAATAATCATGGCTTTGGTTTTCTTCAGATGGCCAGAGCTGTATTCTGCAGCATAAAAACCACTAGTAGAAGGCAGAGAATAGAACTGATTCATCGGTAATAGAACCTCAAACGCATTTATTTACTTCTTAAGTGCTTTGGGAAATGCTTTCCTTGAAAACTGAAAACTGATATATGTAGATTGATGGCTGGATGGCTTTACTGAATATAGAAACCAACAACTCTGTATACAGAGTGACTGAGGCATGGAGACCTTGCTGACACCTCTGTGACATAGGCTTATTCAAGCAGGATAAGGTCATATTAGAAAACTTGCTGGAATCTCAAAGCAGAATCTGACAAACCTTGGAAGGTCAAAACCATGAGTGTTTTGCATGGATTCTCCTCTCCTGCCTCTGAAGCCTACTTCCTCAAAAAAAGGTTAAAAGAAGAAAGATGCTTTTAAGTTCCTTTTTGTAAATGAAATCATAATTGACGGAAAAATAAGGCAATTGATGTAATATAAACCTCCTGGTAACTGGAGAAGGTGCTGCAGAGGTTTCCCAGCAGTTATACATTGAGAAACATTCTTAATCTCCTAAATAATGTAGAAAAGAAATGACATTTATTATCTACAAGTCCTCACAAGCTAAGGATGCGTTTATAAAACTGTATTTGGCTCTCCCTCCTTTTCCTCCTTTATTGTAATCCTTCACCATGGATCATTTTACATCCAAACTCACCTTCATCTGTTACCATATTTCAGCGATTTATCAGCATCACGAAGGTCTGATTAATAAGGCTAGAGGACATCCATCAGAAGAACTGAGAATGTGTGACCATTTCCTCTCAGGCTCTCATTAGCTGTGGCTGTCCTTCAGGGAGTTTTATCTTTGTCTTTTTCCAGACTTAATCATACGAGGTTTAAAAATAATATCCCTAAATTAATCTTTTGTTTCTCTGGGTTTTTTAAACCTTTGGTCAAGATGGAATATGATCTCCATACTATCAACTGAAATAAGTAGAAACAACCCAAACTGTCTATGTACACTTTTAATGAATGAGCAGGCAAGTCAGAATAATAAATGGCTTGATTCAGCTTCCTTCATTCAAGATGAACAATACAAAGATCTTCAGATAATCTTATGATCATATAACATATTTGTGGGGTAGGTAGGAATTATACTCCCAGTGTCTTTTCCAAAGGGATTTCCTTTTTCTTTGCATTGCTTTGGTTTAAAATGTAGTACACCTCTGGTATTTTCAGACTGCTACGATTAAGTGAAGCGGGAAAGGTTTGGTTTTAGTTTCTGTACTAAGCTCTCTTTTTAATGAGACACTCCTAGGTTAAAAATACCTTTTGCAAGCAACTTCCCACGTCTTTCCTACATTAGTGACAGATTGGAGAAGAAAATGTGGAGTATGCCTGAAAGTGATAAGTTGAGGTTAGAGGTCTAGCCAAAGTCAAGTGCTAGGGAGTTTCAGCTGTAGAGAGCTGATGCTTTGAATTATAATCAAGTGATTAATGTTACTAATGTAAGTGGGTTTGGGAGCCACAAGGACTTGCAACAACAGCTTGGATAAGTATAGTGAAACCTGCTTTTAGAGATATTTTATTTATAGCACATTCATTAGGTCAGAGAGAATGGACAACATGTGCCTATGTGGTTAATGATAAATCCATCTGAGGACTAAACTAGTCTGCTGAGTTATGAGAAAGCCATTTGTAGGTCAGATTTTTCTGGAGAGAGACAGACTTGAGAGAAACAATTCCGATTTGTTTGGGGGTGGGGGGAGAGCAGGGGGAGGGGACAAGATGAAACCAGCTTTTCTCCTTTTGTAAAATACGAGGATGTAAATGTTACAGATCTTCATTAATTTTAAAAGGTCATTTGCCTGTGAAGTGCATGTAGTTGGCTTCATAAGTACCAAAAATAGCATGGGAAGGAGCAGGCTTGCCTGGAAAGGTATAAGTATAGTTTTTTTAATAAAATATCAGGTAATGTAATGTTAACGTATGAAAACTGCAGTGATTTCTGAAACTGCAAGAGCCGGACAAGAATACATCTCTGAGGCATTGTAGTTTTTTTCTGGGATTCAGGCATTCTAGCATGAAATGAAAGGTATTTAAAAAAAAATAAAAATGATGTAAGACTATTCCTTCTGTTTGAATTCATCACACCTTAATCCTGCTTCTGTAAGCAGTTTAAGATATTCTTCCAAACAGAAATAGTTTCCCCATGGTGAGAGCACAGTTAATAAACCCAGTATTTTGGCACATGATTCATGTTGTGGTTTTAGTTATAGATCTACCAGTAAGATTAAAAAAGACTGGTTCCCCTCCTCTGTCCCTCTCCAGGCTTGTGCAGGTCCTTCAGCCACAGCTCCCACTGCTTTCCATCATGGACCATGATGCCATGTGGATTAAAAAAAAAAAAAAAAAAGAGGAAATGAAAGCAACACAAACGAGCGAAAGAAAGCCCTTATTAATTCCCTTTATGTAGCAGCCAAATGAATAAATGTCTTATTTCACTCTAGAATCTCAGCAGTTTCACACTGCAAATCCTCACAAATAAACAGGCAAAACCTGTCCTTTTGAGACAAGCTTTTCGCTGCCACTACTCTTATTTTTAGGTAAAAATGGAAATGTGATGTTCATTTTCAAGGAAGCTAATTGCAAAGTGACTATTCTCAAATGTGTTGCCCATGCCTTTTCTGGGTGTTGCTGCAGGTGTTATTTGTGAATGAGTTTAGATTATTAGAACAAACTTTCAAAAAAGCTGGCTGATTATACTTAGAAAGTATTTTTATAGAGAGAAAATGGCACCTAGCGCAGAGACACTTAGTTATACGCTTATAAGTACAACAAAACCAAGTACAGAAATCTATCTCAGATTAAGTCACATTGAAAAATCATTTATTACTCTCAGGATAATGAGTTAATGAAGGGCATGGTGGCTTTGCTCCTCTTTTGACACTTAGTAATCCAGAGTGGACACCCTGCTGAGAAGATGTACTTCAGTGCCAGACAGCTCCTCAGGCTCAAGCAGTAACTGCATGAAACCCAATAGCCTAATCAGAGCCTACCTCATTCAGAGGCTACACAAGACAACTTGTTTCTGGCATCAAAAGGCATGACAATACTGTTATATTTATTTTATAGATATGAAATATATATTTTGCTGTTCCAGGTAAATGCATGTCTTGTTTTTGGTCCCCATGTTAGACACTGAAAAATCTGGTGCAGAGATTCAAAGGGTTAGCTAGATTCTCTCCATAATCCCTGGATCAGGAGGGGCAGCTCCAGTGATTCACCTCACCTGTCTTAAACTGTGTTTGGATTGGACAAATTATCCTCCACAAGTGCCAGTCTCTCTTTACTAACTACAGAGACAACACAGTTATTTAGTTCAGATCTACCTTTGAGGTGGCTCAGCTGAGTGGAGATATATCCACCCCACGGATTCAAGGGCCTCACTTGGGCTTTGAATGACAAGGGCAGAGCTCTAGGGGTAGACGTAATTCTTGCCTTGGACAGTTTACAGACAAAATCCAGCACCTGAAGTGCAAGAAATAAGAATGTTAAAGCTGCAGAGAAGTCTGAGACTTGAAAGGGCAAGATTGCATTTTTCCAAGGCTTCAGTCTTGGGGTCTTTTGGATAGCTTGTCATTCTGAAATGAGCTATATTTAGTTCATTGGTTAAGTTAATTAAATAGCACCAGGGCCCTGCAACAGGAAAATTTTTATGGTGTAAAGTGTTGCCTTGGTTCCTCTTTATCCCAGTCCATCAGCAGGTCTCTGGCATGGCTTGAACATTAGCATGGACCAGAGCTTTTGGGGGTTAAGGGCATTTAGTCTCCATTGTGCACGTGGCTGGGCTGTGCCTGATGGCCTCGGGATCAAAGGCCAGACCTGACCCTGTTTGGCTCATTCCAAGGTGCACCAGCAGTCTCTTCTTTTTCTGTTTTTATTTTACCTTGCCATGATCAGAACTGTGGGGAAATACCTGTAGTGTGCTGGGCTTGATACAGGGTTAGCCTTACTTTGAAATACTATGGTGCTATCTAATTCCCTTTTGCTCTTCTCTCTAATCTGTAAAGACCTCACAAATCTGATTTTGGCCTGGTTACCCAAATCTGCATCATGGGCTGTTCATTGACTTCAATTTGCCACCCTGGAGTATGTCAGGTTTTGAAGCTGACTGGTTTTTTGAGCTGGTGGAGCAAACAGATCTGCAAGATCTCTTCCTGACAGTACACGAGCTCTGATCTGAAAGGAGACACAGCCACAGACATCTGTTTTGAGAGCACAACTATTCTGAGCTTATTTGAACTCAGTACAAGGCTCTGTTTATATTTCTTTGATTAATTGAAAATAACCTCTCGTTAAGGGAGTGACAACCGATACCTTACGATTGTGCTCAAGTCATTCACAGGAGTGAAAAAAATACACCAAAGGTTAGGCAGGTCAAAGCCCTTGTTTGGATCAAAGCATATGTTGAACACTGTATAAATGCCAAATCTTAAAGTGTTTTGTATTTAAGGCTGAAGTTTGGAGTAAAATGATACTATAACAATAAATCCCTAATTCAGTTTGTTAGCTCGCTACTGCATTCACAAAGGCACAGCAGAGATGCTTCTGATGGAACAACTTCATAGGAGTCCAAGTGTGTTAAAAATTTACAGCATTAATGAGGTAATACCACATCCAGTTCTGGTAGGCACATTTCAAAAAGGGCTTTAATGCAATAGAAATGGATCTTGAGAGTGGCAGGCACGATTCTGTGGTTTGTCCATAAATCTGTCTTACTGTGAGAGACTAAAAAAGCTCAGCTATTTTTATTTATTCGGGACAAGGTTACAAGATGACTTGTCTGTGGTTTTGTAAGGTTGAGCTTGCATGGTGAGGGAGCAGCAGACTCCAGGTTCCACTCAGAGCTGCATGGCCTGCATACTTTCAACCAAAATATTGGGGAGACCCCAGCTATGCCTGGGCTTGAAATATTCCTGCTCTTCTTAGGGTAAACTGAGGTTGGGCTGTATCTTGGTGGGCTGCAGCTTTCTCTGCTCAAGCTTGATCTGCAGCTTCCTGGAGTGACTGATGAATGACGGCCAGGGTTGAGGATAGAGAGAGGCCAGACAAATGCAGATTGAAAAAGCAGCCTTTTTTTTTTTCTTGACAGGGTGATAGCCACTGAAATAACTTATCTGAGATGGATTGTCCTTCCATGAAAGCCTTTGATTCAGACTGGGATATCTCCTTGAATGATGTGCCATAATTTGTAATGATTCAGGTGTTGTTTTGGGACACCAGTCAGTGGCTTCAGCTACACAGGTGATCAGACTAGGTGACTGAAATGATCAAATGAGACATCTTACCTGGCTTTAAAATATACCTATTAAATAGGAATATTTAAAAATTCTGATTTTAATAGGGTTCTTATAAAACTGATTGGAAAATAAAGAGGTGAGGCCCTCTTTAGCCTGAGAAAGTTCTATTTTTCGGAAAAAAAAAATAAATCTCTCACCACTTTCTAATTTGTGACCAGAATGACTATGTTCATATTCTCTTTCCAGGAAAGAGTTGAATCTGAGCTTAGACTTGGGTTTCAACTGTCCCTAGAGTTTACTGTATCTGGTAGAACACTGAGCAGGACGAGG
Organism: Myiotriccus ornatus; assembly: GCA_036023395.1. Classification (NCBI taxonomy): domain Eukaryota; kingdom Metazoa; phylum Chordata; class Aves; order Passeriformes; family Tyrannidae; genus Myiotriccus; species Myiotriccus ornatus. Next base: position 108,817,254 of record JAYRBT010000114.1, read on the forward strand.
AGTGACACACCTTCTTCCAAGTGAAAGGTTTCCATCTGACCTGCTGCTCAGTCTACAGTGACCTGTTGTGTGGACATCCCATCTACCTTTCTGCAGTGTTGTGGGAATCAAAGCAGGCAGACAAGAGGACCCCTCAGAAAGTCCTACCAAAGGGTTTATGGCACTGCCTTACTGCAGGGGCAGGTGGGATTTGCAGAGAGCCTAAAGTCAAGATAGGTCTGGGCTGCCTGTGACAACACATATTTTGGGGGTTAGGTCTAAAGTATGCTTTAAAAATGCCACTGGGTTCAATAGTTGTTGTCCCCTTGTACCCAGTTTGTAGAGAGGTATTCAGAGCATTTGTCTTGCTGGAAGGTTAGAGTGGATATTAGGAAAATAATCCTAATAGATTGGGAATAATGCTATTAGACAAGCCACCAGATCGGATATTATGAAAAATTTGGTTACTGAAAGGCATTGCAACAGGTTGCCTGAGGCCAAGGACATCATCCTTGGAAATGTTAAAAACATGGTAGTTGGGGCTATGGTTTAGTGGTGAACGTGGTGCTGCTCGTTGGACTCAGAGATCTTTGAGGTCTTTTTCAACCTTAATGACTTTATGATTCTGTGATTCTGAACCATCCATTCAACTCTGTTCATTTAAGGCAGTTTCTTGCATCCATCGAAGCAAAGGTTTGACTACTTGATCAGTGCGATTTTTTGCTTCTGTAGGTCGTGCCTTCCTCACATCTTGCCAGTGCCTGGGCTGCCACTTGCCTTGTCCCTGAGGCGTGTGGAGCTGTGTGCTCCTCACCAGGCTGGGCACAGGACCATAAGGAGCCCTGGCCCATCATCTCCTCAGCTGTCCCCTTGCACTGGGAGCTGCGGGCAGCGCTGCATTTCGGAGCGACCTCCCGCAGCCCCAGGTAGAATGTCCGGGCTCTTGCCGGCAGCAGCTGCCCCACAGAACGCAGGCAGGGGGACCTTGCTCCTGCGTGCTGCCCTCGGGCACACGCCGGAGCATCCGAGGAGCTTAGAAAAGACAGAAAACCGCTGAAAATGGCATTTTGCTCTCAGTGTCTAACATCATCACACCACTCCTGCTCAGATAAATAAACTCTGATGGGAATCCCCCCCCTTCCCCCCCTTCATTCCTTGCTTTAATAAAACTTGTCACAGTGATGTTTTCTTTTCCAGTCAGCAGATTTTTACGCTGGCTAATGAGGGGGGAAAATTTCTCTCTTCCTCCCCCCCGGCCCCCACCTCCGCCTTAGCCCCCCCTACCCAAATTGCCTCCCCTTTCTTTCATGTCAGGGGCCAAGTTTGGATTGGAGCCTGGTGAAGTTTCTGTGTCATTTCCTGTTGCTGCCCTGCTCGACACTCGCTCCCGCGCTCTCTCCGCTCTCCAATCCTCCCGCAGACGCACAGGGCGCCCGCCCTCCCCACCGCCGGCTTTTGGGGAGGATGTGAGAGGGCTGGGGCAAACCTCACGCTCCCGCCTGTCACGGCGCATTCCTGCTCTCACCTTCCCCCCCGGGCTCGGCTCCCGACCCCGCTGCCGGGAACGCCAAGAAAGCGAGCGCTGGAACAACTTTCTCCTCTCCAGGCAGCTCGCTGTACTTCCCAGGCGGCTGGAGAACCTGAGGCGGTGAGAGCAAAAACATCCTTCTCTTGCAAACTTCGCCGCCGACGCCGTGGTCCTTTCCGTGCAGGTGGTCGGGATGCTGGCGCTGGGTGTTTCGGAGGTGGGTGGGCGACGGGCTGCGGTGCGGGGCGTGCGGGAGGGACGGGAGGGGACGGGAGCCCGGTGTGCGCCTCACTCCCCAGGAGAGCTCAGCATCTGCGAGGGCTGGCATTGGTACTGTTTTTGCAGACGCTGGTGACTTGATGTGACTGACGGTGAAAAGAGCTATTTAAGGGAGGGAGAAAGCAGCGTGGGGCTGTACAGAAGCTGGGCAGGTAGTGAGTGAAGGTGAGCGAAAGAGCAGGGGCTGCTCAGCGTTTTCTCTTGCCTTTTAGCTTCAGTTTAGCGTTCACAGGTTTCTCCCAGGACTGGCTTGCGGCAGCGTTCGCGGGGTTTGTGAGTGCGTATAGTCCCGGTGATTGCTTTTCTGACCAGAAAGAGCTGATACTTGGGAGAATCTGTGTTACACTCGCTCAGAGGAGTGGGCACAAATCAGCTGGCATCTGTAAAATCCTGCCTGCAATGTCTTTCCTCTCCCATTGCCTTATTTGCTCGCTGAACACACATATATTTATTTGGTAGGAAAATGACACAAATGCTTGTGATTCAAAGTGGAGCAACTCTGACTTCATGTACTATTTCTGTCATTCCTGACTCGTTCAGTCTTGACTGTTTCTTGGACAAACAAGGAGTAACAAACTGACGGATAAATCCTGAAGCATGTGCTGGAGCCTGTTCCCGGAGCTTTCAGAGTTAAAAGGCTTTCTTGAACTCACTGACACAGGGCAGTAAATCTCAATGTGTCAGTAAGCGAGGGAAAAAAAAGCTCTTGCAGAGCATTACACACCGGCAGATAGAGTCTGTGCTGCACAAGCCCAGGTCTTCACAGGCAGGATTAGCTCCCAACACCTCCAGCTGCTCATCAGCATTTAGAAAGGTCAATTATATGTACAATATTTACCAGCTAATTATAAGTGAGAGAATAAAAGCCTTGGAGTTGGCCCTGGGAAAAATAATCCTCAGTCTTTTTGTACAGTGTGTTTACCTCCAAGTCATTGCTGGATTCATGTTACTCCCTCAACTCCCCTTTGTTTTATGCTAATTTTGAAGTAGAGTCCTCTCTGTTCCTACCTCCCTGAAGGGAATGTGGTGGAAGAAGATACAAGATGGGAATGTAGGAAGGGGCTTTGGGCTCACCCTGAGTGCATCAGTCCTTCTCCCCAGCCTCTACTGAGGCACATTTTCCCGTGGTTGGGGAAAGTTCAGGCTCCCTGACCAGCCTTGGCATCCCTTGTCTTGCTGCCATGAGGAATGGGGGACTCAGGAGACCTTGCTGACAGCTTTGCCTGGAGCTGGTTTCTAGGTAAAAGCTCAGTTTGTTTCCCAGTTCCTATATGAAAGCCTTTTTTTTTTTTTTTTTAAATGGAGTTGAGCAGGAAATCCTTTTTTGGGTCTTCCCATCTCCCAGACTCTTTCCAAGTGCTTTGCTGTTCCTTACTGATTTATTAAAAAGTATTCACTTTCAGTATTCTCACAGCTGGCTTATATATGCACTGTTGAGTTGGCCTTGAGGGTCTGTGCTACCACACTGGTGATACATATTAGTTGGTCTCAGATGACTTTTGGGTGTTGCTGGGATTTAGGAAGGGCCAGGACACTCCAAAAGGCAGTTTGGATTTGGCGACCTTGTTTGAGAGTGTAAGAGAGTTTAATAATAACGTAGGCGTGGGGCTGTGCCAGTTGGCTTCAGGGCTGAAGAATGGGCTCTGGCATGGGTTAGTTTACTAGCAGAGACATAGCCAAGAGAATAATGAGCTCGTGTAACAGAGGGAGGAGAGAAGCTGTAGCAGGAGTAGCTCCCAGCACCTCTTATGAGCCTAAGAAACAGTATTTTTATCTGTAGCTGTGCTCTGTATTTCTTGATGTGAAAGGAAATGGGGTGACAGACTGGCATTTTTGAAGGGGTCCAGTAGTCAAGTCAGCTCTGAGGTGAATGGAATCATTGCCTGCACAAGAGGACTGAGGTGCTGACTAATTGTGCTTCAGGAGCTGCTTTGGGTGTTTGAAGGGCGATTTGAACTGAAGTTCTTAGAAATCCACCCCTGTATATATACAGGTGTTGAGAGATGAGCCTCTGCCTCAAATGCAGTTTTTGGAAGTCTGTTTTTAAACTGTCCTAAAACTTCACCTATGGGTGCTATAGTTGGAGATGAACATAATTTCATCCTTAATTTTTTGGGGATTTAAATGTGAAGGCACTTCGTTTTAAAAAGGCATCACTCCACTGATTTCAGTGAAGTTATTCCTGATTTCCAGCAGTGGAGGGCAGGTAAGAATCAGTCCCTTAATATCTTCTTTTTTTCTACCACTTGCAAAAGAGAAAGCAAGATGAGAAAAACCCACTCAGGGTGAGATCATGACAGGAACTGAAGGGTCTTGAATACCACCAAGACTTTTTTTGATTTCTGACTTGCCCTAATCTCAGCTTTTTCTTCTGTTAATGGAACCTTGTTCTATGTAAAAGCAAATGGTGGGTCCCTATTTTTACACAGAACTGCTGTAAAAGCAAAGACAGGTCCCCCTCCCATTCCTCTCCTTGTGTGAGCGTGTTCTCCACACCACACGGTGCTCGTGTAGCCTTGACAGATGAGTCAAAGAATGGCAATTCCAGTTCTGCTGCTTACCTTGGGAAAGTGCTCTGGAGCCCAACAGACTTTACTGTCTGAAAATATTTCCTGTTGCACAACATAAATTGTCTGTTTCAGTTTAATCCTGTTGTCTTAGATTACCTCACCAAAGTACTACCTTGAGTGAAGCCTCTCTCCACAGCCACTCCACTACAGTGGGGGAACCAGTATTGTGAGAGGCCACAGGTTGTGAAGATTCTGCAAGAAGGTGGGATGAGCACGTGCTTCCCTTCCCCCTTTCCCTGTCTTGCACAAGAGCAGGGTGAACAGGTCCGGCTTTGTAACAGTTGGGTCTGTGCTAATTCTAGACCCTGAGCCAGATCCCTCTTCAGCTCTGCAAGCCCATGATGGCCACTGAGACCTCCAGGAGAGATATCTTATCCCTGGTGGCTTCTCATGGCTCTGGTGGTCCTTTTCTCTGAGATGCTTCAGTGCTTGAGTTTGGTGTGGTGCTCCTTGTTCTGCCTGAGGCTGCTCCAAGGATGCGCTGCTGCTGCCCAGCAGCACGTTGCCTGCCACCAGCTTCGGTTTCTGATGGGATTCTCCCATGGAACAGCAGCAGTGTTTGGGGTAGCTTTGGCCCACTAATGCTTGTGGGTTCTTCCCAGCTCCCTGTGCTTCCCTGTCTCCCCAGGCTGCGTCAGACACACTGTGTTCATCTGCTTTGCTCATGCTGTAGCTGTAGCTCCAGCTCCAGTTCTTGTGGTATTTAAATGCTGATGCAAAAATTAAGGTAACATTTACACGCTCTAGTGGGTCTTCAGCTCGCCTGCACAAATCTCTTGTTTTCCTTCTTCTAATGCAGCGCCACTACCTGAGGACAGTGCTGCCTCCTTGCTCCAGGGAGCTGCTGATCCCTGCTCTGTTTATGGGACATTGCCACAGCAATGAGGATGTGTAGTGGGGATGGTCAGGATCAACCAGATTGTATCCCCGCTGCTGGCCAAACATAGCCAAAAAGGTGCCTGCCTCCTCTCCTCCCCTCCCCAAACAGAACCCTGTTTGCTTTGGCTATTTTTAAACACATTTGCTGCTGGAGCCTGAAGTTTGCTATCAGTCCGAGCGTTGCCACTGTGAGACTCATGGCTGTTTAAAATGGGTTATTGTGGAGATAGGAAGGACAGTTTTTGTTCTTCTGTCCACAGGCTTGGAGGTGCCTGATGTGATGGTGATTGTGGAGGTCCCTTGCTTCCCAGTAAATTGGCTAAGGGCACAGAATTACTCAAAGCCAGAGGCTTTGTCTCCTTCCTCCCAACTTCTGGAGTGGAACTGGTGAGAAGGAGGTGAGAGGCCTCTGTAGCCCATCAGCAATTCCCTCACTCATGCTCTCCCTCCCTGGAAGTGTTATTTTTGGTTAATTCATACAAGTCTGGGCCTCCTTGGTCTATCCTGTGGGAGGAAGCTCGAGGCTGGAATTTTGTAATAAAAGCCAGATTTTTCTCTGGAGGCAGAGCGGAGGAGGCCACTCCTGTTGCTTCTCCAGTTCTTGTTAGTTCTTGATCTGCTTAATCTGGTGATTGTGAGAGGTTTTCTTTCTCAGCTGAGAATAAATTTGGCCTCTGAGGAGAGTCAGTATTGTGGTGTTCACCCTGAGATACCTGATTTTTACAGAGCTGCTAGTGGGAATCACAACTCAGGCTGTTTGGACCCCATCTTCCTGATGGAAATTCCCAGCAATTTTCTGGGGATGAGTCTCTGAGTGTATCCCAGGCCATTGTAGAACCATGGCATTGCTAAAAACAAGGAGTTTTCCTCCAGTGTCCTTGGCCAGAGTTAGTTTGCTCTTAAGCTGAGGAGCACAGAACAGTCTGTCCCCTTTCACACCAGCAGCAGCTGGTTTTCACAGGAGCAAACACGACTTTGTACCTGCAGTTTGAAGAGTTCTCAGAAGCGATCTGTAGTTACAAAGAAAATACAGATCTGGCCTCTGATTTCCTCTGTGACCACAATATTTCAGCTTTCTCTCTTCCACTGACCATTGGCAATGGAAAGACCATCATTCCCTGCTCTCTCCTCTTTGACTGTCTTCGAAGTGGGGGCTGTTTCTATAGGGACTGGTGCAGTGGAAAGCTGAGAACACTGGGAATTGTCATAGTTTAAATATGCAGGCTGTACCTTAACTTAAATATATACAGGGAGCTTGCTAATTAAATCTGAGTTTCCTTCTTGGTCATCAGACACCATACAAAGGATGGAGATTGCTGCTGAAGCTGATTTCTCATCCTCACTGGTACTTGACACACTACCTGTAAGATAGTCTTCTGGAGTTTCCCAGCTGGACTTAATTCACTAACTTAGTACAATCTATCTTGTACTCCTTTTATTTTCCTAGTCACTGTGATTCCCCTCTGACATAGCCTAAATTATGCTTGTATTACTTTTTTTTCTTGTTCTTTTTTTAATGCTTCCATGGACTGTATAGTCTTCAGAGATTTATTTTTCTTTAATGAAATCAGCCTCATTTTCCTGGCTGGTGTACTGCATGAATGTCACATTTAAATATGTGCTTTCAAGTCCAGTTCTTTCCATCAGATATATTACTTTACATTTGTCTGCATTAAACTGCAGTGATGATTTACTACATCAGTGTCCATGAAAGACTCCAATTCCTGTGACTCCTGTTTTGCTGTTTCCCACCGTTTACTATTCACAATGCTCTGATTTTTTTGAATAGTTGGCAGATTGTAAACTGAAATTTCTTAAGTATTTTCCTCTGTTTGATACAATGGTTACAATTAGATTAATATGTATTTAGTAGACTTAGATTACAGAGCAAGTACAAAAAGCTCTCCTGAGAGCAATGATGCCATGAATGTCACAGCAGTGTGTGGTGCCAGGTGCCAGATGTGCACAGGAGTGAAAGACTAAAGATATGCCCAAAGCGTAGGGAAGATCCTTCATCCCTCTTCCACAAGCAGGAGATGGAAGCAGAGAGTGAACACCTGCTGATGACCAGTCCTTCTTCCTTCCTTCCTTTTTATTGAACAGGTCTGTGTTTACTTTGGTGATCAGTCCTTCTTCCTTCCTTTTTTTTTTTTTTCTTGAAGAGGTCTGTAAGTGTTTTCTTTCTCTGCTCCAACTCAGAAGTCAGAAGGGTGCTCTTCAGCCTGCTAAGGAGGCTTGAATAGCACTGAGCCTGCAAGATCTGGGTATGAGAGCTGGTCAGCAAGAGTCTAAATAGCTTTCAGTTTTGTTTAAACATGCAAAATTGGGAATTCCCTCCATTCTGTTTGCTTACTTGCAGATGCCTAGTCTAGGCAAACCTGCCAAGCATGCTAATGCTTCCTGACAAACTGCTTCAAAACAGGGGTTGTGTGTAATGACAGCAACAGTGGTAGCAGAAACCCTCCCCAGAGAAAGAAGAGTACACTGTGGGCACTGTGGCCTTATTTAAGTCATCCTCCATCTTCAGCTTGTGCTTCCCTGAATGGTTCTGCATCACCTGTCCTTGAGGTCGATGCTGTGCCAGTTGGTGAATATCTCATGCACCACTAGTGAGAACTCCCAGATGATACTTAGGAAAGGCTTCTGTGCCATGTCAGCCAGCTTCTGAGTGTAGCAGGCCAGGAGGTAGCTGCCTATTCAGATATATCCCTGGGGTCAGTGTTTCCAGCTGGCTGGCTCTCAGCAGTTCCTCACTGGGCACGAGGGAACACCTAATTGCCCTACCCAGACACTCTGTCTCCCTGGACCCTACATGTACTCTCACAGGTTCTGAGTCACTCCTCAGAAATTTGGTGCTCTCCTTCTGACTTGTGTTGAATGTCTCAACACTTGTGTTGGGTGCTCCAGGTCACATTGATGGGCGGGGTGGCTCCAGGTTTGTTATTGTGACACCCAGGTAAGGCTTTCATTAAATGTGGCCTCAAGTCAACTTTTCACAGCTCAGGTTTTGCAGGTGCAAAGGACAGGTTACAATCCCAAGAAGGATTGCTGACCTTAATCAGTATTTGCAAAGAATTGTGCTAGGCAGTGCCTGTTGTTGTTCCTAAGGGAAGCGATGCATGTTAGAAGTGGATCATATGGCTATCGTGCCGGGCAATCTGGCTTTATTTTCCAACAACACCAAATACTTGCTGATTCTGCCCAGACCTTGTCTGTTCTGTAGTTTTCTAGAGCTGTTTCTGAGGCAGGACCTTGCTTGCAGGAAAAAAAAAGAGAGAAGGTATGCATCAGTGCCTTCATCTCCTCTCTGCACAGCTTTGACTGTGCAGCTGGCTGCCAAGCATCACACAGCAAGGCAGAGCGGTGCTTGTGAATCACCATGGAACAACATCAGACGAGCCCAGCACAACCATGTGATTTTAGGCAGGGCTCAAGAATTTTGTTCTTTTAGCTTCAACCCAGGGGGCAAATTTGTTCATTTTCTTGGCATTGCAACAATGGTAGAGCCTCTGCACCCATTTGCCCTGAACCAGTACGGTTTGTTCTCAGAAACATTTGCTGTTCCCATTTTGTGTGATAAAAGCAGTTAAAGGAAAGGTGGAGGTTTTGTGGGACCAATTTTCAGGTACACTAAGCTGTTTTTACCCCCTCCTGAGTATATAAAATATCCTTAAAGCAAGTGGAAGTGGTGCTGTCAAAGTAGTCCAAGTGGATTCCAGCATCAGACAAATAGGTTTCCTACTCTGAAGTGAGTATGTTTTGCAAACATCTGGGGGGAGATGGATGTCAAACTGTGAATCATCATCTGTCCCTCTAAGACAGGTTCTTAGGACAAAGTGTTGGTGTCTGGTGGCCACAGTGGATGTTCGGAGGGAAATTTTAGGAAGGTCAAGGCACCTGTGCCTGCAGACACTGAGTGCTCCAGGTGTGCATCTTTCCCATGCACTTGACACATACAGGTTGCTGAGCCTTGTCTGAGTGGGTACCAGTAGGTTTGGACTAAAATCATGGAATCATAGAATTATTAAGTTTGGAAAAGACATCTAAGTTCATGGAGTCCAACCATTAACACAGCACCCCTGTGTTCACCACTTATCCGTGTCCCTAAACACCGCATCTACACACTTTGGAATACTTCCAGGAATTGTTATTCCACCAGTTCCCTAGGCAGCCTGTTCTAATGCTTGACCACAAATCATGTGAGATAGATGGTAAAGTTCCAGAACCTATACTTCTGTCCTGAAATGTTTATTACAACAGAACTCACTACCACAGAAATACCACAAGAGCTTTCATGACCTTTGATTCTTTCCTCTCATGGCTGAGATCATATAGTTTGAAACAGCTAGGAGATAAAGTGAAAGCATACAGCAACCAGCAAAAGACAACCCGGAGAGGAAAGAATGAAGGTATTTTCTGTAAAATAAAGGAATACAGGCAAAGATATGAAGAAAACCACCTACTTGAGACAAGCACCCTGGAGAAGTGAACATAAAACTTCCTGTACTGCCTTTCCATGTCTCCTGGACAGCCAGATTTCACAAAATCACAGCTTGAAGTAGGCACCCTAAATTATATTCCTATTGCAGTGGCTCCTTGGGACCTAATATGCCCCACAGGACCACTGTGGATCTGGGGAGGAGACTAAGTACAGCTGAAAGAGCAAAGATGCTTATGTCCTCCACCAGTCCAACATCCGTGACAAGAGAAAGGTCATCTTACCAAACGGTAAAATGTAAAACTGTCCTACCTCAAAGCTGTCTGTCAGAGGGTTTCATTCCTTTTGCTTGTGACATGCCAGAAAAATGAAAAGTTCTATGTGACTGCTTCGCATTAATAATGAGGGAAGGGTGAAAAGAATCCCCGTGACTTTGAGAAAACATGTGCTGTCCTTGGCAAGACCTCACAGCACGCTGTTTCTTAAAGCATATATGCAAAAGTTTGAAACTGGAGGTTGTGTTGACCCTGGAAGAAAAAGCAGATTCCAAACAGGAGCTCAGGAAAAAAATCTCCCCTTTCATCCATATTTGCTTTTTCTTTAATGATGAATGGATGCAGCTTGCCAGTGTTGTGGTTTTGTTCAGTTTATTTTCTGAATCTACATATATTTTACTTCTGGACAATTATAGTTTCAAGACCTGGTCACAAGGTAGACAGCTGAGGAGCTGGGTCATCTCTTCCATCCTCTCTTTCACTGAATTTCTGAGCTTTGGGTCTTTCTTTTGAGCAGAAATATTGTGATGGACACTGTAAGGAGTAGATGACTACATGGAAAATGTGAACCTCCATCAGGGTGTGAACATTTGTCTACAGAAAACAACATGATTATTTCAATCTGAAAAATCAATTTGGGCCATAAGGACCTTCAGATTAACAACTCATAGTATGGGAACACTTAAAATCTCCATGACTTTTAAGGGAATGAGTCTTACCTTGATGTTTCCATGTGACTTGGAGAATATGAAGTAAGCCTGTTCAGAAATCCTCAGGAGGAGCCATGTGCTCCTCAAGGATAACTGTGGGATTGTTTCCTGCCTCATCCATGGATGGGTCATGAATTCAGCTGTGGCACTGCTGTGGTGCAATATATAGTGACAAGTCCTTTCTGTAAGGTTCAAAGAAGAAGGAGTCAGTACCAAGGCCGACTGCGATTTTTTTGTGGGCAAACATCTGTAATTCCTTGTTCCTTCTTCTAAATATTTAATCTGTTATATCATCCTGTAGAGTCTGGTACTGTAGGATGAGACCAAATTATTCCATTTGACTTCAGTTTTTTTTGGCCCCTTCAGTCTGAACATCAGGCTCATCAGAGCTGCTGTTTACCAGGAGGCACTGCAGAAAAATTCTAGCAGGCATTTTTTAAAATAACATCTGATATATTCTGGAGGATAGACAGCATAGAGTAGCTATAGTAGTGTTTCCAAAGAGCATCCTTGGCAAGAAAATGGAGAGGAAGAAAAGATTCATTACATGTGCCTGTGCTATTGCCCCTAGAACAGGATCAAAGTTATGAAAAGAAACTCTGTTTGTGTTTCTCCACAGTTGTTAAAGTTCAGAGACTTCCCAGGATCTACATTTCAAGGCTATAGTCAACCAGATTTTGTACATTTACATTTGTTCAAAATAGTTTCCAGGCGGTGAGTAATTAGTGGTTAGAAATGGCTTGCAGTTTGGTGATAATTTGATTAAGTGAAATCCTTAGGAAAATGAGATTTCCAGGTCTTTTGTGTTTCTCTGCTTCACCTGTGGACCACAACTCCTTCCCCACCCAATCTCACAGGAGGCATCTCCTTTATCTCCTGCATTTCAGTAAGGAACAGATGAATGTTCATCAGGAAAGACAGAAGGATGCCTCCAGCCAGAATGAGCAGCAGGAAAAGACATTAACTCAGAAAAAATGCCACTTTAACATTTTTCCAGGAGAACCTAAAATACAGTAATTATATCCCTCTTCCCAAGAACTCCATGTACTCTGGTTCTTTTGAATTAATTAATCTGTAAATCTGAAGCATTCTGCAAACAAATGAAGGTTACCCCTACCTGTACCTTTCCACGCCGGCCAGTGAACCAGCAAAGGATGGTAAGAGAATAAAAAGAAAGAAATAAATTTTCAAAGTTTACATGGGTTTTTTTTATGTATGTATAAATGAAAATAATTTTCTGATGTTGTACAAGCTGGGATATGGATTTTTTTGGTGTAGGAGTATTGCTTGACCTCTCAGTCCTTGCTAATAGAAAGACTATCTTGTGTCTTCCTTTTCCATTTGGAAGTGGGGACATTGTAAGATAAAGTACTTAAGTACATTCTTTTATAAAAAAACTTTGCTTTACCAATTTCTTTCAGGAAATTTTGATTTGAAATACTGATTTAAAAAAGGATGATGTCTTTCTGCATTCCTGTAAAACTGTGGATATATGCCTGTCATAGTCAATGGCTCATGTATTTCCAGCTGGTGGGAGTGGATTTACAAATGTTTGGACTTAGAAACACACACATGGATTTACAAATAGTTGCTTGAAGTGGTTTTGAAGATCTCCTTGTGATAATGACATATTGTTCCTGCTTCCAAACCATAGGCATAATACTGATTCAGTGTTACCTCAGGTGACGGAGAGAAACAGTCTCATTTTCTCTGCTCTCCACCACTACCTGAAAGGAGTTTGTAGCAAGATGGGAATTGGTCTCTTCTCCCAAGTAAAAAGTGACAGGACAAGAGGAAATTACCTCAAGTTGCACGGGGAGGTTTAAATTGGATATTAGGAAAAATTTCTTCACAGAGAGGGTGGTCAAGCATTGGAACAGGCTGCCCAGGGAGGTAGTCGAGTCACCATCCCTGGAGAGATTTAACAGATGTCAAGATGTGGTGCTTAGTGATGTGGTTTAGTGGTGGACTAGGCAGTGCTGGTTTAATGGTTGGACTCTATGATCTTGGAGGCCTTTTCTAAGGTAAATTATGCTATGATTCCTTGTGTCCTGGAGATTTTCCCAGCACTTGGCAAGCCAGCATGGTCCTGCATGTAGCACCCATCACTGTGACCCTCTCACATGCTTCTGGACACTGGCTCACAAAGTAGGCAAACCCAGCTGTTTTCACAGGTACATAAATATAAGGTGAGACCAATCAGTCCATCTTCGTGGATAACGACAGCCACAGACTTTTCTTGAATTAACTCCCAATGCAATTACAGCAGGCATCCCACCTCTGCTTTTCAAGTGGTACCATTCTAGGAGTGCTATTTTCAACACTGCCAGCAGCTGATGTGGGTGCAGCCTTTACTGTCTCTGCTTTTGGCCCTGTATCCCTTTGAAGCAGCATGTGTGACATTAGTGGTCTATGTATCCTTGCTAGACTCCCTGAGCTGCAGTAGATTCTCTCAAGGAGTACATCCAACTTCATTTGCAGGACCCACGTGTGAAGAACACGTGAGATCCCTCAGGAAGATTTTCAGTCTAAACCTATTTAAAACTTTATATGGAAAAAGAAAACTCTGAAAGTCCACACTCAGCAATATTGTATGCATGAGGCTCGGTTAATTCACCTTGAAAGAGGCTGTTAGGAGAACTTGCAAATTCCTGATGCATTTGGGACAGGACATGGGTGAGTGCACAAAAGCAGCACCAGATAAACAAAAAACATTGCAGCAGCCTGGTGAGGAGGTCATGGGACCCGCGGGGCTGCCGGCATTGCCAAGAGGATTGATTTGCGCTGCGGCCACTTTTTCTCACAGATGGGATAGAAGTAAGATAGATTAAGTATATCCAAGAAAAAATAGTTTTGCAAAGGCTTGAGCAAGCTGCCAATGTCAGCAAAGGGAGGCAGTAATGTAAGCAAACTTCAGAGAAGCAAAGCTGCAGAGCGTCCTGCCGGAGTGAGCAGAAGGGACCGGCTCTGCATGCTGGCTGGATGTGGGGTGAGGGGCTGGCTGGCTGATTTGGTTGGCTTGTACCTTCTGTGTTTACCAAGGCAAATCCCAGTGGAGGGGGAAGTTTTTCTTTAGCCGATAAATATTCCTACCTCTACACTGAAATTTTTCCCCCCTTCTATGGCTCTCTGTGTTAACTTCTGCCATTCTGAGTCATTCAGGCTAATAGGTAGGTGCTGAGTTCCCTGAAGAAACCTGGAGCAACCTGTCACTGCTGCTAATGTCTGTTCTGCTCCTCCAGTGTTAGACCTACATTTGGCTTTCATCTTGCACTCTGTTTTCCATCAGATTCTGAGGAATGGCCAGTTTAGGCACGGTAAGGAACTGATCCCTTAAACTGGTCTTGTATCAGAGAGAGAGCATCAGTGCCTCATCTGTCAGTGCTTTCTGGTGAGCCTGAAGCTGCAGTTCTCGTGGAGCAGAAGCAGATGGAGTATCAGGGTTTTGCAGGACTCAGATGAGCAGTAGTTACTGCTTCTTGGTAACTCTGTAGTAACTGGCTGTGAGCTTGGTCTCGGGCAGTGGCAGATTATCTGCCTTTAGCTGTGAACATGGCTTCCTGTAGGTTTCTGCTCCTCCTTTCCTTTATTTTGGAGGGTCACTATAACTGGGTCAAAGCTAATGGTGTAAGGGCCTCCATACAGCGAGCCTTCAGGGGGCTGATGCACAGAAAAATCCCTGAACTGATGCCTAGAGGAACCTGGCAATAAGAAGGGGAGACTTATAAATGGATGTATATGTATGAAGGGGGAATGTCTGAGGATGGTGCCAAGCAATAGGACAAGAAGCAAAAGCTGATGGACAGGAAGTTCCACCTGAATGTGAGGAACAACTTCTTCACTGTGCAGGTGACCAAGCACTGGAACAGGTGGCCCAGAGAGGAAGTGGAGTCTCCCTCACTGGAGATATTCCAGAACCATCTGGACGTAATCCTGTGATCCGGGATGACCCTGCTCAAGCAGGGAGGTTGGATCAGGTGACTCATCATAGTCCTCTCCATCCTGGCCCGTTCTGTGATTCTGAGACCAAGTCTGAAATGGTGCTTCTCTGATTTGGCAACAGTTACCTTGCTTTGAGGAGATGTAAACAGTGAGGGGCATGGCCAGAGGGAATGGAGGCCAGAGGATGTCATTCTCCAGCAAGGAACAGTTATTTGTTGGTCTCCTGAGTGATTACTTCAGACAGGTTTTTAAATGCACTTAATTTAGACAGAAAAAAAATCTTGGTGAAAGAGGGGTTGGGAAAGTGTAGGGAACATTCTGGGGATAAACATCTGCCTCTTTTTGGTTAACAACCATATTTATTACATTAAAACAAATACCATTATCTGACCCGGAGAGCTCATGGAAGGAGGCCAAAAAATAAACTGTGTTGCTACTGATGAGATAATGGATCAGAAAAAAAAAACCGTAAATGGCAGCGCTAAAAAAAACCTCAGTCAAAAAGCTGTTTCTCATTTCTTTTTTATGTTGCTCTGAAAATTAAGACAAGTGTAGTTTTTCAGCTTAGCTTCACTTTGTAGCTGGTGGGCTTTACACTTGGCCTAAGAGAATTATTACTTTTCTTTCCCACATTATTTGAGAACCACATTAGAAACATGTCTGAGTAGCACAGTTCACTCCCGTTATGCATTAGGGCCAGGGTTTTGATGCTCTTTGTATGAGAAAGCGTAACCAGATACAAAAACTGTGTCAAGACTCTTGGATGGCCAGGAGGGAGTTGGATCTAGGCATTCTGGTCAGACCTCTTCTTTAGAGCTGTATCTGTCTGTCTGGATCTGTGGAAGCAATCCCACTGATGCCAATGCAGTGATCCCTCTGTCTGCCTGGCCAGCCACTCTGGGTATGATGCAATTTCCCTTGTTTCTTTATTGGGAGATTAAAGAAACTGTTTCTTCTCCCTCTTCCTTGTAGATAATTTATTGTTTCTGGATTTAATAACTTTTTGTATTTGAAGGTTTCCTGCAGATGGATTAGGAGCAAATGCAAGCATTACAATGACAGCATTTTCAAGGCAAGTATCTACAGTATAGGCTACCTGTTCTCTGATCCCCCTACTGTACACACTGGGATTCGTGTATATATACTGTCTGTCATTTCAAAGGCAGCTTTGGCTAATGGGGATTTTGTTTATTATAGTGAGGTTAAGAGTGAAATCATCTTAAATGTCTTTCTGGTAGCTTTGAGTAAATTCAGTGGAGACATTACCTACCTGAAGGGAGGTGGGAGTCAGTCTCTTCTCCCAGGGAATGAGGAAATGGCCTCAAGTCACATCAGATGAGGTTTAGATTGAATATTATGGAATGTTTCTTCACTAAAAGGGTGGTCAGGCATTGGAGCAGACTGTCCAGGGAAGTGGTGGAATCACTGTCCCTGGAAGCATATGAAAATTTGTAGGTGTGTCACCTAGGGACTGATTTTAGTAGTGAACTTGGCAGAGCTGGGTTAACTGGGTTCTGAATCCAGGAAACCCACTCATCCAGAAGCTTCTTTTGCCTCTCTCATAAACAGCAAATGGCATCTGCCATAACGAGTTAGTAGCGTTATGGAAGGATTTACATTAATAAGACATTGAGCTGGAGATTTGACTGGAGCTGTTAGCTCCAGCCCACCTGCTGTAGGGGCCAGATGTAAATCCATAAGGTCTCGCAGGGCTATGCTATCTTAGCACATGCCATCCCATCCCCTGGGAGCTGACCCTGCAGCTGTGGGTTTAGCTGTGCTAAGCTGTCTGTGAGCAGTGGGTGGGTTCTCACAGGGCCCAGTTTCAATCCTGACACCGTGGGGAACCTGTTGCATGGTGTGGCTGTTCTTTCAGGACACAGCCAAATACAGCTATTGATTTATTTTCATTGTTAAGCACAGGAGTAACATGAGGGAATACAGATGTCTGTCAGCTTTGCAGCAAGTTGCAGAGACCACTTTGTGACAAGTTTGTGTTGCTCCCATACTTCCAGTTGTCCCATTTTCTCAGATGTAGAAGACTCCTCTGAATCTGAAATTCTGGTCTTAAGGTTTTCAAGATCTGTTTCTTTCTGGAACAGTTCTGATGGATTTTCCTTTGAACACATGGACACTTCCCCCTATGGTAGGGCAAGGAGTGACATGCAGGGTTTAGCACCCAAAATAAGCCTCCATTTGGGGTGGGAAGGCACTTGGACCATGTCACACAGAGGATTTTCGGGGTTCTCTCTGGTTGAAAGGTGAACCCACATCTAATGTCTGTTCACAACCCTGCAATGAACACATCCTTTGTAATGACACCTTTCTCTTATCTCCTCAAATACAGGGTTGCTTTCATTAACTCGATTTACAACTCCATCAACCAAACTCTATTAATACATTTTCCCAGTAAAGACATAGCTGGTCTCTGTCAAGAAGTTTCTTTTTTTTTTTTTTTCCCCCCACGTAGTTTAGCTCTATCGCTTAACAGGAGAAACTAAGCAGCAAATAGAGTTCCTGGCCCCAGCATGAGTTACTGTTTGCTTAGCCCTGTCAGCTGTGTGATTTTTCACACACCTCCTGGACCAACTGTTACTGGCAAAATGTTTATGTACGAAATGAGCCAATGTCACGTATCTTCTCCATCCACTGGAGAAGGTCCAGTCCCACTCACCCACCTCTGACTGAAAGCTCTACAGAGAGAGCTGCAGAGCTGGTGGCATGGTGGCAGAGAGAGAGAACATGAGTTAAATGGCAAGTTTTGCTGCAGAGATTTTCCTTGTCAGAACCATGAAAAATTGAAACACGGGGACTGAGTAAATGGGTCTGATGATGCTGGACTGCGAGCAGGTTTTAAACACCCAATCTCCCCAGCACACCAACATTTAGCCCTCAGTCTCCTGAGTTATACAACATTACACAACCCCCTTAAATGGGCCAATTATTTCTCTATGCAAGAGTGACTTGGAGAGATTTTCCTGTCTGTTGCCTATGAAATATATATTTAATTTTCTTCAAGAAAGCCCATTTTTATTTGCAATTTGAGTGAAATCAATATTCCAAAATGGCATTTCAATAAAATCAAGGTTGTAAAGTAAACAGGGTAATGAGAAGAAAAGTGCTGTAAATAGATTTTCAAATGTCAGACAGCTGAAATATATTCTCAAATATATAACTTGATTTCATAGTGATAAATATGGGAGACTGATAGCAGGTGAACAAGAACCACAGAAGGATACAAATGATTTGAAGCTGTCTATGTTTTTCTCCTTAGCTATGGCAACCTGCAGGCATGTGTGGGGCTCCCCTGGGTGGAAGAGGGAGGACAAGTATTATTTTTATCATAGAATCACAGAATGGTTTGATTTGGAAGGGACCTTTAAAGGTCATTTAGTCCAACTACCCTACAATGAGTAGGGGTATCTTCAACTAGATCTGGGTGCTCGGAACCCCATCTAATCTGACCTTGAATATTTCCAGAGATGGGGCATCCACCATGTCACAGTGCTAGTGTTTTATCACCTTCATTGTAAAAAAAAGAAAGGCTGAAAAGGGCTGAAAAAAGGGCAATTTTATGCTATACTTAGAGTCTTTAATATTTCAGCAAGTCACCACGTGAATTCTTTGCCTCAGCAGTGGAATGCAGAGGGGTTAAAGGAGGAAGAGGGCATTAAGGAAGAGATGTGGGGGTCATTGCAGGAGTCAGCACTGCTGGAGCCAGTGGTTCTGGAATTGCCATCTCTTCTATGCCTGCAAGTCCCCCACCTTTACCTGACCTTTCACACGCTGCACAAAGGACTCCCTCTTGCTTTTCCCAGAAATGTGTCGTGTGTTTCTGCTCTGCTGAGCAGTGGCCACGTTCCAAGCAGCAGCGGCTGCATTTTCACACTCTTCAATTGGAACAGGACTTGCATAGTTCAAAATATCACTTGCAGTCACTCACAGCAGAAACCCTTGTGATTAGAAACTTGTGAGATCATCCCTGCAGCTTGAGAAAAGGGTTAGGCATCTCTGTGGGGAGAAAAACAACTGGAAGACTGAAGAACTTCTATGCACCCAGATGTGAAAACTGACGCAAAGGAAGCAAGTGTAGAAGTGCCATGTTAGCCCAAAAAGGCTTTGAGGTGGTGGAAGAATAGCAAACAATGCTATATATATTTTGTGCTCTCTTAATCATAGAATCCCTTCCTAAAATGTGGTCCTGATTTCTCAGGGGTATGGTAAGAGTCAAAGCTGATTGGTTTGCAGGTTGGAGAGGTGCGAATGGGCCTAATTCACCCTTCTAAAGCTTTCTAAATTAATTTCTCTTATTTTGATTAGAAAGTTTGGTAACAATTTAACACGAATGAAAGAAGCTTACAAGAAAGTAATTGAGTTAATAATCTGTTTGAGGGGAGAATTGAAATATGATTTCAAAATGATTAAAAAAAAAAAAAGACAAAGAGGCTGAGAATTAATACAACCAGCATCTCCTATCCTTGGAGAGCTGATAGGCAGGATGAGACCTTTGGTGGATGAAGAGAGCATTGCTTGAGGCCTGGAGTTCTCCATCCTGATGCATTTTTCACACTTTTCAGGTTGCTACCTGAACATTTCTGAACAATGGTGATTTTTTTAATTTGGGAAGCTGCTGTTAACGTTACCCTAAAAGTGGACTTGGGCATTTTCTTAGATATGGGAAGCAGATGTGGTGCCGTCACACTTTGCTGCCAGGAATCCAAGGTACGACTTAGACCTCCCAAGCTTTGCTATTGTTTTTATTTAATCCAGGAAATTTAGCTGGCATCTTTCTTATTCCTACTGGTTAGAGAGACTTAGAGCTTTCATTAGACACTGGATTTTGATCTTAGCTAATAAAAAGCAAAGCAAAATCACACTTGCAGTCTGGCAGGGGAGTTGAATATTTGTGCAATACAAAAGGTCCTCTCAGGTGCAGCTTATGCTGAGTGGTTTGTGTAGTGCTCAGCAAGGCCCTGTCAGTGCTGAGGTTTCCTGTTGCTCATGGAATTCTTTTACTATTACTTTTCTTTTTTGTTTTGCTTTGTAGAATTTGATCCCTGCTTTAAATTATGTCTCTGGTAACGTGTGTGCTTTGATTATTGCAATGTGCCTCGCTGAACAGGGATCATTCTCTTCCTCATTCTCAATTTGCTTCACCTTCACTTCTAACTTTACTTTCTGGGGAAAGGAAAGGTTTGTTTTCCTTTGGGATTGCCAGAGATGATGGTCTTTGATTTTCATGTCCGTGGCCTGAAATGGTTCTCAAATCCAGCCTGTCATATTGAAGTGATTTACTTCTTTCATTGTTCAAATCTCCCCGTTATTCCTTGCCAATTCTGTGTGCGAGAATGTTCATTCCTGCATTTACCAGGGCTTTCTGCATCTGACTGGACTAGCAGGTTCACATCTGTCTTTCATAAGGAGGATTTTGTAGACAAGAACTCCCTGGGAAGGGATTAAGCCTTTTTGTTGTTGTTGTTGTTGTTATTCCTGAGTTTGTCACTGCTGAGAGGATGATAAATGCTGTGCAGGAGACACACCAAGATGAACTGGTGCCCTTTGAGGGGATGGATGCCATTGTCTCTTTGTCCATCGTCACATGACATATTACAATCATATTACAATTTATGTTAATGAAATGAAATGATCCTTCAGGTCTGGGATCACATTGGCACTGCGGCGTAGGGCAAGGAACAAGCTTTGCCAGCTTTAGTTTACTCTGACACGGATTTGCTTTGGTGGCCTTGGGCCAACTTCCAGGTTTTGGCTTTCTCACTTGTGAAAGGTAAATGCTATGCTGGTTTTACAACACTGATGGTGTTTATGAGAGATAATTATTTGGTGTTTGAGGCACAATAGTTTTACATAGGGGTTATTCACTGAGTTCTTGGTCCCTTTGCTCCAGAGGGTGTTAATTGCTGCATGCATATGGGATGGCCCTGATGAGATGAAGGTGAAGGCATATGGAGGTGAGCATGTGAGTAACAAAACAAGCCTGAGGTAGAACAGATTTCCCAGGTGAGAAACTGAGTTGCTGTTGGCTGCTGGCTTTCTTTTTGGCATATACTTCTGAAAAGGCCCCAGTTCAGGGAGCACCCCCTAACGAATCTTATCCTTCATCTATCTTGGGGCTTTCAGGGCTGCTCACTTGCTTTCAGAAGTTCTCAGCCATGTAAGGGCAGGAAGGATCTGAAAGTCCCTCCCCCTCCTATCTGTGTGGCCAGGTGAGGAAGTCAGGAAGGTAATTTCATGCACCATAAATACTAATAATTCCAGGTACTTAGGATTCGAGCCTGCATATTACTGTGGTGTGAGCTCTCTCCCCTGGCTGCAGTTGGTGTAATCACACTTAGGACCTGTTTGTCTTGGCGGAGCTGCCCTTGTGAATGAGGTAACTTTGGAAAAGACATTCCTTTACTCATGGCAAATAGCTAAAAATATCTGAACTTCCACAGGCCTGGGGAGGAGAAAAGGAATTGAGGTAAAGCACAGAGGAAGGACCTCTTGAGATGCAATTTGGAGCTCTGTACAGGGCTGAGCAGGTCCCTGCCACGCTGCCACACCACCTTTCTTGGACCAGGCATTACCATGGAGCTTGTCATGGTGCTCAAAATGATTTGCTGAATTTAGCCACTCAGCAGACAAGTTATAGCAAATGATCTCTGTCTTTGCTGAAACTCCTGTTTTGCTTCTCAGTGACTTACATAAGGAGTGTACAAGAGTGATACAAGAGCTCTGCAAATAGCTGTGAGAGTGTCTTGGACAGTGCTTTGGGAGAGAGTACACAGCATTCTTGTTAACCAAAGAGGGATTGAAGATTAATGGGCTTTTCTTTTGCCCTTTAAAATTAAATTTAAGCAGCCTTCCTTTTTGATGGTAGAAGAGATGCTGGTAAAGGCTTAAAGTTAGGGCTGTTGAACTATTTGGACATTCAGGGATGCTGCAGTGCGAACTGACTGAAGGCTGATAGTTGCCTTTCGTGTGTGTGTGACTGTGTACAAAAGAAGCTTTTCAAAAAAAAAAACAAAAAGGGCATAATTTCACAACTTGAAGGAAGCTAATAAGGTGATGCAGTTATGTCTCTCCCTGAAGATCTGTCCTCAAGCCTCCTCAGACAAAGCAAAGGGCTTGCTCAGGTAGTTTATTATGCAGTGAGAGTTCCTGCTGCCGCTTTTCCTGTGCAGCTGGAACCCCAGCCCTGGGTGTTTTCATGTGTGCATGCATGTGCTTACTTAGAGGCACTTCATAAATCACATTTGAAAAGTGCCTTTTTGTTTTGTTTGCATGTGTTTTATTTAGCTTTATTTTGGAATTTGGCAATAAACCACTCAACTAAGAGAAAAATCAAACCTGGGATTGGTTCAGTCACTAGCTCTGGGGGAGGGGGGTTCCAGAGATAAACATATTAACAAGTGTGCAGTAGTTGGATTGGATGTATTGGCTACTCTTTTGGCAAGCCTGATGTTGCTTGATTATTAAGAATGATTCTGTGTTATTTGTGTCACCCATCTGAGGTTGCTATATCTCTGCAGATGTGCCCTAAAGCAGGGAAGCAGAGCACAGGCAGAGCAGCCAGACTGCTTAAGTTTTATTGGAAAGCGTTGCTTTCATTGTAAAAACAGCTTTTTACAGCCAGCCAGCTCCGTCTGTCCTTGTTTTCCTTCCAGGAATGCAAGGGGCTGGGGAGAACAAGAAGCAGGGAAATGCAACTTTGACTGAAACTCAGGGGAGCATGAAAGAGAGCAGAAAGGAAAGCAAGAAAACCATAAAAATACTGTAGTGGGGGCCAGTGAAAGCATGACACAGTCCTGAGAGCATGACCAGGCTGTAGGAGCTGTAGCTCCTCTTTTCTCATGATGCTTTTGGACTCTTGTTATGAAGACTCCTCCAGCCAGTAACTGCACTAAAATGATTGGAGAATTTGGTTCTTTTTGAAGTCCAAGGGAACATGAATGTGGTTTCACTTGTTTCCTCCTGTAGTGCTGCAATGGGAAAGGCTGTACCTGGCTATGAGAGTGACCTATGAGTCCCACTCACTGTCATTAAAAAGCTTTGTGTCAGCTTTGGTTCCGCCCCAGAGCTGCTGAATGCAGGAGTGAGGCCAGGAGGAGAGTAAATCCTGATCCACGTGAGCTCTTAGGTTGCTTGTGTGCATCAGCCAGGAATCAGAACCACACACCAGTTCTCCCAGTCCCAGCTTGAAGGCTGCAGGAGCCAAATGCCATGCTGCCAGCAATTTTTCTGCTCCCTTGCCAGGGCCCACTTGAGGCACCCAGTGGGTGTCTGCCTTGTGTGGCTGATGGCTGAAGCAAGGAACTGTTCGTGGTCTTCTTTCCCTAGGTGGGGTAGCTACGGTGGCCAAGTTGTAGTTGCTGATGCTCCTGGAAGAGCAGCAGTATGGACCATCACGGCTGCTGTCACAGAACACAGCCCTTCCTAACTGGGGCTTCCAAAATCAAATCCACCCATGTGGTGATGAAGCTTCACAGCAGGGCTCTGAGACCAATAGGCACAGGGCTGTGCAGCAGCTGAGCTTTCCCAGGAGGAGAAAGCGACTCCTTCACCAGGCCTCTTGGGTCCCCTCAGGATGTAGAAATTATCAAGCCCTCCTGAGGATGAGCTGAAGTTTGGAAGCGCAGCTCTTGCCTCCCGAGCTCCAGTGACAAAGTTGCAGGAGGTGGCTGCTGTGTGGTCTGGTTTGATGGAGAGTGGCTGTGACTGCTGGGCTTATCTGAAGCCGGTGCTGTCAGCGTGACAGGAGCCCACGGGAGGAGATGGGCCCTTCGGGGCTCTAAGCTGAGCTGGTGGCATTCCTGGGCATGCGCAGAGGGTGCCAGCCTTAGATGTCAAAGTAAGTCTAGGTGTGAAGAAATTTAGTGAGGTGCCTGGTCAGGAAATCAGTATTTTTTTTGTGACTCATTTTGTTAGTGTTAAGCACTTACCTTCTCCCTGAAGTGAAATTCATGTGTCTGATTGCTGTATCGTGAATTCAGTGGTGCTCCCAGAGTGAGAAATAAAATGAGGGCACAGAAAAAGCAGGCAGAGCCCAAACTGCTGCTCCAGGGTTTTTCTACTCCTGGGGACCAAACTTGGGGCTTTGTCTTTGCTGTGGCTGATGTGGTAACATCAACAAAATCCTTCATGCCACTGATCACAGCTCTGGAGTTCTCCTCTGCCTGTTATAGTGTCTGCAGAGAAAGGCCACCTTGTCTGCTTCTGTTCTTTTTCTTCTCGCTGTGCCAGGATGATGCATTTATTTGGGTTGAGTGTCAAGCAACATCCTCTGCTAGAACAACACCTCTGGCTGCCAGAATCAGGTCACTGCTGGTCACTTGCTGAATCCTTGGTTATTTCAGGCTTTGGCACTCTGCAACATTTAGATGATGGTTTTAGAAATGTCTCAGTGTGGAAACTTCCATCCAAATCACGCTCCACTTCAGAAGACACAAGGTTGAAAGGGGTTTTGACTAAAATTCCTGGTCTGCTGGTAATATGATGCTTCGGTGACTTACTATGGACCTTGGTACTGACACCTTGAAAAACAGAGGTGATCAAAAGTGATTAGTCACATCCAGGTAAGAGGATTTGATGACCGAGCAAACAACTGTGACTGAATTAGACTGGATTAATCTTGGAAGGCTTTGAAGAGATGTGAAAAGCAACTGGAAAACCAAGAATAATTTTTAATAGTACTGTGCCTATGACTAGCAGCCAGTTTAAAGGTGCTAACACAGCTGGACTTTGTCAGCATCTTCTTGTTCCCAAGGAGAGGTAATTGATTCACTCCTGAGTCATGCAACTGTGAGCTCCTTTTAGGAGCTCATTAGTCACCAAGCAGGATGGACATTGTCCACTCCTGACAGATATTCAGTCAGGGGAGGCTCTTCTGGCAATGCAGTTTCATGCTTTCCTTTCCATTAGAAGCATTTTCCTAGTGACTAACCAAAATTTTCCTGATGTAATTCCTCTTAGCCCATTACTTGTCATGTGTCCAAATGAGCACAGAAACCAGATTATTCTTCCTGCTGTCTAGCAACCTCTATATTTTTGAAGACTGTTTTCATGTCTCCCAGATTCCTTCTCAGTCGTCTGCTGTTTATGGTGACAGTATCAGTTCTGTCTAAAATCAGTGATAGTTCTTTTCCTGTCCTCTGGAATGTCTCCTGGAGGTTTCACTTGCAGCCAAGAGCTCCAGAGTAGGCACAGTACTCTGAGATCTTCCTACTCTTGAGCAAAAAGAAAGGATTCTGATCTGAGGTCCATCAGCCACTTGACATCACTGGTTGATGTCCTGGTCATCTGCAGGATTGCTATGTGGAAAGCTGATTTTTCACCCAGTATTTGCCTAGTGGAAATTTCCCAGCTGATTTTGGTATTTTGGTATGTGTATGTCCAGCCTCTCAAGATCACAGTGAATTCTCTCCCTCTTACTTTGTTGCAGTCCTTCCTACTATGGTGTCATCTGCAAATGTAATAAACATTATCTATATTCCAGCATCCTGGTCATCATCCAGGTACTCTGTGTTCAGGAAAATGAAAATATTTTCATTAGAACAGGATCTAGGACTGACCTTTGCAAAACCCCACTTGATGTATCCTTTCACTATGAAGAATGAATCCTTGATAACTACACGCTAAACACTTTTCCAGCTAGTTTAGCTCCTGTCCTAGTAGCACACTGTGCTTCTGTAGTTTGATTACGGGAAGGTCCTGAGAGACACTGTTCTTTCCAGGACACTGCTGATGTGGAGCTTCTGAATAGGGAAGGTTCAGATTAGCACCAAATTAATCCTCTGGTTAAGGCAGACTGTAAATGAAATGCTAGAACACACAGTGGCCACACTGAAGGCTACTGCTTATTTTTTTTTAACCTCATTTTCTGAGCAGCAGCACAACCCTGCTTCTCAAGACCACACAGCATTTGATACTACAAGGCAAACAGTGGATCTTTCAGAATATTTTATTGACTTTCATACTAGAGGCATATGGAGTCTTCCGTCTCCAAATCACCTTTCCTAGCACAGGGAAATACTGTGTAGAATGAGTGTTGGTGTTCCCACACCTTTCTGAAGAGCTGCACAGTTGGAAGCCAGCAGCCAGCTTTGCCTGGAAAATGAGGAAGAGATATTTTTTTATATGGGCAGACAGTGACAGGACAAGAAGCCCATGGTTTTCAACTGAAAGAGGACAGGTTTAGATTAGATGTCAGGACTAAATTCTTTACTCAGAGGGTGGTGAGACACTGGAACAAGTTGCCCAGAAAAGCTGTGGATGCCCCATCCCTGGAATTGTCCAAGGCCAGGAATGATGGGGCTCTGAGAAACCTGATCTAGTGAAAGGCATCCCTGCCTCTGGCAGAGGTTTGGAACTAGATGATCTTTAAGGTGCCTTCCAACCTAAACTAATCTATGATTCTATGATACTGCACATAAATAAGTGCCCAGTAGGAATATGCTGTTGGGTTTTTTTTATGGTGCAACCACATTATCTGGGAGATGGGTAACATTTAATTTTCTTTCTACGGTGTTTGTGTTGCAGATTCTGAGTTTAGCTCATCTCTGATAAAAATTTAGTCATATTAAATATAAAGACACATGGCTTTTTGTCTGTGTCTCTGACTGCTCTCATGCATACCATCAAACAGCGTAGCTCCAAGGTGTGGGCTCAAGCATCATCTCCAAATGGTTTCTGTGCTCTTTGCCCTGTCTTTGCCCACTGTTATACAGCCCTTATCCATGCATGGTTCTTCCCAGTAAGCAGTATGGATGAAGCCATGCCACATGGGAGGATGCAGGGGAGAAAGTGTAGCCATATGGACACAAGCTGTGCTGTGCCAGTTGCCCTGAGGGCCAGAGAATGAGCCTTAACCTGTCTTATTTATAAGCAGAGACATCATGGCTGCAGAGCTCTTGCATTGTAAGAAAAGGTACGGTATACTTTAATACACATTTTCAATTATTCACAGGGTGTCCTTCCCTCTGTGCTTCCGCCAGGCTTGTTTTTAAGTCCAGATGTTAATACTTGCACATAGGTGAGTTCCATGACTGTTCACATGAATGTGTTTGGACAAAGGCTCTTTTGTGATGGAAGCCTAGTGTTTCCTGAGCCTTGGTTTATCTTCAAAATAGTTTTTTTCATGAGTGTTATTAATATCTAATTTATGGTGTGGAGGAAGAGAAAGGCAAGTTTGTTGTTTAGATTTTTGACTCATTAACTTCATTGTGTGAGCAGCTGAGTAACTCTGTGTACACATGTGCTTCATGACATGACTTGAGCTAATTACAAGCTCTTGAACACCAAAGCAGGGCAAACCTGGCTGCTTGCTCCTGCCAGTTGTTTGATAAATTGGTTTGTTCAATTCACTGAAAAGGCAAAAAATTTCTTTGGGTTTGTAAGTAAAACCAGCATACATTTGACTGGGCAAGAGGGAGAGATCAAGTGTGGGTATGGGGATAGCTAGAAGAAGGTAAAGAGAATGAGGGTCAGAAGGAGGGAAAAGCAGGGAAGAAGTGAAGGAAATAACAACCTCTCCTTCTTGTCAAGGTAGACTCTTTATTGGCTTATTTGTTTTGGTGAGAACTTACTTTTCTAGGTGATGGAGAGAGGTGGCTGACTTGAAAGAAAAGGTCCATCCAAGAATCCATAACACCTACTGCAGGATGGGCTGAATTGCCTTCACCTGTTAGTGACATAGGAGATTTCATCACCTGGTTTAAAGTAACCTTTAAAATTTTAGACTAGGCCTGACACTGGGTAGACCAGCACACATAGCATTTATCAGATTGACGCTTCAACATTAAGAAGTCAAGATGAAGATGAAGTGAGACATTTCTATATGCTTAGTCTCAACCCAAACTTCTATTCCTTCTGTTAGTGGAGCTAATTTTTGTTACCTTGAATGATACAAAAACTGATTAGCAGAAGCATTTCCTGATGCTAAAATCCACTGGTCGCCACATACTCCCACACCAACCCTGTCTGATGTTGTGCCTCGTTTATGTCAGCCGGTTTGTAGATGACTCCAAGATGAGTGATGCAGTTGATTAGCTTGAGGGAAGGGATACCAGCCAGAGGGACCTTGGCAGGTCCCATGAAGTTCAACAAGGCCAAGTGCAAGGTCCAGCACCTCGGAAATCTCCAGTACCAATACAGACTGGAGGGCGAATGGATTGTGAGCAGCCCTGCTAGAGAAGGGGATGAAAATTGGATGTGAGTCAGCAATGTGCACTTGCAGCCTAAAAAACCAACCGTTTCCTGGACTGCATCAAAAGAAGTGCGACCAGTAGGTTGATGGGGATGATTGTTTCCCTCTATTCCACTCTTGTTAGACCCTACCTGAAGTGCTTCATCCAGCTCGGGACATGGACCTGGTAAAGATGGTCCAGAGAAGGGCCATGAAAATGGTCAGAGAGCTGGAATCCCTCTCTGATGAAGACAGGGTGAGGAAGTTGAGGTTGTTCAGCCTGGGCAAGAGAAGGGTCTGGGGAGACTTAGGTTCAGCTTTTCAATACCTAAAGGGGGCTTATAAGAGAAACAGAGTTTTTGCAAAGACCTGTAGACAGGACAAGGGGCAATGGTTTTAAACTGAAAGAGGGTAGATATAGATTAGATATAAGGAAAAAAATTCTATTATGAGGATGGTGAACTGGCTGCCCAGAGAGGTTGTGGGTGTTCCATCACTGGAAGTGTTCAAGGTCAGGTTGGATGGGGCTGTGAACAACCTGGTCAGCCCCCACACCAGAGTGCTGGAAATAGGTGATCTTTAAGGCCCATTCCAACCCAAACCATTATGTCATTCTACAATTTGGACTCCTGATAACAAGTCTCTAGAGGTTTTCAGTTTACTCTGTACATCAGATCTCTTTGCAATTCTCTTTTGAAGATTTCACAGAATCACAGGATGGGTCAGGTTGGAAGGGACAACAGTGGGTCATCTGTTTCAACCTTCCTGCTCAGACGGGGTCATCCTGAAGCACACTGCACAGGGTCATGTCCAGATGTTTCTGGAATATCTCCAGTGAGGGAAACTCTACACCCCCTCTGGACAATCTGTTCCAGTGCATGATCATCTGCATAGTAAAGAAGTTGTTTCTCATGTTCAGGTGGAACTTCCTGGGCATCAGCTTCTGCCTGTTGCCTCTTGTCTTATTGTTTGGATTTAAGTCTTGCTGTTCTTAAATGACTCTGTTTGGTCAGGAAGACAGTCTGGGAAAGCATGCAAAGCCATGAAAGGAAGAATAACTCACCCTGAGCTATAAAAGATACCTCAGTGGGAAACATTTCATCACAAGGGTGGTTTCTGTTTGGTGTTCAGGTGCATTAATGGTAACCTCAGCCCTGGCCTGTTCCCAGGCTATTATTTGTTGTTCTAGAGCTCTCAGCGTTGTCTGTCTGTTCTTGCCTTGAGAGGCCATTTCAGGTCTTCAGACTAGGAGTGATAACTGCTTTTCTTCTGACATTGTGTATGTAATGGTGCTGAAAAGGACCTGTGTACCAGCACCTGCTGTGTCACACCAGTACCTTTAATGAAGCATACAAACCGCAGGGGAATTACATAATGGGACACAGTAGAACTGTGTTGCGGTATTTATTTTTTTTTCAAGATGATACTTCTAAAAATTTGCAGGTCTCTGAAGTCCCCACTTCGATCACTGTCTATTAGACAAACCTTCTGAAATGTCCTTAGCAGCTCCAACAGGAACTGGTCCAACTCAAGATTTACCAGCTCCCTGATGCTGATTAAGGACTGATTTTTTTTCACACTGTGATTGATTGGCAGTTATGTGGTCTGTCTGTTACAGGTTTCCAGCATAGAATAAGTGATTATTTTTCTCGGTAAATTACGTTATGAGCCAAGCTCTGACCCTCTGGCAGTTTTCTGAATTGCTCATCATCATCATCTTGAATTTAGATTTCATGATAATTAGGATGTCTGAGTTGGACAGTGAGAATGATCTAACCCTGACATAACCCTCTACTACATAAGTTGCTATTTTCAAGCCATCTGCAAGCTGTGAAAGCAGACTGGGAAGCTCCTCAAATTGTTAAAGGTGAAGAGCACAAAAATCTTTTCTTTAACAAGCCATTTCTGAGTGATTTGCAAACCACATCTTGGGTGTCAGCAGGACATAGAGGGGTGTGTGGTCATATAAAGCTGGAATGAAACACTGTGTTTTGTAGATGCACGATACTGAAAGTTGCTCCCCACTTGCTTTTGGGACGAGTCAAGCCCTGCTCCAGCGCAGCGTGGGCTGGTTTGCCCCCTCTGTCCTTGCTGGTTCTCGGTGCTTTCAGATGCTGTGGGAGGAAAGGAACCTTGAGCCAAAGCGGGGCACTAGTCACAACCAGATGTTGGGCTGCCTGGTGTGCCAGGAAGTGGCGGGTGATAAATCCCAGGCAGGGCTGTGCTGGCGTGTGACACCCCATGCACATGTGATTGCTATTAGGCACTTGCTTTGCAAGTGCAAGCGAGAGTGAAGGAAAACAAAAGGGCAGCAAACAAAGAGGGGCTTGGCGTCAGTGGGGATGCGTTTGGGTTTTCAAAGGCAACAGGGTAAGACACAGTAACTGGCACGTTGTGTCCATGGGACAAATGCAAGCCCAGGACGGTTTTAAGTGGGCTTCTGAAGCCAGGAATATGAGAAAAGAGCATCAACTTGAAATAAACGCATGCAAAATGCATTTATTTAGGTTGAAGGGTCTCCTTAGCTCATCTTAGAGAGAGGTTTATGTGTAAAAGACTCCGTTGCCTTCTTAATATACTATGTATGGTCAGGTGGAACTGCCTGCCTTTTTCCTCATTTACTCTTTTCCCTCCAAGCATGTGATCTGCAGTGTTGAGAGCAGAAACACATTCAGAGCCAAACCAGGTAAAATAAACCCTAATTCTTGCAAGTGGCTTCAGGCAGCCCTCCATCAAAAATAGGCAATGAAATAGGATCATAGGATCATTTGGCATACAGTAAGTCAGGTTGGGAGGGAGCTCTAAAGGGCTCTGGTCCTACCTCCCACTCAAAGCTGGATTGGCTATGAGAGCAGATTGGGTTGCTTGTGGCTTTGCAGCAGACAGCATATAGGATATTGGGAAGCAGGACAAATGCTGAGATGATATATATAACCTTTTTGTCTGCTTACTGAAAATTCTCAGCCTTTAGCTTTGGCCCAATCTGATTTTAAATTAGACGTTTCTGTTTGAACCACAACTAAAGAGCTTTGAACTAAGACTCCTTACTGTATAGTCATCTTCAGCCATTACTGTGCACATAGATATGGATACAGCACAACTGGAGCCAAATGCCTTAAATTGTCTGTGTTGACAAAGCAGGGTCTGGGATGGAAAGAAGGAGAGGATTAAGAGCTATGGAAGACTCATCTGTCTGTGTACTGGGAGAAATCTGGCTCCTGGAGGACTGGCCTGAAGTAAGACAGAGAGTTTAAGAAGTGATGTCTCATTTGGCGAATTCCTTAGAGACAGCAGGGTGGAACAGCGAGAGAGACACCAGTGAGGGGGAACAGGAGAGGGAAGAGTGTTGGCTGCATGAGTACGTGGGGAAGAGCTGGGAGGGGACCAGACAATTTTGGCAGAAAAGAAAGGAGTCTGATGGTGCTGAGATCACAGGAAATGTTACCTTCACATGCACATAAATAGTAACTGCAGTGAAGAAGCTGATAGTACAGCAGTGTAGGCCGTGTTTGGAAAAACATGAAGTTAAGTGATGTTAGAAGCAGAATTGAAGATGCATGCTTTAGCATAATGGGAAACTCATTATACATACATTTAAATATCTTCTCCAGTACAACCAGTGCTTTACAAAGGTCATAGGCTCATTTGTGGAGTTTAAAAGCCAGAAGAGACCATGGCATCATCCAACATGATCTAACACATGTTATTATCATAGAATCATAGAATCATAGAATAGATTGGGTTGGAAAAGACCTCCAAGATCATCAAGTCCAACCCCTGATC
>JAYRBT010000114.1:108848919-108899738 GCA_036023395.1 Myiotriccus ornatus
ACACTCCCTCCCAACTTGGTGTCATCTGCAAATTTGCTGATGATGGTCTCAATCCCCTTATCCAGATCATCAATAAAGATGTTAAACAGGACTGGGCCCAGCACTGATCCCTGGGGGACACCACTGGTGACCGGCCCCCAGCTGGATCAGCCCCGTTCACCAGCACTCTCTGGGCCCGGCCCTCCTGCCAGTTCCTGACCCAGCACAGAGTGCCCCTGTGTCCAAGCTGTGGGCTGCCAGCTTTTCTAGGACTATATTATGGGAGACAGCATCATTTATTACATCTTATCCATTTGCTTTTATACTAAGCTCACTACAACAAGAACCTCTAGGGGTTTAGAACTAATTTGGACAAGATACCTGTGGCAGTGATAATAAATGTTAGTGATCCTGACTGTTTAAGACCTGAACTGTTTCTATAATTTGAGGTGTGTGTTATGACTCCTGCTAGACTGAACTGTTTACTGGAAGCTGACAGTTTTCTTCTCATCATACATCAAGGCCAGTCATCTTTCAGAGATTCCATGTTCATCACTAAACACCACACTCTTGACGAACTTGAAGTTGGATAGGGAGAGGGAACTCCAGGCCAGAGGCTTTCCCTTTATCTCTTGCTCCGGGGGGGAGAGTGCCCTCCACCTGCCCCCCACCATGTGGGTCCCATGGCCCTGGCAGAGAGCACAGGAGACGCAGCAGCTGGCAGGGTGATCAGGCAGAGAGAGATTTATTGTTCTCTTAACAGCTTAAGTTGGTTTTGGGGGTTCACAACCAGTGAGAACATCGGATGTCTTACAAACAACCAATGATAACAAAGGGTTAACAGCCAATAGGTAAGCTTACAGTTATCTCTCAGGACATTCCAAGGTACAGTGAGGGGTAAAAAGGATCTTGGGAAAGAGAAGGGTAACACGAGGAGTCACAAACACCATCTTGGAAGCATGGTTACTTTAACAAGTTCAACATACCTTTATATACTACAAATATATTGCAACACACTCTTACCATTTTCCAGCCTAAAGCGTTTTTTTAGGTCTTGAATCACACCACAGACTCATCTCTGTCTTCATTCATCTTTTTTTTTTTGAGTAAAAACAAATGGACTGCAAGAATTATACGTGATGTTCCAGTTTCAGTCTCACCCATTCCACGTAGGAGAAGTAACATGCTTGTCCTTTTATCAGAGCATTGCACTGTGTAGTCTTTATCTACTGTGACCTCTCTGTTTCTTTCTAGTGCTGCTGCTCCCAGTGTATAGAATCACAGAATCATGAAATTATAGAATCATAGAATGATTGAGGTTGGAAAAGGCCTCTGAGATCGAGTCCAACTGTTAACCCAGAACTATTGCGCTCACCACTAAACCTCTGAGTGCCACATCCACACCTTTTTCAACACTTGCAGGGATGGGGATTTCACCATCTCCCTGGGCAGCCTGTTCCAATGCCTGAACACCTCTTCAGTGAAGAAAAGATCCATCCTTCAAATAGGATTTGACTTGACTCCTACCCTGCCGCTGTGCTGAGTGATGGTTTGCTGCCATAGTTATGTGGGCACGAGCAGACTGAGGTCATCAACCCAAGCACACCCTGTGGCCGATGGCCAGCAACAGATTTTCTATCTGGAGGATATGTTTTATATCTGAACAATTCCAAGATTTATTGCTTCCCCTGAGGTTTTTTTAGGACCAGATTTTTTTCATCAAATTGTTTGTCTAACTCCATCCTCACATGCAACTTTCTATCCCTACACAAAATCAACTATGTAGTGTTTACATTTATTTAGAAATATTCTGTTCCCTGAGCGGTTTTTTTTGGTTTGTTTTTGTTCATTAGCATTAACTTTGTGTTTATTACAATATATTCTGAGTCTCATAATTTCTAATATTGTATTCCTGCAGATTGGCATAAACTGTCTGGTATTCTGTGGATATGCTGGAATTATGCTCACCTCTACTGTGTGAGTTATTTGAATTTGAAACCAGGGCAATGTGGGGCATGTAAAATGTTTCTAAAGCATAAAATTGCAACAAGCAGGGAATTTATGTGTGTGCTAATGTCAGAAAGAATGAATTAAATTGGTGAGTGATTGCTCAGTGGAACAGATGGACGATAAGGAATGCACATACAAACTCAGAAGGCATTTTTAGAAAATCCTAAATCTGACCATTCAAGTAAATTATTAATGGTTCTGTCTGAAAGAAATTTGCATGTACAGTTAAGTTTGATGTGCAAAATTTTTTCAACTTGTATTCATTGTTATGGTTTGCATTGCAAGGGAGAATGCATATAAGTGTTTCAAGTAAGTTATGATCATTTTGTCTCAAGCTCCTGTAGAAAAAACATGAATTTTTGGAGAGCTTTGAAAAATGTAATTAATCATCACTGCGTTTCCCACAAGGAAGAATGGTTTTGAGATTAGGGCTTTGGAGGGGCACTTGGAGGATCTGGTTTGTGTTTCTGAGATCTGTCACAAACATCCATACATCTTCTGGTTGTATTTCAAAATAGTTTATCTAGCAACTCAGTAAAAGCAGAAATAACCATATTTTCAAATGCAATAATTTTGTTAGGTACTAAGCCCTCTGTAAACTCCTTTGCAGCTCTGGGAGTTCTTGAAAAGACTAAACACATGTCTCTCTGTACCGAGTTTCTACCTTTAAAATAAGAATATTTCTTTGACCTTTTTACTTTCATCTTCCCTTTACTTTCTGTGTCGACTATAAACATTTTGGAGAAGGGACCTCTTAAACTGTGTTTATGTGGTTCCAGGGAGGACCTCAACCTTGTTTTTGCCTTTGGGTACAATTGTAATATGAATCCTAATTTGAAGCCATTCAGCCCAAAAGTCTGGGAAGAGAGTAGGTTGGTAGTTTTCAAATACATAAAAGGCTCTGGCAGAGATTGGGAGGATAAAAACATAAATTGTAGCAGAGGAATTTCAAGCTCTATATTGAAAAAAATGTTATAGTGGTGAAAAGAGAGATGTTCTGGAACAGTCTGAATGGTTATCACGGGGTAATTTCCATCCCTGTTTTTCTGTGACACTCAATTTTATTTTGCAGTTGCCTCAGGTTGAACTAGTGACTTGCCTAAAGCACGTAGTGTGTTGTTCAGAGGGCCAGGATCTGCTGTGATTCTCCTCTGACTATTTGCCAGTCGAAGTCTCCCTGGACTTCTCTTTAGCAGTGCCAAAGCTAATGGTGCTCTTTCACTTTTGGATGTTTTTTCCCGAAGCCCAAAACTCTGTGTTGAAATATGAGTTTTCCAACTGTGAAGTCGGACGTTTGTTTTCACACAGAACATGAGGCAGGACAGGAGAAGGTGTTTGGTTTTTGGTGACGCTACCCACATGTGATTTTTGGCTGGGTACGCAGAGCGTGCAGTGGAGAGCCTTACTTTCCAGCTGGCTTCACTCTGTAGCACTGGTCTCTTGGCCAGATTTCTCAGGACAATTTAAATCAGCTCAGACTCTGGCTTGCTCTCTCTTGTGCAAATGGGAAGATATGAGCCTGTGTGCTGGGGGTCTTACTCCTTACTAAAACCCCTTGAGTTAGGGTGCTAACGAATGATGATGAAAGGGCATTGTTCAGAGCACACGGACTGCACCTCTCCTGTGAAATAAGCCTCTGCCAAAGCCTCTATTATCCTGGGGATGAGTGGCACAGCAGGACTTGCATCTAGCCAGATGTTTTTCCTTCAAAAGAGGGCAGTCACACATATCCCAACTACCAAGGGCAGTGATCCAGTCTGTGGCCAGCTGTGACTGGGGAGAGCTTTAGCTGGCATGGGCCAAGTTTCTGTCGAGCACTATGTGAACATTTAAAGAGTACAAATAATCATTTGCTAGTGCTTGGACCAATGCCCTGGGCCTCCTCAGTTTGCAAGGGGGTGTAGTTCGTGGACCTTCAGCAGGAGTGCCAGCCCACCAGGGAGCTCAGTCTTGGGAGGACCACGAAACTTTACTTCATAGGATGCTCTGGAGTTCCATCCTGGGGGAACAGTCTGTAATGCAGCTGAAGCCCATACTGATGCAGCAATTAATGACTCAGACTAGAAATCTGGGGTTCAAACCTTCTTCTAAACTCATGTCAAAAGCTCCATGGTGTTCTCCCCGTGCTTTAACCAGGTATCCAGACACTCAGCTGGGATCACCCAGATGCTGGGTGCCAGCTCTAACCCCATCTTCCCTTGTGTTATGGTTGCTCTGATAGCTGACAGTGCTTGTGGTGTGAGCCAGTGCACCTTTGACACCTGGTGGCTGGGCTGAACATGCCCATGGACTTAATGCATGGTTCTGTTTGGGGAAACATTTTGATTGGGTTCATTTTTGAAGAGAAACAGTTGGTAATTGTCAGTTATGGACCAAATCTGATTGAAGACTTTAAAAGGAAATGTTTTCTCCTCGACAAAAAAATGCTTTCATTGCATCACGGAACCACAGAATATGGCAAGTTGGGAGGAACCCACAAGGATCATCAAGTACAACTCCTGGCCTTGCACAGGACCATCCCCAAGAGTCACATAAGTTTTGATGGTAGTGCTTGTATGTCACTGGAATATTTGAATCTAAAGTGCAAATCAAATTTACCTTGTTTTTCTATGGTCACTGACAACCCTATAGCCTGGAGTGGATGTGCTCTGGTTATCTGCAGAAATTATGCAGTCTCAGACATGATAAGCTTCACACATCACCTGCCTGTCATGACCTTGGTTTGGAAGGCCCATCTCTGGATATGAGAGTCATGTTGTCCCAGGGTAGAGGGGACATTGATTATGATTTTGGCATGTAAACCCTGACAGCCAGCAAGTCTTTCCATTAACGTTGTTTGCAATTATGACTTCTCCTACTGACTCCTGGAACAAGGATAACATATTAATTTCATTTAATTTGTCACTCCAACATAATCTTTTGCCTTTTTTGCATATTTTTTGTCTGACATCTGTGTAGTGCTTGAATCCCAATCTGTTGATGCCTTTTACATGGCCAGCTGACTGGCTGTGTCCACACAGGGAATAGAGCAATTCCTGTGTCCAAACATTCCTTCCAAGAGGCCAGGACGTGATCTGGTTCATGCTGGCCTGGCAATCAGAAACCTCAGATAACTCAGTTGAAATTCCACAGTGGTTACTTCTGCACAATGAATGCAGAAGGGCACAACTGTTTCAAATTTTCTCTATATTTGTAAAAAGAAAATGATTCCTATTCAAATAATTACGAGTGCCTTGTTTGATTAAGGCCCACATTTATGAGCAGCGTTTTTACAACTCTTTTCTGCAATTAGTGTTAAGGCTGGAGCACAGAACAAAGGAGAAGAAGGCTGCATCTACTGGCACAGCCAGCTTTTAATCCCTCTCCTGACAGCCCATCTTTCATGGTGGCTTATGTCTGTCTGTGTGCATGTGCCAGCACTTACAGAAGTCAGTATAAGATGTCCCATTGAGCTCTGTATCAAGGTGTTCTGGGACAAGAACTTCCATTAATAATTATTTGTAGGAGGAGTCTGTGCTCTCCAGAGTTGGAGTTTGACCTGGGAGCACAGATGTGGTAAGGTGTACCTGTATTTAGGTTGGGTGGAACATTTCTGTCTCAAGAGAGTTTGAGTGCTTATACTTGTTGTGGAAGTGGGGAGATGCAGTTTGTCATGTCTGTGGGTGGTCACCTTGCCAGAGCTGTATCTCTGCTCCACATGTTTAGTGCTGATGTGGCTTTACTTCTCTGGGACTGTTTCCTCTGTTGCTTTTTCTGATAGTGCAATTAGGGTCTTCCCTGTTGGGAAACCAGTGATAAGTACTAATAGAAGTACAAGAAAATAAATAAATGCAAAACGTTCCTGTAAGAGTTCATAGCATTATAGAATCATAGAACGGTTGGGTTTGGAAGGGACCTTAAAGATCACGTAGTTCCACTCTGTTGCTATGGGCAGGAACACCATCCACTAGATGGGGTTACTCAAAACCCATTCCAAGGAGGGGGTGTCAACAACTTTTGTGGGCAACCTGTGCCAGTGCCTCACCACCCTCACAGCAAATAATTTTTTCCTAATACCCAATCTAAGTCTACCTTCTTTAGGTAGGGCACTCTTCTTTAAACAGTTGGAGATGTTGGTCTGAGGGAGATACACCAGAAAATGGACTTCTGTTTTCGCTCAGTCAAATTGACAGGAAAATGCAATCACAATTATTTGTGTCCGAGCGTGACTCTAAAGCCTTGTCTAGATGGGAATGGTTGGGGGATGAGAGTAGAAATATAGGAAGTTGTCTTTTATCTCTACAGCTGGTTCTACCACAGCCATGACCGGAGAAAAGCCCTGATGGGAAGCATCATGGGGTAGCTCATTAAATCAAAGGATTGATACAATCATGGCTTAAGATTAAGTTCCACTGTAGTTTCACAGAGTGGTTGTAATGGTATTTAAAAGAGAAATGTTAGGAACCCAAGAACATGGGGGAGGTTTAGCTGTGCATCTGTCATCTAATTCAGCTATCTGTCATTTGCATCATTTAACTGAAATATGGAAAGATTAAAAGTCAAAGCCTTCCCTTTGACATAAAAAGGAACAACATTTATGGCTTGAATTTGACCCAGGAGACTATTTTATCCCACCATCTCTCTCCTAAACCCTGCTGGTATCCTTGATGGATGAGGTGCCCAGTATAAAATCCTTTCGCAATCGCATAAGCCTGCTGGACTCTCCAACACAACCTTTGTGTTTCTTGTGTTTAAAGGGAAAGGAGGACTTTATTTAGGGAAAGATATGGTAATGCATTTCCTTCCTGTTTCTGGGCAGTAGCAGCTCTACACTGTAAGGTAGTTTGATAAGAGTGTTCAGCTTGGGCTGGCTCAGTTCAGTCTCTTCGTTCTCTGAGGAGGTTGAACGCTGCTCTCTGTGCAGCTCTGACAAGTCAAAGGTATGTGTACTGCTCCATGAGGGCACATGGTGCAGCACAGATGGGCAGTTGAAGCAGGTATCTCTGCATAAATCAGTTCTTTGTCACAGACATGGCTGGAGCATGTATGCATGGACAATGCAGGGGAATCCACACACATTTTTTCAGCCATCTTCTTTGCCTGTGGAGCATTTCTAAATTGCTGTCCATTCAGATAACACACAGCTGATAACATCCCTGAGCTGAATGTGTGTCATGGCCCTGTGTCTGGATACAGTCCCACAGAGCTATTCCAGCTTCCTTTTCTGTGAACAGCATGAAAATCCAACTCTATGCTTGGCCTGACGCATCTCGGGTCCCATGTCTGTTCTGCTGCTACAGACCTGCGATTTGATGTCCCACATGTTTTGAGCCCTGAGGAGCAGTGGTGACCTCCCAAGCTTGGACAACTACTTAGTCTTCTGTTTGACCTCTGGGCTTCACTGAGCACGTCTGTGCTGATGAACAAAATAGAGACAACCCCAGGAGCTCTTGACACCTTGGCCAGGTTGAGGGTGCCCTGGGCAACCTGATCTAGTGGGTGGCATCCCTGCCCATGGCAGGGATCTTGGAACTAGATGATTTTAAAGGTTCCTTTCAGCCCAGGCTATTGTAGGATTTCATAATTCTATGATCCTATGACAATGGAACTCAATGCACCCTCCTGCTAAGTTGCAGAAATGACATTTGATGTTGCATGGTCTGAACATGGCTTAGAAGTTAGCATGGACCACATCCTATTCCCAGCAGGCATTTTGGATGGAGTCACCTTGTTTTGAACATGAAGAGAGTTTAATGACATGAAGGTCACACTGTACCAGGTGAATGGTGTGTTTAACTTTCTTACATCACAGTAACCACAGTTTGCTTCTTCCAGAATATGTAAGAGTGAAGGTTAATGCCTCTTTTGTAACGTGTTTCTGTAAACAGTTTCAAGGATCAGATGATCTTTGTTTTATCTATCACAAAATCTTCACAGGTCTAAACAGAACACTGAAAGGACCACACACATTTCCCTTCCCAGGTTTCCTCATTGTTTAGGGCAATGAAACTGGTGAAGGTCAGCTGAAGGTATGTTCAGTCAGAAAAAGAGGAGGCTTAGGGTGGACCTCATTGCTCTCTACAACTACCTGTAAGGAAGTTATAGAGAGGTTATAGGGAGTCAGTCTTTTCTGCCATGTCTCAAGTGAAAGGACGAGAGGAAATGACCTTAAGTTGTGCCAGGGGAGGTTCAGATTAGATATTAGAAACATTATTTTTCTACTGCAAGAGTAGTCAGGCATTAGAATAAGTTGCCAGGGAGGAGGTGTTGGAATCACTGTCTGTGGAAGCATTCAAGAAGCATCTGGATGTGGCACTTGGGGACGTGGTTTAGGGGTGATTACGGTGGCGCTGGGTTGATAGTTGGACCAGGTGATCTTGGAAGTCTCTTCCAAACTTGATGGTTCTGTGACTGGATGATCACTTCAGGCACACTTTGCTTGAAGGTCAGAGTCTGCTGATGAGGATAGAGTCATCCTTCCTACGTGTAGGTTCCTTTCCAGATCAAAGTATCCCTCTTCCTCTACAGCCAGGTGCTTGTTGCCAGCAGATAGCTGTAGATACTTTATATTTAGTCTCTGAC
The DNA here is from genome assembly GCA_036023395.1 of Myiotriccus ornatus. Lineage (NCBI taxonomy): Eukaryota > Metazoa > Chordata > Aves > Passeriformes > Tyrannidae > Myiotriccus > Myiotriccus ornatus. The sequence continues at coordinate 108,857,470 of JAYRBT010000114.1, forward strand.
CTTTCAGAACAAGCTAAACAAAACAAAACAAAACATCCTCAGGTGACATCAGGACCCCACTGAGGAAGATGAATCCTTTCTGTGTCTGAAAACTATTCGGACAAATACAAAATCTGAGGGTGGACACTGCCTTCACGCACAGCAGTCAGCACCAACCACTCCATTGCCAGCTTGGCCTGCAGGGAAGGAGGTAGGCTGGGCCTCAGACTTTGAGGCCAGGTAAATATCCCTGCTCTTTGCAGGCGTTTGCATTAGATGACCTTTTAGAGGTCCCTTCCAACCCAAGCTATTCTTTGATTATATGAAGAGTCAGTCTGATTGTTCGTGTCACCTCTGTCCTTTCATTCCTGTGACAGCAGATTTACAGTGTGGCACAAGCTGCATGAGGGCTGGTCCAAGACCCTGCTCTGCAAACTGCTGTGATTCCCCTTGAAAAAACCTGGGAAACAAGTGAGATATCAGAGTTACCACTCATCCCATTGGATGCCTGAGTTTGAATGATGTCGCAGCCATTTCACTCCTTTTATCAGCCTCCTATAGGGAGACCAGGTTGATGATGGGTTTTGATTTCCAGCTCTGTGAAACTTGGCTGCAAATCAATACTTAGGTGCCTCCAAAGCTTGTGTTGCTATTGGGAAACTGGACAGGCAGTTCTTTGCACAAACTGCTGTGCAAGCACAAAAATGCCATTTTTTCTACATACTGTGTTTGTAATTTGTGTGCCTCTTTCACAATGGGCCTTACTTTGAACTCTATTTGTCTTAGACTTTCCATTACCTGGAACATAATTGGAAGTGAGTTATTTGCTCAAGGGTGAAGAAAATAGCTTTCATGCAAGACTTTTTAAAAAATACATATTTTTTTAGATAGGTTCTTTATTTTTCACAGAGAAAAGTCTAAAGCAACAAACATGGAAAGCTCTGACTAGACAGAACAGTGATCCAGTTTTCACCCTCCACTGTAACACTGATTTTAATGTAATGGTAGAGGTGTAAACAAAGGGTCAATATAACAGATTTCTACGTGGGGCTTGCTGAAGTTCTTGCTGAACTGGGAGAAAGTTAGGAACGAGGTTTACCTGAGAGTAAATGAGAATAATCTCCTGTCTTATTCCACTGAAACAGTTAATGCTTTGATCTTTGTTCAGTTATTTGTTTGTACTCCCCCTGTGCCCAGGAGTTTATAGGCATGAATCACAGACTTCTCCTGCCAGGCTGAGGTCAGTTTTAATACTTCAATATCTGATATATCTCCTATCATCAGTCTGCATCTGGCAGTCAATAAGTTAACAACTATTTTTCTCCTCTAGCTGTTGTGATCCCATGCAGTTATTAGAGTCAAGGTAATTAAGGTGGATTACTTCAGATTTTTAGTAACGTGAATGGTTATTGGAATCGCAGTTAATAAGGTCTTGTCACTATAACCTAAGCGGTTGTGAAGTAAATTTTATCCTATGCAGTTGCACTGATAAGGAATAATTTTCCTTTGTAGGACTGGCAACTCTTATTTCTGAGCTGAGCAAATTCTGGAGAATGTGTCTTTATAGAGATGGACAGTGGCTCTTCTGGTATGACAAGGGGTTATCCCAGCATGGGACAGAAGTGCTTTGAAGGACTGTGTTTATGAGTTTCTTTGCTGTTTACAGGGTCTCATAAACCATCCCTGCCTATATCCCCTTCAGGAAATTTGTTTGTTAAAGGTTTACTTTTTCAAAAGGTGTCCACAGCCTCTTTGTGTTGGATTAATCCTTTCATCTGATAAGATATCAGGGTTGGTGGGTTCAAGATATCCAGTGGAGGGAACAAATACTCCAATACAGAGCATTATATTCGACTTGAAAGAAGTGGCAACTTAAACTGAGGGCATGCCAGATAAAGGACCTGCCCTGGGTTCAAGTTGCTAGCAGCAAAGGTATGTGTTGAAGTCTTCACTTTTTTTTTCTAAGAGTCTTAAAAAAGAAGCCTAAAAATAGAGGTCCTACAGTATGAAGCGAGTTCCTTGGCTGTGAGTTAGCAATCTGCACTTCCTACGGAATATGTGATAACACTTTCAAACACATGGCAGGTTAAGATGTGTCTCCATTTACACTTTTTAAGTGGCTGAATTCGGTAATTTTGAAATGCGAGAGATGCCAGTGGATGGGCCTTGCTACCCAAACAGGCAGAAACCGGACTGTGCTTGGCAAAGGCCACCAGAAAGAGTGAATTGCTGACCTTCCCAGAATGAACCCCTGGGGCTTGGCTGGAGTGGCAACCTGGTGAATCAGGTGTTACAAGTATTCAGGATCTGTCAGAGACCTGCCAGTCTGTTAGGGAGGTCTCAAGGGAGTTCCAAGTAGTCCTGAAATAATTTATGTAGTAATTGGTGGGTAGAATTTGATTCAGGATTGTTTAGCACTATTAAATTTGGAATAAATGAGATAAGCTTTTTGCCCATCAATGTCCTACACCTGAATGTATACACATATATAATTTGCATGCTTGAAACTCAGTAGTTTACACTAATGCAGGTATTTAGCTGAAGTGGTTAAACTGAGGGATGAATTTAGGTCTCATTTGTGATAGAGATATTCATAGAAGTGAATCTTAATAACATGTGTGAAGAGTGGAAAAGAACAGATTGGTGTGCATGAAATGTCCTGGCTGAACATTTCATGAAGCCTAATAGAAACAAACACTTAGCTTTAAAAAACTTGTGTTCTCTTAAAAAAAAATCACTATTAACTACTGGAAAGCTGCCACAAGCATCCAGCACTGCATATTCCCACAGTTTCTTTCCAGTGCTCCCAGACTGTAGCTGAAGGGCAAATTGCATAAGAGCATAGGGTAGGTGCTCAGTAACATCCTTGATGGGCTATAACAAAACCCTGGCATTGTTTTCCATGGTGTGTATCTGCTTTTGTGTGGCGTCAGGAAAGTGACTATAATTTGCTGTTTCACAAAACTGGCAGTTACTCACAGTAGCAATTGTAGCAAGATTTGGGCTTGCAGTCCTTACTGCTCCCTTAGGATATGCATGGAAGCAAGATGATGCACGCTACGTGTTTTTCTACCAGAAAAATAAATAACATAAAATACGTAAACCATGCAAAGAACTTTTCACAGTCTCCAAGCCAAGTGATTTAAAGCTTATGCTGTGCGTTAGAGAGGTTCTGCCTGTAAATGTACTTCTTTGAAAAAACAGGGGAGGTTTAATACTCTCATAATTAAAAAACATCTACAGGGTTTTTCCTCAAACTTTCCACTGTGCTCAGGAAGTCTCAGCCCCAAAGGAGGATATCTCACAGGTTATGACCATGCAAATGGAAGGATTTATATTGAAAACAGTTTTGCCACTTTGTTCACAGATCCTTGGATTTCAAGTTTGTTAGTGTAGCCTGGCTTCTATAAGCCAAGTGCTGAACCACTGAGGAGCCAGTGATGAACCACACTGAGTTCTGGATCTCAAAATAAATTGTGTTTTTGTTCAGTAAATACTGATCTGCATTCATCTGTATATAACTGAAGGGCATTTAGCACTGTAGCTGCCTTACACAGTTTTGTTCACTCCTAGTATTTATTCCAGTGCAATTGGTAACCTTTCCTTGTGCAGGGTTTCCAGTTGGGGCATCTCATGGGATCCTGGGAATTACCACACTGAGTCAGCCATGTGACCAGACAAAGTTACTGCCTTTAATGGCAGAGGTTACCAGCTGCTTTCCGATGACATTCCTCAGCCCCTGCTATCAAGGCACCGCTATCTTTTTGGGAAAAAATTCTAGCCCCTTGTCTAGTTCTCTGCTGTTTGATTGCAGAGAGGAAAAGCTGATGAACTGATAAAGAACTAGCACACGCTGTTGGTTAAGTAGCACTTGGATAAAAAGAAAATATTTTTGTACAGAGCATAGTTTTACTGCTGTAATTACAAACATTTTTAATTAGGCAGGGAGAGCGCCGGGGAAGAACCTCCTGGCTGTGCCTGCCAGCAGACACCAAGACAAAACAGGGGGGAACATGCAAGGGTATGCTGGTTGTGGTTTTTCTTAGAATTAGTTTTTATTTGCTGGATCACTTTTCTGGTGCCTCACAGGTCACAGTGATCTGTGGACTACAGGAAGGGTAATATTGCTTCAGAGATGGGCACAGGAAATTCCTGAGGTGTCTGTCTTGGTCAGTAGTCTCAGAGGAGAAATTATATTACTAGCTCTTGGAATATAATGGTTGGATCATATCAGGCTAGCTGTTGGCTCAGATGTTGGAGCATGAGGCTTCTTATGCTTTATTCAAATATTTAGGCAATATAGTGTAGCTGTTGTTTTCCCTGGTACCTTCTTTTCCTGTCTGAGCTTCCGCTTCCCTGCCACCCCTTTCCTGTCCTTGGTGGAGGCTGGCATGGCTTCCTGTCAGCTCTGGAATGTTTCAGAACCTCTGGCCCTTTATTCCACCCCTTTCTCCTTACTTTGCCCTGGCTGTTATTTAAGTGTCTCACAGTGATACACAGTGCTCACCCACCACTGCTTCTGGGTGTGTAGTAGTAAAGATTTCCCCGGGGACACTTTCCCTGATAGTGCTTGTCTACACTTTTCACTGAAATTTAAGAGAGTATCTCCCTCCCCAAGTTTCATGGACTTGATTGCTGTGACTTAGCAGATTCCTGATAACTTGCAGGGCTGGAACCACTCAGGTATGTGTTGGCATCCTGAGCACAGAGACTCTCCCTTGCTGGTAAGCAATTCGTCATATGAGCAATGCCCTGGCTGTGGACCAGCCACACTTGAACACACAATACTTACTGCTCTGTTGGCATCCTCCTGGGAACCACATATTATGTCACATACTTTCCCAAAAAACAGATAAACTGCACAAAGGACTTTCTGCCAGGCTCTGTAGCCTAAATAAGTCACAGCAGTTCTGTACTTTAAGAGTAATATAAAATAATAAAGTCCTACAGTGTTAAATGCTTGATTAAAATGAGTGAACATGATGAGAAGAAATAGGAATTGTGTGTAAGTGTGAAATTTAACATTACTCTGCTTTGATCCAAAGTTGAGTGGGTATACTTAGAGCACTGCATAAAATTACAGTCTGTAATAAGCCTTCTCTGAAGAGACCAACACATGAGTATCCTCTAAATGCCTGAGAAATCCATACATGAGTGTGTTGGTTTGTACCAATGGAAGTGTGTGACAGATGCAGCCCAAATACAGGGAGTAGGGAAGACTGGCAGAATGAACCTGACTTCCTTACTGATCTTATTCTTCCGAGACTCGTGGAGAAGAGATGCAGCTGTACTGCCAGAGAGGTCCTACAGCTACAGCTGGCACAGGGTCCCATGGGGGATGTAGCTGAGCACGCTGGAATTTGGACAAGACTCGGCTTCAGTCTCATCCTCCTCAAGATGAGCTACCCTGTGAAAACGGAGACTCTCCTGATTTTGGGAGCAGTCAGAAATCTGCCAGATAAAAGTAACTCTTTGTATCTCTTACAAGTCTTTCTTCCTTTTGATCCATTTTTCTTTCCAAGTAGAACATGCAGGGAGCAGACTGGTGCATGAGATGCTTTCGCCTGTGCCCTTTGGAGACCAAAAGCCACATCAAGCAGGAGATTTATGAGTTGTTGGCAATAGATGCTTCATATTTTGTTATTACATTTAAGATGATGAAAGAAGAACAATGACTTTCAAGGCTATGAAAGCAGTAGGAAAACTGCCTGTGGATAGATCAAGCACGTGCATCACTGGGTAGAAATTAGGGTGTTTATAGCTTCAAATCCTGATTTGGAAAGTTCAAGATAGAAGAAAAATATCTGAATAAAAGATATGAGGCAGTTTGTAAGATTTCAACTCAGATACACTCAGGAGAATAAATCCAAAGGTAACGTTATGATTCATTAACTATCCCTAATTAGGCTCCTAAATTTAAGTAGACAGAATCTCCCCTGGAGGCTTTCAAAGGCACCCACCTTTCACTGTTGATGATACAGGGAGCTTAGGAACATAGCTTATTTAAGGAGGACTTCTTCCCTAAGTACCTACAGGGCATGCTTGGGTTGAGTTCCCAGATTAGGTAAACTGGATCTTTTAATAAGATTATTGCATATCTGGGCAGGCAGAAATCAGAGGAGTCAAGGGAAGGTGCTCCTGCTGCCCTGTGCAGGAGGGGGAGAGGCTGGGAGGGAACAGTGCTCGTGCTTGTCTCTGCCCTGTGGAGTCTCAGTTGGAGGTGCATGGTTTCCTAAATCTCCTTCATCTCCTAAAGCCTCTCCCATCACTGGGCCATATACCTGCGAGAGATTTCACTGGGAGGAACGGTGAGACTGGGCTAATTCATGTTGCATGGGCTTTGTTTCTTCGACTGGAACCGTTTCCACTTCTGAAATCACTTCTCTGATTGCAACTGCATGAGGAAAAGATAAGCATGTCCTTTTCTGAGGAGACCAAACAAGAGAAAGGGTTGTCTGTATTATATTTATATTCTTATTGCACAACATTTCTATAGTAGTTGCTGTCAGGAGATACAGCAAAGGACGAAGCATCTGGGCTGTCTGAGGAGGAGTCTTGGCAGAGTTTGCATGGGTTGTGTCAGGCATCCCAGCTTTTACTGCTTCCCACCAGCCCCAAAATCACCAGCAGAATAGATGGATTTCTGCTTCAGGCAGTGTCTGGAGGGAGGGGCAGGGAAAAGGGCCCTGGCACGGGCTGTGGGCTCAGGGAGGTGTAGGTGGCTTTGTTTATGACAGGACTATTTTCCCAGACAGTCTCACTTGCTTTCTGCATGGTGCTTGGAAGTGGACTTACTGTAATTGGCATGAGTCACTTCCTTGTTATTGGTGGTTTGGAACCACCGTGCATGGAAAACACGCCTGCAGCAGGCTGAGGAACTCCCTCTTTCTCTTGGGTTTTGCATTTGGTTTCAGGACTGCAGAATATTGATGTTGGGTGAAAAAAATGTTTTTTAAAAAATAACTGAAGGAGATGGAAGCTGAGGTCTGGACCACTTGCAGCTGTTGAGCCTCTGCTCTATTTTTTTTTTTTTTTGAGAAATGAAGGTTTTTCATGGCAGATTGTTGATCAAACCGCAAGTTTCAGACTTATGGTCTGTGCACATAGTCCCTTCATGTCTCCTGTTGTCTCTTGGGATCTTTTACACTTCTTGTGTAAACTGTACTATCTATTTACTCTAAATATGATATGTCTTTACAGCCAAAGAAGAGAAGTGATGTTGGGTGCACTCAGCCTTTTCCATGGGGATGCTCATGGAGACATTTAAGAGCTGTAGGATCTGATTGTCTCCTATCAAGTGATTATTCTTATATCTGACCAAAAAAGCCCCCCTGTCCGAATGTCTGGTGTGAGGCCAGGAGCTGAAGGTAGACTTTGGATGTCTGACATGACACAAAAAGAGGCAAAAACCTCTTTCAGTGTGATACAAAAGGTGCTTTATTCACTTGTAAGAGACCCATCCAGCACTGAGCTATACAGGACATGGGCAACTGGAAAGGGTTTCAACTTGTTCCTTGACCATGTCTGAGAACCTTGTGAAAAAGCCAAGGGGTAGGTTGTGCGTCAATTTACTTTTGTCAGTCAAATTAGCATTTCCCACCCCCATGTTTCTGAATACACAGTGATGTTACTGTTGTCACCAGGTGCAGAGTCTTCATATGTGATTGTATTGTGTTATTTTGTGGTCTGGCACAGCCAAAATCTATTATTTTAATAAGTACTGTTGACTGACTGTTTAGTGAATTTAGGTTTTACAGCACATAAAGCACTTTTAATTCTGCACTCTGAGAGAGCCACATACCATACATGTGTGCAAAGGAAGTGCTTTCCTGTGATAACTCAGAATCATGAATGATCCCATTACAGGCTGGATGCCATGCAGTAGTTTATACTGGGTGTTTACTCGCAGGAGGATTATTTTTTTTAAATTGTTTTAAAAATATGTTGAGCATCAACAGTTCCTGGTCCCAACCTGCCCAGATAAAAGGTTGTAATTTTCCTTGGTGAGGGAGTCATGTTTTACTTAAATTGCATTCTGCTTCAAGCAGGCTCAGGAGGATTTGCTGAAGGTCTTGCAGATCTGCTTTAACCCTTCTGAGCTTTGAGAGCAAACCTCACTTGCTAGAAATGCACAGGCAAATACATAGAGTACTGGAGAATGACAACCCCCTTGCCTGTATGATTTTAAATCTGAGCTTTCATTGATCCCCTCCAGTTGACTGATGTGTATATACAGTGAAGGTGGAGGTCATAGGATAATTGCTTCCTGGGAGTGGAAGTCTTTAAGCATGTTTAGGACTGAGCAAGCATCAGGAAACACCAAATGATCAAATTAGCAAAGAGAAGGAATGGTTTGAGTACAAGGCTGAAATACAGTGAGAGTCAGCTTGTTTCCTTTCTTTGGCATAGACTCCCTCTGTGAGATTGGATAAATAATTTTGGTATTTAAACACTTTCAAAACTCTATCCCTGAGCCAATATCCCACTCATAAAATTTGGGGGTTATAGCATCCAATGTTTTGATTAGGGAAATAATATATGTTCTTAAATTAAAACACTCAGCAACATATTTGAAAAGAATTCCTCAGAAAGAGCAATATTTCTCTGAAGATAATATGTTGTGGCAATTGGTTGAACACCCAAAATTGGAACGTTTAAAACTAGATAGATCAACATAGTAGAAAACACAGCAAATTATCTTATTACAGTCTTTTAGTACCTGAAGGAGTCCTACAAGAAATCTGGAGAGGAACTGTTTACAAGGACATGTAGAGATTGGAAAAGGGGGAATGGCTTTAAACTGAAAGAGAGTAGGTTTAAATTTTATATTAGGAAGAAATTCTTTACTGTGAGAGTGGTGAGGCACTGGCACAGGTTGTCCCAGAGAAGGTGCCCCCTCCCTGGAAGTGTTTAAGGACAGTTTGGATGGGGCTTGGAGCAACCTGATCTAGTGGAAGACATCGCTGCCCATGGCAGGGGTGTTAGACTAAATCATTTTTAGGGTTCCTTCCAAACCAGTCCATTCTATCATTCTGTGCTCTTGATGAACAGAGGAGAGGTATCAACTGGCCTTTTCCTTCTCTTAGCGCTGTTGTTCGGAATGTTGCCGTTTGCAGACACAGTAACTTTGTCTTTTCACCAGCCCTTGGTTTTCTGGCCACACAAAGAGAATGCTTGTGTGAAAATCCCAGGAGAAGGAGTCTCCACCATGTACAAATAAGGATACTGTCAGCAGCACCAGCATGTGCCTTTTCACACTGCCCTGCTGGTTGCTTGTACTGGCTCTGATGGACCTGCTCTGCCCACGAGAGCACACTTGATTTTCCTTTATCCTTGTTCGTGCCGGGGGAGGGAGAGGGGAGAAGGTGCCAGGCAGTGGAGAAGAGGTTTTGTTGTGAGATTGGTACCATTAATTCATTGCAAATGGGTATTGCAGGTCTTGGTTTGGGAGCTGGTATAAATTATTGCTAACATGATGTTGATTCAGACAGATGAGCAGTGGGAGCTGGTAGCTAGGATTGCTTTTAAAGCAGACGCAGAGGGATTATGTAAGGACTTGAAAACCTGTAATGTCAGAGGAATGAACCTGCTGTTCCAAAAGCTGCCTTGCAGATTTATAGCCTAGAACCAACTTCTGCAGGTGCCTTCACGGAGTGTCACAGCGATAGTGACACTTTGCTCTCCAGATCAAGTCCCAGCTGACCTGGAGTCCCTGTGGTGATGCCCCAGTTGGACCCCAGGGTGGGTGGCAGAGCAGGGCTTGAGACTGGAAAATTACATCTCTGCCTGTGGTGTTCAGCTGCCCAGCATGAGTTACTGTAGAATTTTATTTTTTGGATAAATACACATATCTCAAGGCTGCCTGCTACTCCCTGAGAGCCTGAAAGTCCCCAGAGGTCCCTAGAACAACTCTTCTCTTCCAGATTATCCCTGCTCATTTTTAGTGTGCATTTTTATGTTCAGGGCTCCTGACTATGAGGTGTGTTAACACTTTGATTGAATCCCTCTTTCTTACCCTCTTGTCCACATACATCATTTGTTCTGCTGACTGAGCTGCTTTAACTTCTCTGCTTGACTGAATGGAGCAGGCCAAGTGCCAACTCTTTCCTGCTAGGATTTCTGTACTTAATAGTGAGATAAGAGTAAAATCCCAGGTACTTTTTTATCTGGTGGTTTTAATAATAAATAACTTTTCTTGACATCTTGCTTCAAATCATGCCATGCTTTGTGTCAGATGCACTCCTCTCTGGAGAATTTAAGGAGGGCATTTCAAAGGAACCAGATGTTTAATCTTTCTTGTGGAGTTGGCTGCCACACAGGAGCTAACTGGAAATTGTGAGGTGTTTTACACTTGAGAAAGGCTTTCCATTTCACAGTCTTTCTAAATCAAAAGAAAGCTGTGTATTGGCTGAGCATCATATAAACCAGAAAAAGAACAGACTTGCTGCATGCCATCTCTCTGTTTACTCTTTGCAAAGATGGGCCTTTCCTGGCAAAATGTCCTCAAGATGTTTATGGAGTCCACAGAGAAAAATGATCTCCTGAAATGGAAAAGTCCAAGGTTATGTGCTGTAGACATCCTGTGTTGCACTAAGTTGCTTCCAGGGTTTTAAACTGATCTGGTTGCTGAAGTGAAGACAAGCACCTCTTAGGATTTTTGAAAGTCCCAAAGGGTGTGCTAATCACAGATGTTAAGCACATGCCTGCTTTTGGGAATCTGTCCTCACAGCCACCTGTGTTTTAAGGCACCAAATGACTACTTGATAGTCTTCTTAGTTCCTCAGCTAGCCCAAAGAGATGAGAGCACAGCCTTACTCCAGTAAGGTGCTGTGACAATAAGTAGTCTCTATGAATTCTTCCTCCTTAATACTTGTCCATTTCTACTCTTCCTTGGGATGCTGTTGACGAGTTGCTGACTGATTTAACAATGTTTGCTTTACCTGACTCATCCCCTTGTCCTGTGGGTAGCGTTTGAATGGTGGTGGCACAGATGCCAAGGTGGAAAGGCCATAGCTCAATTACCTGGGTGTGCTTAGATGATGTTAAATGTAGAAAAGATGGTGTTTCTTTCCCCTACTTGACTCAAATGTTTAAGTACCTGGTGCTGTCACATTTTCTAAGAAAGATTCAGGCCCACCAAGCCTGTGTTGTGCCCAGGAGATGCTCATGAGTGCTGGGAGGTGAAAGATGTTTACAAAAAAAAGTAAGTCTGAAACATGAAAGACTAGTCAAAACCTACTAAAAAATTGTTTCAGTGTCCCTTTTGCTTCATTTTCTTCATTGGATGTCTATCAATGGGCTCCTGGGATGAAGTTTGTATGAAACCTGTGTAAAGGAAAACTGTCTTGTGTCTTCTAAATGCCTTTCAAGTCCTCAGTCTGAGATACACCAATAGGGCACTTTACCTTTGGAAGGCGCTGAGCTCTGTGCCATCTGGCTCCCTTTGGGTGCCTCAAATTAGGCACCCAGACTGCAGTTCTCCCTGACTGTGGATTGCAGGATAACCTCTGTTCTACCCACCGCCTCCCCAGACTCTCTGATATTTCCCTGGCACAGGTATCCTCCTCGCTCCTGTCTAGTTCCTACCAGGGGTTGTGTTTCTTTTTCTGCCTTCCAACAGTTGCCAGTTCAGATTTCACTGGAAACCGCTGTGCCAGCTCTTTGATATTCAGAAGCTGTGGGGTTTTCTGTCTGTTTCCTGACCTAGCATGACTCTACTAATAACGCAAGAACTTCAGCGCTGATGTCCTGGCAGCCTAAAACAGGAGGTCAGTCTGTAAATCTAGTTACAATTGTCTTTGCCTCAGCAAAGGCAGTAAGTCGAACATAATGTAAACAAGATGGTTGGATCACTTTACCACCAGTAGTAATGTGGTGGGTGATGCAGGCAAATTTAATGGACGTGATTAAATCTCCTGTTCCAGTCTGGCAGCTGATTAGCTGCGGGGTGCAGGCAGGAATTTCCTTTCTGCTCTGGAGTTGCACTCTTTCCAAGCCCTCCTTCATAGAATCATTCATGCTTCTGCCAAGCATCTCAAAGTCCTTTGCATTTTTAATTATGCTTCTTAATGCCCCTGTGAAGAGTGGAGATGAGAGATAGTATGATCCCAAATGGAGCCATGGGGCAACCGAGGCACGGGGAGGTGGCAGCCTGCTTGGAATGAGAGAGGTTGGTGCCGTTAGACTTGGAAAAAGGGGAAATGAACATTCCAGAAACCTTCTCTTGTGGCTCATGTTGGTCTACCGAAATCGTGTCTGGTTCTTAACAGTCTGTGTCTTTAACACACTTAAGTCTTGGTTGTCTGCTTTTATGTGTATATTAGTATATAGTCACTGATGGGAAAATAAATCTTTCTCTTCTGGAAGTTTTAATTTATTTTTGTCTTTCATCACTCTCTTCCTCTGATTTCTGAACAGAATGGCCTGTATACATGTCTTTTCTCTTTGTATGGAGAAGCACTTTGCTCTGAAATAGCCTGAGGTGTTGGCTGTGGCTGAGGCAGAGAACTGGTTCAGCTCTGTAAATGACTCTGTGCTTTGTCCCTACGGGGGAAATTCGTGAACTTACTGTGTGGGTTCACCTTCAGTGGGTGTACCTGGAGATAGCTACACTGGCTTTGATTTCTTTACCTGAATGTACAGCTGAAGAACTGGCCTTGCAGCATCAAGGAGGAGAAAATACTCTTCTTACTGAGGCATGTTTTGGTCCAAGGAAGAGACCATAGATGTCCAAAAAAAGTCACATATTAACTCATCATCTTGCCTGCAGATTGCTGATGCTGTGGCTGACAAAACACAGAGAGCAGTAGGGATTATCTGAATCTTCACCCTGCTCAGTATGGTGGGAGAGGGCCTTTCACAGCGTACTTACAGCCCTAAAGTCCAGTGGGGAACAGTGTATTTTGGATCTCACAGGGTGGGAAGCATTTCTTACAGATGGGATTTTTTATTTTTGAGGTAAAGTATAATGATTTAAGCTTTATGTTTTCATGTGAACAGCATGGTCTAGAGTCTGATTTTGTGAATCTGGAGTGGACAGAAACCTTTGATGTTCAGTCTTGAGCTAGCAACTTCATGGCTGGAGAGAGGCAGTGTTTCAGGCATAGCCTATATCCCCCACGGCTACAGGGCATCCTGCCCAGCCCACTGTCATGGTAGGAATAGAGGTGTCTGCCTGAAGTCCTCTGAAGCTTAGGGCTGAGGCCAAAGTCTGTCTTACTAGCCATTTAAGTTTCAAAGATGCGTGTCTAAATAAAACATCTAAATCTGATCCTTAGCCTAGTCTCAAGGCTTAATTGTAAACAAACAATATCTTAATCACTTTATAGTTTCCAGCATTCTCTCACTGAATGTCTCTAGGCTGGCACTTGGAGAGAATTCATCATAGTGGAAGATGAATTTCTGGTTTTGCTGCACATGGTATAATTAAGTATCAGCTGAGCCCGTAGCATAATGTGACAATTCTCTTTCTGACCTGCTGAAATAACTCACTCTAACAACTGTGCTCTCTTTACTCCTCTCTTTCAGTTCCCAAGAAGCTTCTGCATGAAACTCAGCCAAGACCAATCAATTACCAAGGATATCAGAAGCCACATTTTCCACTGCAACCAAGAGTGTTTGATCCCAGTGTTATAGGGGACGGTGTGTTCCTTTCTGATGTTTCTCCTTCCAATATAGGACGAGCTCTCCCAGGTAGCTGTGACCATTGTGATGTTGACCCAAACCTAACTGTGTTGTGATAACTGTTCCTTTCTACCTCCTCTTTTCTGGATTTCTCTGTTTTGTCTGTGCCCAGACCCCATCCATGTCATAGCCAGGAAGGGAAGCTTTGAGGCGTGATCAGTGACGGGCTAAAGTGAACTGTGGAACTGTTCAAGAAACACTGAGTTTCCTGAAATAGCAGTTGGGGCCGTGCATGTCAAAACTCATCACAGAAATACTTTCTAACACTGTCTAATACAGTGGCAAAGGAAAAAGAAAAGAAAAAAGGCAGAGACAGTAGATCTGCCTCACAGGGGACGGAGAAGTTTTCAACTGAGCTTTGAAATATGATGCTATTTTCATGAAATGCAAAGTGAAGAGATATGAACGAAGTCTCAGCTATCTATAGGGGTGGGAGAGTAGGAGGAAGAGGTGGTGTATGAATAAGGGAGGAGCATAGGTGAGCATGTCTTGGGTTACTCAGTGCTTTTGCACTGTTTCCCAACATGCAGTGGATGGTCTCTGACACTACCGAAATTACCAGCCTGTGCTCCCAGAGATTCAGCTCTAGGGTGGGTATGGGCAAAGATACCTTGTCTCTGTCTACACTCCTGGCAAAGTCAATCCACAGCTTGGACAGTCAATCCACAAACAATTAGGAACTGGCAATAACAGATTTGTCCCCTTGGACGTCTTATTGAAATATCGCCAAGGAAAAGAATTCTGAGTTAGCCTAAAATAAATATTGTGATCCTGGAGATACTTTTAAGCAAGAAAAAAGATATCCTGAACTCATTTTCATTCATCTAAACATTTCACTTCCAGAATTGACACCTTTTATTTAGTTTTCACATTGTTTATTCATTAATTTTCAAAATACACACCACTTTTCAAATAAAGATGTCATTTTGAAATTAGAAGATAAAAAAAAGTTTAAAAAATAACAAAGAAAATACTTGGACATTTTCCGTTTTGTTTCTCTTATTAAAACTATTTGCTAAAGTCAGCCTGGTATCATGAATAATGTCTCCTGTGTTTATACTGTGGTGTTGGGCAAATTACTGCTGGCTGAAATAATTTTGCTCATTTTTGGTGTAAATTCACAGAGAAACCATTAAAGTGACTGGGAACAGCTAAGAAGGGTGAGGAGAAAACCAACAGTAGTGAGCTGTTTAGGCATAGACAAGTTTCCCAAGCTGGCAAGGAGGAAAGGGGATGTCTTCTATTATGGTCCTGGAGTGAATTGCGGGGCCAGGGAACCACGTAGTGTAGCAACACAAGGCCCTTGTGCAATTGTGTGTGTTTGTTTTTTTCCTCCTGCATAAGTCCAGTTATTTTCTGTCTTCCATGTCTGTGCTTGTACAATCCTGCCAACGATAAAACCAGTTCTGTGGTTTTGTGGTGTTCTTTGCTGGAGTTCAGCATTAGCAGATGAGTATTCATTTAAAAACTGGTTTGATTCCATCTCTTCTTTGGACAAGTTAGAAGTAAAAAAAAAAAAAAAAGGTTCTTCTACATCTTACTTGAGAGAAGCTATCCCTCTGTCTCTTAAAAACACTATTGCACAGTGTGGTTTACAAGGGATGCTTCATACCCAGCAGAGGTGCCCATTTGACATATGGCTATGAAATATATAAGAGATTATATCTTGGAGGTGCCCTTCATTTATTGTGAAGGGATTTTGGATTAACGATTTCAGAGCCAGACCTCAGTAAGGAGACATCTCAGGCAAGATCAGTTATCCCCATATAAATGTGTCATTTGTGATGACCTGGGAAGTTTACCTGGCTTCTAGAAGGGTGAGAATTTCCTTCTCATACATCCCTTCTCACACCTGTCATCTCTGCATGGATGTCCTCCTGACTCTGGGGTGCCTCAGATGTCTGTGTATGAGCAAGTCCATCAAGCTTTAAGTGTCTGCTGCAGGGAGAGCTGAATGGCTTTCTGCTATCCCTCAACTAGTAGCAGGATTCCATTGCCTACGTTTAGATACATGGTGCTACTTGAAATGCTCTGAAGTATCCAGGTTTTAGGTTCAGTTTTTAGAACTGCAATATTTACTCTGCTTCTGTGGATTTCTTTGAAACAGTGGTAGGGAAAAGTTCAACCACTAGTACAGACAGATTTACCAGACAGGGAGAATAAAGGAAAGATTAGAGTGCATGTTAGTGCCCACACCTGAATTAAAAGATTTGTTTAAAACTTTGCCCTTGATCTTCTGTGTCCCATTGCCTCCATTCGCATAAGTGATCCTCAGTGATCTCTCCTCTCCTAAAGCAAAAGGCTCTTGGAATATTTTACCCATTGGGATATGAGCCACCCATGTTTAAAAACTTTGCTTGAAGGCCAGTCATTAACACCTTGGTGGCCTTTAACAGCTATTCAGTGGCAGAGAAGTAGCTGCACCCGCATTCCTTGGGGCTGATCTTTTACAGCGACCCCTGGACAACCATCCCTGCTGCTTCTCCTCTGAGGCAGATGAGGAGTTGACATCACAGCGTGGACGTTCATGCACTCAGTCCCTCTCCATCCAGTATCACCTGTTCTCTTTTACACCGCTCACTTTCTGTTGCTGCTTCCTGGCACCCACAGCAGGAAGCTGATGGGTTTGCAGGGAGAGGAGACAGATCAGGCAGCCAGTGAACAGAGACCATCTCGCATCGTGACTGCTGACAGAATGTCTTTGCGTGCATGGTACTGGTGGCATCACTGGAGATGGAACTGGCAGTTCCCTCAGTTTAATACCTGCAGATAGGTGGGAGCCTGGTGCAAGTCTGCGATTATACAGAGCGATACTTGATTTTGTTCAGAACTATACACCCAGGGAAGGGAGCCTGAAAATCTGTAGTAACTGCAGCTAAACACTCACATGGGTGACAGAGCTGCATCCTTTGCACTGACTTTTTCCTGTGTTGAAAACAATTAGTGTTTTGTCTGCAGGGGGTGTCTGCCTGCAGATCAAGGTGTGGGGAGCCCTCAACAGTGAGCTGATAAGATCTGAAAGGGTCTCTTTGAGCGTCCTGGAATGAGCTGCCTCCTTAGCTTCGGTCTTCAACAAATAAAATCAAATCATTAACCCATGTTCACTCACCTCTCCAAAGGGGAAATGGTGTCTGGGTGAAACACAATACAAGCAGGCTTCTGAAGGAAGCCATAAACCAAGGTCTGCCCTTCCCCACAAAGGCTGGAGGGAAAGCACGTCTGTTTGCCAGGTGTGGATGGGTCACTATAGTGTGGCACCAGCAGAGGGTTGCTGCCTCTGCCTGTGTTTCCCAGTCCTCCTTACGAGTTTAGCTGAACTCACTGTTGATAAAGGCTCCTTTGATTTACATAAGAGAAAAGAATACTGATTATGTATTTGCCGTAGAGGAGATGGGTGTGTCTAAGTGGTGACATGAAAGAGCAGGAGATGGGGGAGAGAAGATGATGCCTGGATGCAGGCAGGATATGTGTTCAGCTGAAGCTACTTGAGAAGGTTTAGGGCAAATCTGTGTGGCTTGCTGCTGAGCAGCTCCAGATTTCTGAACACAGATGCTCACCTGGTGGGGATAGGGCAGGGTAGGGCTGGGTCACATTCATCGTTCCTCATTCCATTTCTGTTTCAAAGCAGAGAAGAAGAAAGGGAGATCAGCCACTTTCTACCCTCTAGACAACACCCCCCTCCTGCTTCCTGTGGATGAGACACAACTGCCGGTGCTCACCAGCAGCATGGAGCCTGTGGGCGTCAGCACGGAGATGGCCCTGCTCAGCAACATCCTGGCAGCCTATGCCTTCATCACAGGTAGGTCTTGTGGCTGCCATCTCTCTGGGCTCTTGCAAGCTTTTTGTAGACCCTCATTTTGCAGTCACCTGAGGCTAAATCTGCCTCTTTGAACTGTTTATGTATTTCATTAGTTTCTCAGTAAACTCTCCCTGGAAAGACCTGACCGGGGCAACTCTAGCAGACAGTACATATACCAGAGTTTGTTGTGCTCTGCTTTCCACTGGATTTGCTCTCATCTGCAGTTAAATATAATGTAATCTTACATGTGGTATTATTCCTAATGCTTCATTTTCCTGGAGATCAAAGCCTGTCTCATTAGGGAGGCAAGCTTGTTGTCCCGCAATTTGGAAAATAAGCGGCACTCAGAACATCACACTGCTTAAGAGAATTTGGCCTATCTTCAGTAGAAGTGTGAAGATGAAGTAACTTGAGAGTCTACTTAATTGAATATTTAAATTTAGTTTAGAGTAAGATTTCCTTGGATCACAGCTTATCTTTCACCCACATATATCTTTCAAGTAACAGAGGAGCAGTCTTCTAAAAAGATTCACTTTAAAAGGTGAAAGAAAAGTGATAAAACCAGGGGCAATGACTTTAAACTGAAAGAGAGTGAGTTTATATTAAGTATTAGGAAGAAATTGTTTACTGTGAGGATGGTGAGGCACTGCCACAGGTTGCCCAGAGAAGTCATGGCTGCCCCACCCCTGGAAGTGTTTAAGGCCAGGTTGGATGGGGCCCTGAGTGATCTGGTCTAGTGGAAGATGTCCCTGCCCGTGGCAGGGAGGTTGGAACAAGAAGAGCTTTAAGATTCCTTCCAACCCAAACCATTCTATGATTCTGTGAAATAAAGCTTGTGTGCCCTACTGAGTGTTTGGGGTCAGTACCATTGGTAGTGAAAGGACAGCAGAGGCAGGTGATAGAGTGGAAATATTTCCCACAGCATGAGGTACCTTGTCAGCAGCAGGAATTGCCTACAGAGTTGAAGGAACTAACCCAAAAAACACAGGATGGAGGAGCACTGGCTAAAGAGCATCAGATGTACTAATTCAGCATACTTCAGGCCAGTCTCTGCTGCTTTCCCAAAAGGAAGGCCCTGATGGCTGTGTAAATAGCCTCTCAAGGCAGCAAATATTATCTGTGGTCACTTTTTTCTTATGTGCCTGTGTGCTATTCAGCCCTGCTAATTCATTAAATACTGGTGCAATCTTGGTGCCATGCTCTTGCTCTTGCTGAGATACCACCATGCTGCTACAGACAAGTGTTTGGATTTGAAACAGCTAACCTGGGCTTTTCATTTTGGAGTAGATTCTAATCACTGAGTAGATTAATAAGAGTGTTTCTGCACATTACTTAGTGAAGTGTCATTCTAAAAGGACCATGAATGGCTATATGAAGTTCTGCTCTTCTACACATCCAGTCGTGGCATCAGGATCCATCTTTTCATGACACCTATAAGAATCAGGCAGATTAAGTGGAATTAGTAGTGTTCACAGAAGATAGCTGAATAGAGTGTATTTTTTTCTTGTGCACTTCTCCCTCCCTTACCTGCAGCTGCCATCTCTTGACATGAAAATGCCTGCATTCCCAACCTTACTATAAAACAAAATGTTGTTAGTATCACGTTCCCCATCTGACCAGTAACGGGCAGCAGAAGGCTGTGGGATTTATGGGCAGGGTCAGTTGGGACTATGATTCAGGGCTGCTGATAATGCCACACAGACTTTGCTTC
The DNA here is from genome assembly GCA_036023395.1 of Myiotriccus ornatus. Classification (NCBI taxonomy): domain Eukaryota; kingdom Metazoa; phylum Chordata; class Aves; order Passeriformes; family Tyrannidae; genus Myiotriccus; species Myiotriccus ornatus. The sequence continues at coordinate 108,876,642 of JAYRBT010000114.1, forward strand.
CACTGACCACAGCAGAACTCTTTAACTCTGCGTTGGTTTTTTTAGGGCACAAGGCCTCAAGTCATCCCGTTCCTGAGGTGTCAGCCTTGGCAGGAGCCTCTAGGTTTTACTGTAGCACAAACAACTTTAACTGTCTTGTTGCTGGGGGATTTGCTTGTCGTCTCCTCATGTGGTGTCCTTGTACTGAGTTCACATTCACTGGATGTCAGATAAAGTCAGATTTCATGACTTTGGTTTCCAGTGCTGAGTTTAGGACCTGGTTGCTCGTGTTTTCCAGTGTATCATAGAATCATAGACTGTTTTGGGTTGGAAGGGACCTTAAAGATCATCTAGTTTCAGTGTTCTTAACCATGGCTGTTAGATGGGTTTTAGACTCAGTGATGTATACATTCAGTTTGTTATTTATTACAAAAACAATTGATGGACCTCCTCATGGATTGAAACAGCAGATGTCCTTAACCATCTTTATTTCCTACATGCAAATCAACCCTCTGCTTCTAGCAGAAATGATGGATGTGTCATGATTTTTTTTGTTGTATGTTAACATGGAGAGGTTTAACTTACGACTTCAAAGACTAACTGTGTCACAGGGCATAAATATCATTTGCATAAAACTAGAGCACTGCAAAACCACCCCTCTTCATACTGCAGATTTTGAGTAGCAGAACAGTTGGATCTTCTTTTGCTTTCCTGAGTTTGGGGCCCTGAAGGCCCTCAAGCTACGGTGGCTGTTGATGTCCCTAGAGGATCCATTATAGTGACTGCTCAGGAGAGGCAGGATTTTGGCAGCCAGGAAGGGCTTGTTATGGGTCACACATCCTCCCACTCCTCCTGACCATGGCCTTGGTGCCAAAGAGAAACAGTAGTGCGAGAACTGCTCTGTGTCATGACACTGAAAATGTTCCTCTGGTACTCTCTGCACACTGAGAGTGCTGCATTCAGGGCTTCTCTGTGCTGGTGAATTGGCTCAAAACAGGAACTTGCAGAGGTAAATTATAAATGGGCAGGGGCAACATAGAAAAATGTTTTTTCTCTTGTGACAGAGTGTCGTGTATACCCTCAGACCCACTGCACGAGAAAGGGGCTATGGGCTTGGGTTATTTCATAGGTGAAGTGAATGCTTGAAAGGATGATCCACTCTTCTACTTTTCTTGCCTCCTGGCACTGGAGTGTCTCTTGGCCTGAGGAGAGCATCCACAAATAGTGGGATCACTTCTGTGCTCGGTGCTGTTCACATTTTCAGCACAAAATGGCAGTTCTGGGTGGGCAACTGCAGATGAGGAGTCTGCAGGCTTGGCCACTTACACATGCAGAGTCTTGCGGTGCACAGAGGGGAGAAGTGACAGTACTGGTGAAACCCTCCCTGCTCATTTCCACCATCTTTTTGACTGATGTTCCGATATAAACATTAGGAATGTTCATATGGACAACTGAGTAGTAAAAAACACAGCACAGCAGGAAGCAAAACTTCCTTGCAGGAATCTTGATTTGTAGCTGTCATCATGGTTAAGTATCGAAGCCAGTAAGGTGTTAGTCTTATTGCAGCTTCCAGAATCTATTTCTTTAGAAACAGGGAGAAAGCGTGAACAGCGTCAATAAGGAGTGAATTTAGTAGCTGATCAAACAGATAATTTAGAGTTCAGTCTTGCACAAGACTCAGACATACACTTAATTTGAAAGCTGATTTTCTTTATAGAATTAGGTTTTTAACTAGATGCAGTCTCTGCCTACAAACCTCAGACCTGTTATTTGTTGTGGACCTGTTCCAAAACTTGCCTGAGTGTTTGGAAAGACTTCACCAGTCTCAGTGACAGCTGGAACTGTCTTTGCAGTCACAGTCTATCAGCAAGAGCAGAACCGTCCCTTGTGCTTATATAAATATTAAACATTCAAATTGTATCAGAGCTCTTCCAGTGCCTCCTTTTTGGGCAAGGGACTTATTCCAGTTTTGTTATTGCACTCAGGAAGAAGTGGTTGGAGGGAAACCTCCACAAATCCCTGTTTTATTCTTCTTCCATAAGCAAAGCTTTGCTGCCAAGGTATTAACAAGGGGCTTCCAAAATACAACCCAGGGGATTTCATTCCAACTTTTAGACTTCTTGACCTGAGTCTTATTAATAAGGGGCTCCTGGAGAGTTTCTTCTGTTCCACAAGGGGATTTTGGCAGCCTGTGGGGCTAACAGTAAATTCCCTAGAAGATACTGCTCCTACTGTTTGTCTGGCTGTGTTTAATGCTGCACCTTTTACTGGGGGCCCTCTGAAATTTTCTTCCCCACTGAGGTTTCAGAATGCATGAAGCCATCACAGAAAGCCAGCAGCGTTAATGCCTAGATTGTTTTCTATTTATTGAAACATTTTATTATAATAGCAGTAACAACTTCGGCCCATGGCATTTCCTGGGGAATTAATGAGAGTCTGGGCTGATGCTCCCAGCAGATTGTTAGCCCTCAGGAAATAGGCTCCGTAATTGCTGCTGGTTTGGTTGGAAAAATAAAATAAAATGTGTTTCTAATTTTTGGCCAGTTTGAGTCCCTAGAAAATGGTGGCTTTTGTATAGAGGGTTATATAGACCATATATATTTGTCTGCATGGATTAAATTCAGGCTTGAATCAGTGACGTTTTCATCAGTGCTTTCAACCAAGAAAGAGAAGGACATGGAAGGGGAAATGTAACCCCAGCTAAAGAAACTGATGGCAACTGGGGCCTGCTAAAAGCTCTCAGCTGTCACTGACAACAGTAGAAGAAAAAGCTACACTGGTTAAAATCTATGTGTTAGTGTACACACACACACATTCACATGAATGCATATCAGAATTATGTTAATTCCTGCTACTGATGTCCACACAGTTTTAAAGAACTTTTTTTTTCAAGTATAATGAGTGTTTTGAGGAGCTTCAGTGTTGATATGATGCATCTGAGCCACTTTTGAGCTTTTGGAAGACTCTGAGCATCCATTTGGTGAAGAGGGTGCCCCTCTTTGGTATTTGCAAGTAGAACATGCCATTGGGGAGGCTCTCAAAATCACTTATGGACCGTCAAACCTCTAAATCTAGGCTATTGCTGACTTGACTACTTCAACTGAGAAAAAGCAGAGTGAGCTCATGGGTTTTAGGTTAAGTTGTTCTTTCTGCTGTGAAAAAAAAAAAAAAAGAGATGCTGCTGCTGTGCAAGTGGAGTGTACGTATGATGAATGCCAAGACTGCGGTTGAACGTAAGATTATAGCTCTGTGAGGAAGTCCAGACAGTGTCTCAGATATTGACAGAGTAGCTGCAGGAGCTCATAAATGCCACTGGAGCCCAAAGATTCAATTACAGCCATCGCACTGCGTGAGGGGCTGTACGTACAAGCACGAGCAGGGGATGAAAGATGGTTACTTAAGTAGCAATCAAAGTGCATTTTGCTCATAAGCTGCATACAGTAGCATGGAAAAAGAGAGTGTGGAGGAGAAAGGAAAAGCAGGACACTGACAAAAACGGGGGCACAGAAACCTCATGTGTCTGTGTCTCAGGCTCCCATCCATGTCTTTTTTATGAACTACTTTAAAGGAACAAGCAGTGGAACTAATGCAACCAAATCAAGCCCATGTGTGTGCAGAACGTGCTGCTCAGGAAAGTGTGTCTGGTGTCCTGTCAGCCAGGTAGAGCTGAGGCAGGCTGGACCCAGTGCCTTCCTGTATGAACACATCAATCCTGCTTGTTGGCTCTTCTCACACTCCCACGCTCCAGGTGTCCCCAGAGCCCTCCTTAGGGCTACTTGCAAAAGGACCTTGGTGATTAGTGTCCTCAGTTACACTGCACATGGAGGTAAAAGTGTCTTCAGGCATGATTCTGCTTTCCCTGGAGCTTACAAATCTCTGAAATTTAAGCCGCTTCTTCACTGTTCACACAAGACCAGAAGGGCAGCAGCAGCAGCTTTGCTACTGCACAAACGAGGCTGAAGTTCTAATTTGAGTCCTGTCCCCTGAGTTCACAGTAGCCATTAGCTTCACTGGAGCAAGGATTTCACTTGCCAGGCTGCTGCAGGGGTCATTGGCACATCCTTCATGCCTGCTCTGGTATCTTCTCTTTTACCTTTGGATTTTGCCTCACTTTTGTCAAAATATCTCAGTTTAAAATCTTTGGCTTTGGTCTCACTTGGCTTTCCAACCAACTACTGCTGCATTTTATAGAATAGTTTGGTTGGAATGAACCTTAAAGATCATCTAGTTTCAACTTCCCCTTCATGAGCCCGCTGGCACATTCAGTTTAGTGTCCTGTTTGTTGTGTCACAGCAGAGTTTACAGGAAGCTGGTCCACCTCTTTCTCTTTTTGGGCTTACTGAAGGTATCTGCTGCACTTTTCTCCTTTTTTTTGCTCCCTCTCAGCCTGATTTTTTCCCCATGTCATCCATGTCAACCACTCTTGCATCAGTTTAATGTTTTACTAGCCAATTTTCAGACTATCTTGACATCTTCCTCCACATTGGCTTGTCAGTCACTTTTGAGATTCATTTGGGAGAGAAGTTAAGAGCTCAAAAGTGTTTTGTCTCTGTAACTGTTCCATGAGCACATCCAGGCACCGAACTACACAGTGCCTTGAACGATGCACAGAACAGTGTTTGGGTTCTGACCGCAAAATTAGAGAATAATTTAGGTTGGAAGAGGCCTCTGGGAGTCTTCCAGTCCAACCTCCTGCTCAGAACATGACTAACTTCAGATTTAGAGCCAGCTTTGAAATTAGAGCAGGGTTTTGTCCTGTTGATTTTTGAACATCTTCAAATAGTTTCCAGTTCACCTTCTGCAAACTTTGCTTTAAGGAGACCAGCTGGAAAGGGCAGCTTTTAAAAACACAGTGGGGGGAAGTAAAAGCAGAGTTAGCCACAGAGATCTTTCGAGGCCAAATGTCAGGCTCTCAGCTGGTGGGAGCTGTTACAGATCCATGACTCAGTTCAAGGGAATAAGATTCATCTGAGGAACTGACTCCATCCTTCAACGCAGGACACCCAGCAGACACTGCAGAGTAGAGCTGGCCTTGGCACTTCTGCTGGGTTCACCTTTACCCGTTTAGTGTGCCTATAAAAAAGGTGATTCAGCCCAGGGGAATTGCAGTTACAACATTTATCATAATTACACTTCCAAGTAGTCCCATGGAAAAAAAAAAAAAGAAAAGAATGTGGTAAATAAACAAGATGGCCTAGTTTGAAAGGCATTGTGGATCCTTTGGAGTCCTGTTATATCACCTCAGAAATGTGGCTATGCAGCATTCATCCTGTTAGTGCACTGACTCCAGCTATGCCTGTGGAGCACAGGTATACATTTTGGTGGTCTGGGCGGGAAGCCAGCACACTTGCCTTAGATAAGCAAATGAAACCTATGAATAAATAATATGCATTTTTTCCATGCTGCCAAGCCTCCCACTTCAGCTGGGCCACAGCACAGAGAGCATATAAAGTTTTGTAATCATCTTTATCCTGTTATGAAGACAGTGGATGTGACAGCAAGATGCACTTACCTGCTGCTGGGTGCGTAGCATGCTGGCAAAACCCCCGTGAGAAATAGCTTCTAATTCCGTGGGCTGCTCTTTTGCCTTCCAGACAACTCCAGGACATGGCTGCAGCAAACCCACATTCCGCATGTGGGCAAATGCCTTGGCAGCCAATGCACAGTTTTAATTCTCCTTCTTAATTCCCTTGGGGGGAGGAGGCAAAGGAGGGCATGGATGTAAAAGCAGTCAGTGGAAACTCTGCTCCTCCAGAGACCGTGCCTGGTGTGTGCACGGAGAGGCTGTGTGTGTTCTGTTCTTTTGAGGGTTGTTCTTGACTACCATTTCCTTTCTCCCGCCAGAAAACCCTGAGCGGGCTGCTCTGTATTTTGTCTCCGGAGTGTGCATTGGACTTGTCCTGACCCTGCTGGCCCTGGTGCTCAGGGTGTCCTGCCGGACAGACTGCAAAAGCTCCTCCTCTAAAAAGCCTCCTCGGGAGCGGGAGAGCGACAGCGACAGCAGTGACAGCGACGACGATTCGGACACCACCTCGGACCTGTCCGCCCGCAGGCACCGCAGGTTTGAGAGGACTTTGAACATGAACGTCTTCACTTCGGCGGAGGAGCTGGAGCGGGCGCAGCGGCTGGAGGAGCGGGAGCGCATCATCCGGGAGATCTGGATGAACGGCCAGCCCGACATCCCAGGGACCAGGAGCCTCAACCGCTACTACTGAAGTGATTGGGTGTCCAACCGTCCTGCCCTGCACCCTGGGGCTGCTCCACAAGTGATAGAGGAGAGGGGGGAAAGAATATTATGTGGGCGTCTCCCTTTTTCCTATCAGGTGTGCCACCTGGAGCGGTGTGGATGGACAGCAATAAAGCTTTCCCCTTCTCCTTCCCCCTTACATGTTGCTATCATCCCTCTTCACGGACACTTTCTAGTTTCCACAGAGGTGGTTGCCAACTTCATTTCTTAGTAGCGGGCAGGAAGGTGACAATTACAGTCCTCCAACATGGGATATGGTGTTTGGCACGCTGCAGTAAAAGTGCTCCTCTCTTGGCTGAGAAGAGAAGTCTCCCAGGAGTTGGTTTTCATTAAGGATTTTTTTGGTTTCCCTTTCCTGAGGACTGTGGGAGCATTGTGAACAAAATGACAAATCTGGAAAGATGATTTGAGGAGGGAGGGGGAAGTGCATCCTGACGGATTGTCTTGTGACTTCAGAAGCCATGAGATTAACCTGATTAAAACCCAACAGCAAATATGACTTGTTAAGAACTGGGGGATGGGGGGGAGGGGGATTCTTCCATCGTGAAATCATCTCGGTGCTTGGATGTTCGCCATAGTATATTCAATTATTTATGGCTGTCTTTTCATCTTCCTTTTCAATGGGAACATTTAGTTTTTTTACTGACACCTCAGGGATAAAATCCTATTATTTTTTTGAGTCTGTTCTCCCTGCTGGCCCCTGTCAAACACAACCCAATCCACCTCCAACAGTGAAATTATGGTAATATAAGAGATGTGTCAGTGACTGGTGAGAAGTTAACAACCTCAAAGAGGTTGAAAAAGGTTTTCTTTTTGTTTTGTTTTAAATATATATATATATATTTGAAGATGCTGCACAGCAATGTGCCTTATTCTTTTTGTTGCTGTTGTTGTTGTTGTTAAACTACAGTTTTCCTATGGATAGTAATGCACAATGTTTTATATATTTTATTAAAAAAAATAAAAAAAAAATAAAATGTCTGTGTTTACCAGAGGAAAAATCAAGACAGAAGAAGTCACATATGACAACAAAATGGGTAATAAATGCTAAATAAACTCTGGTTGGCTTCAATGGGTTTGAATTTGCATCCTCAGTTTCAGCACAAGTGTTGCTTGAGGGAGAAGCTTTGGAATAGTAGCACACCTCTGCAAGCAATAAAGCCTGATGTTTTCTGCAAGCTGGAAACTGAAGGCACTTTTTTTCTTTGGCTGCAGCCCATCAGTCCACTTTTGTGGTTCACGTGGGGAAGGAGCAGCTGAGCAGTGTGCTGGTTCTCAAGGGGCCACCCCAAAGCTTACCTATCCCCAAGACTCAAATCATACCTGGGCCAGAAACAAATGCTAAACAAACAAACAAAAAAACCCCTCATATGCAAGAAAAGGTCCAGCGTTTTAGTGGTTCCTCAGTTGTCCCACAGAGCGTTCCATGTGATGTCACCACCCTGCTCACTCCCAAGCGCCAGTTCACATGACTTCAGTCATAGAACTTGCTGTTTTTCACACCTGAATGACACTGCTGTCGCCTACATGGCTTTGGATTTGCTCCTCTCTCATTTAGGCATTTTAAGGGTTATATATATAACATATATATATTAAGGGGTCACCAAATGCTGACAGTGCAAATAACGGCCAAAAGCTCTGACTACCCACAGCTTTTCCCAAGTGTTAAAGAGATCTGACCACAAGATGTCTGAGGATGTTTGAGTGGGGCTGGAAGGGTTCAGGTGCTGTGACAAACAGCTGCGTGGTGGAATTGATCCCAGGCACCAGGGGCCTTCTTGGCACTCCTTGGGATCACCATAGGGCTGCATCTGAAGTGCCCACAACTACTGCTTCTGGGTCTTGCAGGGTGAGAGCAAAGTTGAGTAACTGCATCTGGTGGTACTGGTAATGTCAGAGGTCAGGCTGGCAGGTGAGAGGTGGCTTCACTTGGGAAGGCAATTCTAGCACTGCAGGGCAATTCCTGGTCCTGGTCCCCAGAAGATTCAAATGGAAATACTCAGTATTGAACTGGGATGCAATTTTGCAGCTAATATTTAGAAATAAAGCAGGAGTCAGGTCCCAAGCCCTCAATTCCCATTACCAGGTGCTTTAGCTGGAATGCTGACTGTACTCTGCTGAAGGTGTTGAGGAGTAAAATGATGGAGTGAGGTCAGTTTTGGCCATGTGTTTTCCCCTATAACCATACAGTCCCTCAGCCTTGGTGATTAAAGGACAGCATATTTTCAGATTTAGAGTGCTGTGTCCTGGGAGATAACTTGGAAAACTGATTTTAAAAATGTTATAAATTAATGGATTTATGGGTATGATTTTCCCAAAGGACTTTTTTTTTTTTTTTGACTAGAGGAAAGAGCAACAGTGGTAATCTGAGTATACCTGATACGCATATGAGGGATTAAAATACCTGCTTCAAATGTAAATCACAACAGAACTTGAGTTACAAATGGATGAGCAGTTCTCCCTTAGCATTGCTAGTGTTGCTGTAAATCTTCCAGAGGAAGTTTGCAATACAAAGGAGCAGAGCTGAGCAGACAAGCCCATCCCAACCTTGCCCAAGGTAAGAAGATGTAACACAAGTAGTCTCACTGCCTTCATAGCACGTTCAATACCTTCATGTACCTTCTGGCTCCTGTTTTTGTTCTCAAGGATGAACATTTCTAAGAAGACTTGGAAGAAAAAAGAAAAAGTGCAATCCTTTGAGCAAAATAAAAGACTTTAGGTCATTCTGTAACTATTTTTGGATTTGTCCCAAAGCACTGAATAGTTTGTCTGGGGGACAAAACACAGTCAAAATTTGTGGGACAGGAGTTGGTGGTTTGTCTTTAGATTTATCAATGCAGCAAAATCAGTCACTTGGAGTATAGAAAATCTGGATTCACTGGGGGCAGGGTCAATTCTGTATTTCTTACCCCACAATAAACGTATTTTAAGCTTACAGAGGTTTGAAGCTGCCTAGTTTCCATCTTTTGTGTTGTACTCACCTTGTCATATGAAGTATTAAACCACTCATAGAGCCAGAGAGCAGAGAATAAAGGCTTTCCTCTTAGCCTAATGTGAATCTCTCTTGTAGGAGATTATGCATAGCTCTTCTCTCTTACTTCCATGCTTGCTTAATATTTTACATTAAAGTGAATTATTATTTCCAGAATAACATTATTCAAATTCCCTGAGACAGATAAAGGAGTTGAAATGAATTTGTCCTGTTTCATGAATGAATTTCTTAATCAGTGACCTTTTGGATAAAAAGATGCTGAGGTAATTTTCCATGTGAATCTGTTCTTTATGCCTCAGTTTAAGTTTAGAATTCTATAACTGAGTGTAACAGAGTAATCCTGGACTCTGAGTTGCTCAGACAGTTGATAATAGGGGGAAGCACATGATATTGTGTTTAAAAGAGTCAGCACTACAGTTACCATGTACCATCTGCTGGACTGCAGGTTTGGGGCAGATGAGCCTTGAAAAGTAAAATCCTTGTGCTCGATACTTTCTCACCTCTGCAAGTTACAGGATACTTGGATTAGTAGCCACAGAATCTTGCAGTTTGATAGCTTGTACCATGTTGGCTTTGGAAATGAATGTGGTGGTTTGGAAATTATGGATCATCCTCCTGGGAGAAGCTGAACACATGCGAGTGATAGATCAGGCTTTCAAAGCATTTACTGGATGTTCACTGTCCTCCTGTCTGGTGGGACAGATAGGGCTGGGACAGGAGTCACAGCTGTGTGTGGAGAGATGGCAGAGAGGAAGGTTATTCCAGTCAGATACCCACTCTGCTCTCCTACTCACTCCCCACTACCCCTGACTTCTCAGGGCTCATTTCCCCTCCCACTATCCTTTGGCCCATCAGCACTGACCTCTTTTGCAGACCTGTGTTCAGTGTACCCTGAAAATCTCAGTAATATGGTGTTTGCTGCCTTTCCCATGTCCACCCTGGTGTTCATATCCTCGATGAATTCCAGCTGGTTAACGAGGCATGTCTTTCCCTTCCAGAAACCTCAGTGCCACTACTTAACCCCTTGCCTGCCATCTTTCCCAGCACCCCAGGGGCTACACAAATAAAGTGAGCTCCCTGAGCCGCTGTACTGCCAGGATGTACAGCATATGCCCGTGGTGCTGCAGGGAATCTGAATTTCCTTTTGTGCTGCATGGAGTGTCTCAAGTTTCTGGAGGTGCCACAAGCAATTAATCATCTTAGGCTAGCCCAGAAATCCTTCTGCTCAGAATCATTATGGAGGTCTTCACCACAGTGAAGTTTTAATAATGCAGTCTGAGGTTCTAGTGTCCTTAGATACCCCCAAAAAGTAATTCTCGGTGTTGTTTGCCTTTTCTTGTCTGCTCATTAGAATTGGTGCAGCTTGCCCCTTCACGTTATTTCCTCCCTTTTTGTCCATTAGTCTATTTTTGTGGCTGTCTCGATGACTCTCAGTTCAACAGAGTGAATGAAAAAGGCAGTAGTGGTTTTGGTTCCTCACATGGCAGCTCACCTTTGTGTTGCACTGTGTGTGCATTGCTACACTCCTGGTCTGAAGGTACTCATTCACTCCAAGTGAATGTGGTGGTTTAGGAGTATTTAAGCAAATCAGCTGCTTTGGGGGTTTTCAGTCACCCTCCACTGAATGGATCTGTGACAGTGACAGTGATGCACTGTCAACATTTGGAGTATTGCATCTGGAAGCCCCGGGGCACTGGTGTGATGTCACTGGGAATTACGTGTGGGCTGACCCACGGCCATGAAAGATGCTTGGAGGTGTATGTGCCATGGATGCTCTGGGAAGTGTGTTTTGGTGGACACTTGCTCATATCATCAAAGCCTACCAGTTCCCACATGGACCTCTCCAGAAGGATGGGTGGCTTTGTCCTGAAGGATAGAAGAGTACAACTTGCCCATGATTTCCCTTGGGAGATGTCTGCTTGCTGAAAGGGGGCATAAATACATTCCTTGTTTGACTTCCCGGAATTTTGGACAGAACTACTCCAGAGTCAGGTTTGATGGGTGCCAACACTGATTCTCTTTTCCCTCTATCTATTTACTGGTGGATAGTTCCAGAAGGTCCCCAGGAGAGGAGGTGCTGCACCAACACACTCAACCCTGAACTTCTGATCAGACCCCTTGACAGGTTGGGAATGAGGGACAGGGGACGCCTGCTACCAGACCTGTAATCACCAAACAGGGTTTTCTGGCACTGAAGCTTTAACAAGAGCCAAGGGAGTGGAGCCACTCTCTGATGGTAAAAGTTGAAGTTGCTGAAGTAATTGAAGTAGTTGTTGAAGTAGTACTGGGGTGCTGTGGTCAGGACCACGGGTATGGCCAGGCATCCGTGATATCCATCACTACTACTATTACAACCTGCCAAAAATGGCAAGATTTACTGGCCTGCTCTTCTAGAACCAGTTCCTGAGGGATCTGAGGGACAGTCTGATTTTTCAGTGCTAGAGAAGACACTAATTTGGGGTGTAAATTACCCACCTATGTACATTTGTCAGTGATGGCTTCACAGTGCATTTGTGCGCTTGCAAACATGAGGTTGCTTCCCAAACCACTCAGGTGTTTTGTTACACCTGCTTTTTCCTCTTCCCTCCCATCCCAATGACAAAATGAATTGGTAAAACTAAAGCCTCAGCATCCCCTCCCAAACTCTGAGCAAATAAAAGTGTGTTTTATTTTTTTTCATTCTACAATAACAGCCTATATAAAGCACTTGGAAAAATAGTCAGGTAGAGATTTTTAAATTTTGATTTAAAGATATTAATTTTAAAAGAGGTTTCTCCAAAAAATATGTCATGTTTCATTATCAACTGTCTTTCCAGAGGAACTTCTAATCAGTGATGGTGGGCATGCTATTGTGCTAATGCCCAATCTCTCATTCTTTGGAAGTGTTTTTTCTTTTATATGTCCCAGTCCCTCCTGTTACTCCTTTGCTGAGTAACCCCTTAGAGTCTTCCTCCCATTTGCCCTCTAGATTGCCCAGCTATGGCTAGGGCTGTAATTTGTGGCAGACCACATTCCTGTGGCTGAACTCTCCTCCTTCTTTACTTCTGGACGGCTAGGGACCTGTGCTACCTGCTTTCCACTTGCTGCTGAAGAAACATGGAGTTGTGGCACTGGAATGGATCTTGGCTCTCAATAGTTCATCTGCCATTATTCTGTGGTGGATTGGGGGGCAGGGATCAGGGGTGGAAGAAAAAAAATCAAAACTTGTATTTGGATTGTTTTTTTCTGTTGAAGGACATCATTCTGAGCAAAGCTGGGTGACCGAGAAGCAAAGTCTCATGTTGAGGCTGAGCTTGAACAGGGCAAATGCAGTCTTGAAGGGGAACCTATTTCTGCTTAGTGTTCTTTGTTAAATGGCTTAGTGTTCTTTGTTAAATGCAAACATTGCCACTTTGGCACCTCCTGAGAGCTTCAATCATTTCCCTTCATAATAAGCTTATGTTTTTAGGCCAAAAATTTTCTGAGGAAAGCAAGTGACAGCAGATGGGGAAAAAAAAATCAAGTTTCTTTCTTTGAGCTATGAGAAAACACCTTTCCCTTTCCATTATGACATCATGAAGATATATAAGTTATAGTGGTTTGATGGAAAGTGGCATTTAAAAAACTTGAAATGGGACATTTAAGTGAAAAGGTATATTCCTTTGCTGTTTCTGGTGGAGTATTGACTTGTCTTGTTTATTTTCTTATTGTGTTTGGAGTCTGGTGTTACTCTGTATCATGAGTGAAACAAAACCTCCCAGCAGCACTTTTCTAAGGATGCAGTGCCATGCTGGAAAAACATCCTTTGGTTTTTGAAAAGGCAGTAATTTGTACATTCCATTTCTTGCCAAAGTCTTTAAAATCCCTTTTATATGAGGAATGGTCCTCTCCTCCTTCCTGGTGTGAGGGGACTTGTTAAATGAATGAATTATGTAGAAAGGACAGAAGTAGTTCTCCTTCCTCCAGCTCCTGCATTTTTGAAGCCTCTAGACCACCCAGGAATAGCAGAGTTCAGAGGCATCTTATGGTTTTTCAGAACTGTTCATTGTATGAACTTCTTTCCTTTCTGGAAAAAGGTCTGTGCTGCTCTGAAGGAACAGACCTGGCCCTATCTGTGTGTTGCTGTTTCAGCCCGTGGCTGTCCTGGGTTCCCAATGTGATTGATTACAGTACCAGTAAAACATCTGTGCATTCCTGGCATCTTTTGAAAGGGCAGTTTAAGAGAAAAAGTTCAATAAGGATCAAGCAAACCAACATGAGTCAGAACTGGTGGATCCAAAGCCAATGCAGGATTTTTCTCCTGGAACTGGAAGTGGTCTGGCAATGACAAGTTTGCTTCTGAGAACTGACTGAAAAAACAGAAAAAGTGATTCCTAATGATACTGCCTTGAAGACTACAGACCTCACCAGACAGCACTTCCAGAGGATGCTTTTCCTGGAAGGGAAGGTTAAATGCTCCCTGACAAGACCCTGAAAGCTGCCACCCACAATCTTCGTGTACTTTTGAAACTCCCCTGATATTTCTTTTACTGGGGTTCATGGTGGAGAGAACAGGACAGTATCAGGAACAAGAGATCTGGGAAACAGAGAGCCCCTTGCATCTAAGCACCTTGCTTCCCAGTATCCATGTCCCTCTCCTAACCTCCAGGCATTCCAAAATCCCTCGCAGCTGAAGTCCTAGAGGTTCATTTATCTGATGACATACGTTATGACACAGTCTCCGATAGGTTACCTGATCCTTTTGGATGAGAGGTCAAGCCTTAAAAGTTTTATTTCCATAACATGATCCACTTTCAGCAGTGAAGCATTTTTGTGGTGCAGAGTAAGTTCTCTCTACCTTCTGCAAAAGAAAGGTCCCATTTCTTCTTGTAAGCAGCTTGATGTGGCTGGAGCTGTATGACCAACTGGTGGGATGTGATTTACCACAGGCATATTTATGCACTGGCTATGAAATATGCTCAGTTTTCCAGGATGGAAAAATGCCATTTGAATGCAAACTAATTATATTTACTTCCTTATTGTAAATTGCCTTTGAAAACCAAAAGCAGCAGTGACAGCAGTCAGTGTTTATGTCTAATACACCCACACAGATCTCTTCCAGGGAAAGAACGAAGGAGTAAATAGTTTCTGAGTGTATCATTTTAATTTGGACCATTTCTAGTTCATATCCAATTATTATAGTGGCATAGAAAAACAGATTTTGACTTGTAATCTGGAATATTTCAATTAAAAATTGCCTAACAGGGATGAATTGAGAAAAACCATTACAACTAACCCTTTTCCACAAATCTGTTCTTTTTTCTTTAAGCAAGAAAATCTTTTGCTGAAAACTACTTAAGTAATCCTATTCACCAGGAGCCAGTGAAGCTGAAATTACAGTCAGGCTGCACATAAATCAGACTTTTTAAATAACATCAAAAATTAGGGATTGGAAGAAATTAACATGGGATGGTTTCAATGTGATGGGAAATTTTTAATCATTGTAGAGGGTGTCTGAACGACATTCTTCCTTCTGGAAAAGATGGAAATTCAGAGTAGGTCTTGACATGTGGTACAAAAGTGGTATTGGATGGTCTGAAAAGCTCTTGCCATCCATAAAATGTGATGAGATCCCCTTCCGTGGACAATACGCTGCCCTCAACCAGATGCAGGGCTGTGCTGTGGCCCATACACTGGTACAGAGTAACCCAGCAATAGAGCTGGCCAGTGCCCTCTTCTAGGTGATGGTCCTGCCCATGGGGGCAGACTTTTGTCCCTGACCAGTAGCTGGGCCAATTAAGGGAAACTGGCTTGTAATAGAAGCAGTCACTGGAGGTTTTCCTTTTGTTTAAGTGGTTGAGGAGCTGGAAGTCCTGAGTTTACTTTCTCGACATCATGTTGACATACTCACTGGGTCCCATCAGTGCTTGCTGGAGTTTGTAGCCATCATTCACAAAACTCAGGGGGGAAAAATGACATTTTGTGTTCAAAATATATCTTGGGGCTGAGAGAGAGGAAAGTGGGAGAGGGGAAAGTTGGTGTGTGTGGAGCACTTTCTCTGCCATGACTCAGAGGTGGAGCACTCTCCTCCAACCTCTGTGAAAGCCCTCCAGGATGTTTGGATCAGGCACCCAGAAACAAAAACAGAATGAAGGTTGACAGCTACTTTTAAGTCCCTCAGTGAACAATATTGTTAATAACATCCTCTGGTTTCATGACTCCAGTGAGTAACAATGAGGTATTTCTTTGCAGATGCTGCTCCCTTGGGCTTCATTTTCTGGAACTGCCTCTTTAGGCATTTGCCTGGCTATGAAACTCCATCACATCTGGCAAAGGCTCCTCCTCCCTCTTTGCAGGGTCACTCCTTTAGATATCCAAGCTACAAGAGTGTCTAAATACAAGAGGGTAGTGAGATACTTAGGTCTTAGTCTGTGAGGTGGAGTAACCGCAAGGCTTAAGATGGGTCCCTTTTAGGTCACTGAAACACGGCCTTTATAGGCCATGGAGATTGGCCTATTTTTTACCAAGGAGATGTTTTTCCCAGCTTATGTGGAAAAGCATTAGCTACTGTTCAGATAGGAAGACATCTGGGATATTTCAAGAAGACTCTATCCAAACTCCCTTTGTGACAATTGTGAGCTATTTCCTGAATATATTGATGCTGTGAAAGAGCAATATTTTTGATTTCTAAGCAGGGATATGACTTTCTTGCTGATCCTATGGAAAAAAACAGAAGAACAGGTGCACTCTTGTGTAAAATAAAACTACTTAGAGCAAAACAGTTAAAAAAGCTGGTAGAACTTCCATTTGAATGTATGAAATATTGATGTACTCAAGGTCCAGGGAAGTGACTTGCACTGATTAGTTCAATGCAGGACTCTGAATATTGCTTTAGAGTCATTTGTCTCAAAACCAACTATCTCTTTGGAGAGAGAACCTTTTGCAATGTGATTCAGAATTGCAAACTTCTGAATACAAGGTTGTCTTGGTTGTGAATTTTTTAATCTTTCAACCTCAATTCCATGTCATGTGGTTCTAGTGTCATATTTTATCTTTGGTTTTATTCATAACATGACCACAATTTCCTTGCTGACCTTCTATCAGTGTATTCATTATGTTTCAAAGGCACATTGTCCTTTGCTGCCTTATAACTGTAAAGACAAAATAACTCAGTGGTGGTGTATATTTTGAGCAATGATTGGGCAGACATGCCCTATAAACATGACACATTGCATGGTACAACTATGCAATGTGCCTTGAAAATAATGAGTCTCCACGATTTTTCAGCCTACAAATTATTTTGTGACTTATTTTAGAAAGATGTCCCTAAGAATTAAAAAAGTTTCTGGTGCCTTTCATATCTGGAGCCCTCACTGTGATTGCTGCTATAGACGTTACTCCTGCCTTTGGGCATATGAGTCTTCCTACCACTGAAGAGTTCGGCATCTCAAACACAGGCCAGCCTTTGTTAGTGCCAGCAGCCTGGCTGCTGCTCCTGCTCTTCTGAGTGAGAGTTGTGGTGATTTATTAATATTGAAGTCATAGAGGTCTGAGGAACCCAACTCAGCTCTTGCTACAACTGTTCATTCTCACATTTAATTCATAGAATTTAGAAACATTTTCAAGATCACTCCTGGTTTCTGTCCCAGAGAGAACTCTGTTGTCCCATGAAGAAAGGAAAACTTCATCTGGAAAACTGAAAGCACAATAAAATGCAGGTATATGCATACATATATACAAACAAATACACAAAAGAGAGCACACTCAGACCTACATACTGATGACCAGTGGTTCCTTTGGAAAACGGGCACTGTGTACTTAACCACAATAATACCTTAATTTTACTCCATGAGGATCCACCTCAAAGAATTTGTTAGTTTTTTTGCCTTACTACATAAATTTTGCTTAAGGATTTTGTATTCAGCACTTGAAATCTGTAAAGTTTGACAAGAGTTTGTCACCAAAACTCGAGAGCAAGAGTTACTCCGGGTAGGGGAGTTCTGGTGGAGCAGAACCGTGTGCCTCAGCATCCCTTGGGGCAGCAGCAAACAGCTCTCCTTTCAAAGACTGGTGAGGTTTGTGAGGAGCAGTTTTTGGCCACAATATGGCTGCAGCTTTTGAGGATGTTACCGTGCATTTATAGGTAAAAAAAGAAAAAGAAAAGGTATATCCAAATCAGGGCTTGACTGCTGGTGTCTGTGAGCTGTTGCATCATGTTTAACATTGCAATCTTCCCAGTGATTCCTTTGTCATTGTTCACTCAATTGTCATTGACATTTGCTCATGAATTTCAGGCTTAACCTTCCCAACCTCCCTGCTGATGTATGCAAGATCTTCTCATTCAGGTACAGCAGATGTGTGCGCTGTGGATCTTTCTTTTGAATAGAGAACAAATAAGAGAGCAGATGGCAAAGGGCCTGAATTTCACTTCATGTTGTTTTTTACATCACATTTCTTTTAGTGATTGATGTTTCATCTGTTTTGTGAATGTATACATAAAAGATTAAGAAGGTCCTTGCAACTGATCATTAATTAAAAGCAAATGAACTACAGAGAAACTCCTACACTGGTCTGTTACAAGATGCAATAGAATCATAGGATCATTAATGTTGAGAAAGACCTCTAAGATCATTGAGTCCAGCCATTAACCCAGCACTGTCAATTCTACCACTAAACCATATCCCCAAGTGCCACATGTAGACATTGGCTTCAGTAGAGTTATTCTGATTTAAGTTGTACAAGAGAAAGTGGCCAATAAATGGATCAATAAAATCAGTGAAAACGCCACTGAATCTACAGGAGTGAAAAGTATAATATTCTGGTTTTGCTAAGAGACCCACTTCTGTGTCTGGAGCAGTTGTAGTTTTCTGGTATACTTCATGTACAGAATAATGGGATGGGTCTGTCAGACTCACCTGTGGCTTTGCAAACAGGAGGCCTGAAGCAGGGACATGACTAACACCCCACTGATGTGTACAAACTGGGGGACAGTGTCTGTGACTACAGCAACATTTGTGTAGCTGGAGATAACCTTTGCAGGGTGTTTGACAGACAAAGACAACCCTCCCATAGCTTTTGTCTGAGATCTATGCTCTATTGTGCTATATGTCTTCTATGGTGTCCTTGAGATAAAAAGTCATAAAGAGATAGAAATTTAATGCTTCTGTGCTACAGTCTGGCTTTGTGGGATAGAGATAACTAATTCAGAGCATGGGGTGAGAAAGCATGTGTCTGCCTGTAAAAGTCTTAGACCTTCTTATCACAACTGTTTGTTTTGATAATCTCTGTCTTTCACTATCTCAGTGACGCAAAGTTTGCATTCAGACCATGTTTCCCCTTGGTTGTGTAGTACTTGGGACTTGATCCTCCTTAGAACTTACTGATGTTAAATGAGAGTGCTAGTGCTAATCAGGAGCCTGTTTAGTGGAATATTTCAGAGTTGATTTGCAGTGCTTTATTAACAATTGTGTTGTATATTGTCTTTTTTGGTGTCCCCTTAGAGCTGCAAGGCAGGGGCAGATAATTTCCAAGAACCAGCAGCTGTGATTCTGGGACTAATTTGTTTGGGAACTGATTGCTTGGTTGTGGAAGTAGATAAGCTCTGTCTGAGATACATCCTTCAAGCCTTACTCAAGAGCAGCAAGCTGATCTCCAGATGTCCTTAGAAAGTTCCTGCAGCTCTGTACCACATTTGGGCTCTGTCTGTCTGCCCACGACTGCTGTCAGCTCAGTATCACTGGCTTCTCACAATGAAGCCTGAAGCTGGGCAGGCTGCATTCAAGTAATGGGCTGTTGAAAAATTAATCCATTCTGACAAATTAACAAAAAAGAAGCTTTGGATCCTTCCCAGATCTGTGCTGAAAACACCATTTGAGCTAAGCAATGTCAGCTCTCCGGTGTTAATCATAACCAGAAAAACATGGCATGGACATCATTAAGTACGCTGTTTTCCTGGGTTTTCTCATAAACTCTGCTTCAACTTTTTCAGTGGCAGAGCCACGTACACAATTTCGTGGCATTTCCCTTTGTGTGTAGCAAGCAATTTATAATGCTCATCCTGGGCTCTGAGGGAAAAAAAATCTTTTAAAGACAGAAGCATAAAAACAGAACTAAGGAGTGGTGGGCACTACTTAAATACATCAGTGCTTTTGCCTTGAAAGAAGTGAAGTGCTCTGAATAATAACCTTGAAACTGAGCTGGTGCAGGGAAAATACTTTACCAGAGAGTCACTCTCACTCTATAAATATGCAGCCGTAATGTGTTTTAGGCATTGCAATGCCTAACTCTTGGCAAACATAAAATCTAGGTATATTCACAGCCCCAAATAGAAGTCTAGGACTCTAACGAAGTATCCATCTGCAGCATCACCTTCTCATCGCTTACTCTAGGACTCTGTGTTCAAAACAATAATTACATACTCTGAGGACTGGCTGATTGTCTGGCTTACTTCTGGTGTGGGGCAGACCTCAGCACCATCTAGCAAAGCCTCAGTTGACTGCTGTGGTCCTTTTCCTGTGGCATCCTGCTGTTCATGCACCATGGTCAGGACAAAGGTGGTCACACGTGTGTATTTTGGGAGAACAATAGGCACTACAGTCGTTGGATATTTCCTCCCAGTGTAACTGAAGTGCATGAGAGTGTTGTGAAGGAATTATCTGTTAGACACAGCACACCCAAGGGTGGGACCAGTCTGTCCTAAGATAGGCCAAGATTAAGCCATTTAAGTGTGGGTTAATTTTGCTGGCTCCATCAACATATAGAAGCTCTCAAAGGTGCTTCAGCTCATCCTGAGATAGGTATCTGAAGCAGAACGGATTACATGCTCACTGAGGGCTTTTCTGGGCACCATAAAGACCTTGAGACTTCAAAGTCTGGTTTGTCTCTGATGCAAGTACTGGAAGGTGAAGTAAGGTCTCAGCACTTTTGCTTAGGACCAGTGAGAGAAATCTGAGGCTCTGGAGAACTTTGGGTTGAGGTGATTCAGAGAGAACCTTGGTGGATTCTGAGGACTGAGCAGAATTAAACGTTCAGAGTAGGAACCTACTTCTCTCTGCAGCTCTAGCCCTCTTTATGTCACATTTTGTAGCATGTTACCTTGGAGGACAGTGAACCCAACGTTTCTTTTGCATTAACATTTTGGCAAATGAAAGAGAGAAAAACTTTGTAAATGTTGCACTGAATCACCAGGCTGGTGTAACAACATGGAGTTTCTACATAAGTGACATGATTAAGTCTGACTAAATGAAGCTACATTTCTAATTAGATTTGGGTTTCTCTGTATCTCGTATTCCTGGGCTTTTGGAGCAAGACTTTGCCATTTAGTGCTAAGGGCAGCTTAATCCTGCCAGAGAGACTCAGGCTGTATTCTCTTCACAACACTTTGTTTTGCTTCATCTTTTATGATTCTGATTTTAAAAAAAGGATTTAAAAATTTATTTATTTAAAAACAATGAAGAAAAGCTGCAAAAAAGCAGTAAAGCCTAAAAAAAAAAAAAGAATTAAGACAAAAATGTCTGGATGAGAAAGCACAGCTTACATGTCTGTGCTGAGAAGAGTTTAAGGTTAGACATCTGCCTTGTAATAGGTTGTGTCTGGACACAAAATGCCAATGCTCACCAGTAAGCCTCAAGAAATGCAAAGAGCCTAAGCATAAATTTTTTAAGGTCTTGTGTAAATCATGCATTTTATTTCCAGGTGCTTTTAGTCCTGAAAAAAGATCTTCCTCCTCCTTTGGGAAAGAAACAAAACAAGACAAAACAAAACCCCAGAACATTCCTGTGGAGATTAAAAAAAAAAAAAAAAAGAAAAAAATTATGGGAAAACCTTATTATTTCTGATGAGTTCTGGCACTGGAATTTCATAGTTCATTTTATCTAATAGACAGAAAATATTTCACCTTTGGAGGACTCCTCAGCTCTCTGTGTAACTTTTTCTGAGGTTCCTGGGAGCAAGTAGCCTTGTTCCTCATCCCGAGACAACAGACATGCACTGCAACAGATGGAACGAAGTGAGTTTTAGAGGCTGATCCTTTCCTTGTGTCCAGCAAGGAGGGGAATCTCCCTGCCCTGACTTCCTGGCAGTGTTGACTGCCCCTCAGCAACACCAGTGTCCCCTCCACAGCATCTCTGTTTCCTCGAGAAACTCTTAAACTGATCTGTTGTATCCTAAGTTTGCCATTAGCAGCTCCTTCTATACCAGCAAATGGGTGAGGAGCTGCCTTTGGCTCTGAGGCCAGTTTGTGCCATTTATGGTTGTATTAATCTCTCTAATCCCCAAACCAGGATGGCTGCATCCAAATCACCTAGTGGTCCCCGTGCTAACCTGTGCATTGTGCCCGTGTCCTGCAAGCTGGCTCAGGTCTGACCTGTGCCAAGGGGCATGCAAATAACCCAACAGTGTGGATGACTGAGTGGCACTTTGGGGGCCCATGTCCTCATTTAATTTAATTTATTAACACGGAGAATGATCCTGACAGGTACAGAGGCAAGGAGAAGGCAGAAGAACTGCTCTGGGTGCTCAGATATAACTGAGGGACTAATTCGTATTCCCACATAGTCTCTAAACAGAGAGATGGACACAGACCCCCTTCCCACTGAAGGGCTTTCACGTCAGTCTAAGGCAGCAGCTGCAGGGGTGACTCTCCATCGCTGGGATTCTGCAGTGAGCTGGCAAATCGAGTGTGACCCGGATCATCGTTTTTACCACCAGACAATGAGGGAAGGAAATTGCAACCAGACGGGAATGAATGGGGAGAAATTCCCACATCTTGATTTCTCCAGCCCCTTACAATGAAGGGGAGGATGGAGGTGATATGATGAGGAGCTGTCTGCAGAATAAGCAGACAAGGAGAAAAGTGTAGGAGAACCCCTAGATGAGGTTTAGCTTAATCCCCAAAGGGTAAAGCTCCTACTGCTTGGGGCACTGGGAATACGTTTAGCTGTGAAAGTGTTTAAATGAGTTAATCGTGGCTAAGCTCCTTGTTGAGGATTCAAAATCTCTTCACTAAAAAGCAGATCATGTTAATCCAAATAAATTTCTCAAATCCATTTTTATTCAGATTATCAACCTTTAGGGCACATTAACTGTTCTCTAGCACATATGTGCAGGCTACATGGCAGCTCTCCCCTTGTTAAATCTTTTAAGCATCTGGATTAAGGGACAAAGCAGAGTTTGGATTAACTGGACATTTATCTATCTTGCCTTCCAGGCTCTCTCTTTTTTGGGGTTGATTTTGTGTTCAGCTATGAGGACAGCCTGGCACCTGATCTTTTGGAGATGTTTTTGGCATAAGGGGGGTGAATCACCTCCACCCAAAGGACCTGTGAATTGCATAAATTCACAACCTGCTTCAAGCTTCGTTTTGCAATCAGAACAAATCCTAAAAGGCACATAAACCTGTTGAGCTGAGAACAGGCACTCAAACCCAGGCTATTTTAGGTCTGATTCTGGATGGTCGTCTTCTGGAACAGATAACATTTGCAAGAGCTTAACATGATGACAAAATGTCTCGTGTAGTTGGAGAAGCTATTGGATTTATGGTTTTTTGAGGCAAATTTCATCGTTGGAAATACTGGTCTGGCTTCTCTGGACACCTGGTTGACTCAGTGAGAAGGACTAAAAGTTTTCTTATTACCTAATGTGCTTTAACCAACTTATTCAAAAGTGAATGTCCAGACATGTTAAATAATGCAACAGGCTTGTTCAAAGTTCCTGTTTTTGGGGCCTACATGAATAAGTAATGTATACTAAAATAAAATCCCAGAGGATTGGAAGTTGGCAAATATCACCCCAATCCATAAAAAAGGCTGCAAGGCTGACCCTGGTAAGTACAGGCCTGTCAGCCTGACCTCGGTGCCTGGCAGAGTTATGGAGCAGATCATCCTGTGTGCAATCACACAGCAGCTACAGGATGGACAAGGGA
>JAYRBT010000114.1:108899838-108912561 GCA_036023395.1 Myiotriccus ornatus
ATCAGGGGTTGGACTTGATGATCTTGGAGGTCTTTTCCAACCCAATCTATTCTATGATTCTATGATTCTATGAAAATGGACAAGAATTTCTAAGTTTGTTTTGAACTGCATTAAGTGACTGCAAATAAATTAACAAACATGGTTGTCAGTGCTGGTTTGGGAATTGAAATATTCTGAGGCACCAAACAAATTGAATTGAATCACAAACACGCATGTCCTGAAATAAGCATCTGTAAAATGTCTGCATTAGCATTACTATTATATATTTATTATTATATGAATTTAGTCTGAAGAGACTTTCAAGCCAGAAGGGACCACTAGATCATTCACTTGACTATGTCCATAACACAGGGTGTAGAGTTACCATGACTGATTCCTGTCTTGAGTCTCCAGGCTGTGGCTGAGCCAAAGCAAAGGGAGGTGAAAAAGAAAAGTTGAATATTTGCAAGGACTAGGATGAGAATAGAGGGGGGAAAACTTGAACAGTGGGAGGAGATGAAAGGTAAAGCTCCAGATCAGCATCTGAAGGTCAGTCACCATATGTGTATTTAAGGTCTAAGGTGCAGCAATTGACCTGCAAAACAGCAAGGAAAGTATTTCTGTCTGTGGCCATCAGTCACATTGCTCAAGTAACTGTCTCTTCCCATCTTTGACTTACTGCTGTGGAGCCAATTCCTTTCCCATGAGCCATCAAATGGGAGCAATAAATCTGAATTGCTTCTGGGATCAATTGACAACCACATGCTGGGGGAGGGAAATCCTCTTAATTTCCCTTTCACTGAAGTCACATAGTCCAGATAACTAGAAGTTGAAATTAAGGATGAGACTGCAGTAGAGAGTTGGGAGTAGAGTCAGAGTTTTTGCAAAAAATGGGAGTGTTTGGAGGCAGACTGAGGCAGAGATGCAAAATATGAAGATACTAGGAAAAATATCCTGGACACCTACTTTGGAAAAATGTTCATTGTCACTGCAGATTTCCAGACTGGACAAATCCCGCTGGTTCCCCAGAATGTCCCTGCAGACCTATCTCAGAAATGCCCCATTAGCTTTTCCTTTTCTTTGGAAGCTTCTCTCCTGTTCTATTCCTTCCTGCAGATCTTCACAGACAGCTGGAAATGGATGGGAACTTTCAGGTTGTAAATACCAGTCTGAGACACCACGGTCAAAACATTAAGTCTTCAAGCACCAGACATCTTCATCACTCATCTTACTTGATTAGGTTAGAGGTTTTGTTGAAAGCCACAAATAAAAAACGGAGATTAACAACAACAACAAAAAAATTAGGCAGAAAATAGACAATTTTGCAGAGGCAGAAATTCGGGAGATCTGTTCATAGGTTTCTTCCAACTCTTTTTTAGAATATAATTGGAGACAGCTTCCTTATCCTTGTAATGCCTAGGTGGTCCAAATGAGATTCAGCTGCTCTTGGTGCCAAACTGGTATCCTGATTAGTTTTTTCCATGCCTGGGCAAAGAGAGGGTCTGGCAGCTATGGGGGGGGTCTGGCACAGTGCTCCTGGGTCCTCATTTTATCCTACCTACTGCATGGTCTGAATAGAATGTTGCAGGGAGACAATCTCTTCCCAGTAACAACAGCAACCTAAATATGCAAGGCAGGCAGGAGAACTGGGGGACTATGATTCTTATCCTATTGATGGGGAAGGGAGACCCACAAGACAAAAGTCAACTGTATCCTGGGCTGCATCAAAAGCAATGTGGCCAGCGGGTCAAGGGAGCTGATCCTGCCCCTCTACTCCACTCTAGTGAGACCCCACCTGTAGTGCTGCCTCCAGCTCCAGGGTTCCCAGCACGGGAAGGACATGAACCTCTCGTAGAGTTCAGAGGAGGCCACCAAGGTAGTTAGAGGGATGCAGCACCTGTCCTACACAGAAAGGCTGAGAGAACTGGGTTTGTTCAGTGTGAAAAAGAGATGGCTTCAGGGTGACCTATTTGCGGCCTTCCAGTACCTGAAGGAGCCTAAAAGAAGATGGAGAGACTTTTTACAGGACCATGTAGTGACTGGACAAGGGGGAAAAGCTTCAAACTGAAAGACAGTAGGTTTAGATTAGGAATTAGGAAAAATTCTTTACTGTGAAAGTGGTGGGGCACTGGAACAGGCTGCCCCAGAGAAGTTGTGGATGTCCCATTCCTGGAAGTGTTCAAGGCCTGGCTGGATGGGGCTCTGAACAACCTGGTCTAGTGGAAGGTGTCCTTGCCCATGTCAGGGGAGTTAGAATTAGATGATCTTTAAGGTACCTTCCAATCCAAGTCATTCTGTGATTCTACAAATACAAAGGATCCAAGTGACTGGGAGGACTCAGAAAACTGCGAGACCCACATTCCCACTTGAAAACCAACACCTGATTCCCCACTGGTATGTGTAGAAATTCAGTGCCTGGGTGTTATGGAAAATAATGTGCTGAAATATGCCCTGACCTGAGCTAACCTACAAGGTCCTGGCTCAGTGCCCTAATTACAGGGTCACTGTCTGCTGTTTGGTTAAGACCCACTTTTCTGTGTACACAAACCCGATGCCACAGGCGCTCACACACAGGCGTGCGCAGGAGTGTATCAGCTTAAACCTTTCACCCCTCTTTGGCTTCAGCCTCTTACAACACTAAACCTTCTCATGGTCCCTCTGCTTACAAGCAGGTCCTTTTTGTTTTTCTCCCTGCAAGAAACTTCTGTTCAGTGTTTTGTTCTCTGGAGCACTGGTCCTGTTTAATTTCAAAAGCCAGCTAAGAAATATTTCCCTAACCTTCTGTTTATGCCTATGACAATTTATTAAGTTATGCTTCAAGCATTTCAGATCACAGTTGGGCTGCAAGACATTGCACAAAATAGGAGCTTTTTGCTTGCTGAGTGCACAAGATGTTTCTTTGCTTCCAGGATTCTTTGTGATGTTTGGTGTGTCTCTTGTTTGGTTTATACTGATGTGCAAATATCCTAGTTCTTTTATTTTGATGTAGATTGCTTCCTGGACTAACCCCATATTTTAACTCAATAATAGGAGAGTGGGTGGAAGCAAAGAAACGGATAAAATCTCCCTTTGCTGCTGGTGCATTTTTGAGATGTTTTCTTCATCTTGAGTTTGGTTTTTTTTAATATTCTGGTTAGTAATCCACATTTAGTGCCACACTATCTGATATTGAAGAAGCCCTGACTGGGAGCTGGTTTGGTTAGAGATATAAGGATGCCTGGAAGGTAAAGTGGAGGTTTAAAGTGAAGTTCATGGGTATGTTCAGTGTGCAGAGATCATTCATTCGTATGGACACATCAGAATGGCAGGGAACTGACAAGTATGTGTAAAAACTATCTGTCTTCAGGTTGTGTTGAGATTTGGAGACTCCTTCTCCAAGAGCTGGACAGCTTGCACTTGATGGCTACAGAGGATTTCTTGGATATTATGAAGAAATTTTTCACTATGAGGGTAGTGAGGCACTGGCCCAGATTGCTCAGGGAAGATGTGGATGTCTCATCCCTGGAAGTGTTTAAGGTCAGGTTGGATGGGGCATTGAGCAACCTGGTCGATTGAAAGGTGTCCTTGCCCATGGCAGAGGAGTTTGAATGAGATGGCCCTTGAGGTCTCTTCCAACCCAAAGCATTCTATGATTCTATGATTTGTCCCTCCCTGTATTGAACCCCCTTTACATAGACACCTTGGGTACTCATCTGGCAGTGCCTGAACATTCCCAACATCACAAAATCATGGCTTTTAGGGTAAAACAGTAGCAAATTCAGGTTGGTTTGAACATAAAGCTGTGATGGTACAGAGGCACTTTGGCTTTGCAGGAGGACAGGGCAGAGAGGATGGGGCAGCAGACTTGTCAGCTGGTCTTGTCATCTGGCCTTGGTCAATACTGCTTTGGCATGGGTTGTTCCTGCACACTGCAGGATGGAAGCCAAAATACATGGAGTTTCTTGAGCCTGCCCTCAAATGTAGATTCACCCCATGGTTGCAAACATCTTATCTTGGAGGCAGACTACATGCAAACCCCAAAGATTGCTTCTCCCACCCTCAGAGGGTCATATCCAAATGTCCTTGTTGTGTGAGAAGAAGGACAGTGATGCAAGCTGTCCCCAGACATGGTGGCTGTTCCATAGGCTGCTTTTCTTTGAGCTGGTGAGGTTCACAGAGCTCTTCTGGGGGTAAGAGAAGAGAGGGGGTGCAAGCGAGGCTGCCATATGTGTAATCCTAAACATGTGCACTGATTCTTCTAGATATTCACTGGAGAGCAGAAATGTTGTGCTCCTTGTGAGCCAGAGCAGGAGGGGCCCCACATTTGAGCTGGAAGCAGCACCGGGGACCATAATGGAGTCCAGAAGACGAACTTCCGTGAATCAAAGGCACACATGTTTATTTACAGTACAGTCAGCAGTGGGGAAGCCGCCCCAACAAGCTCATAAACATATTTACAGGGATTTCACAGCAAGGTTTGTAAGAAACAATAAAGCAATCACTCAGCACCTCTGCTTAGGAGCTTTTTATGGCATGGAGTCTTACCCAGAATTGCGAGGCACTGACTGAGTCACTTTTTACAAGGCCTTTGACCCAGCCTGCTTCACTGAGGTTTATTGATTTTCTCTCCCAGAAGTTTTCCCAATTCCCTCTGCTCCTGGAAGGAGCTGATCTGTTCTTTAACCCACTTGGAGCTGGGATAACTCAGCTGCCCTTCCTTCTCCCAGGGGTGGAAAAGCATCCACCCCCTACATGTACTGTCTTTGGCATTCTACACTTCCACAGATGTGTGGGCATCATGTCCAGTCTGTGTGCCAGCACTCCTGTAATCAGCTGCTTTCCAAACGCCAGGACCCACCCGGGCTGTTCTCCCAAAGCCTGTAAATCCAAGGCCTTTGGTCCTTGCTTTATTAAACATCTCATTCCCACAGCACTTTCCCTTACCTCTGTGCCTGAAAAAGGAGCCAGATTAGATATTATCATCAAGTTTTCCAGTCCATGGGATGTTTTCATTCTCCAGTAGTTGTTTTTCTGTCTCTGGGAACAGGTCTTGAGGGGGAGGTCATGCCACATGCAGAAAAAAACCCCAAACTCAAGACTTGGCACCGTGGTTACAAATAGGCCCAGGAAGAGTGGATTAAACTAATGCAGTATCAAGAAGGAAGGGTATAAAAAGAACCAAGAGAGAGAACAGCTTTTCTCCTTCATCCGTCCCTGAGCTGCTGGCCATCAAAGAACATACTGTGCGGTCACCTTGGCTCAGCCAGCAGCCTCTGCTGCAGCGTGGAGCCTGGTCCACAGCGCTCCTCCCTCCCACAGGGCACGTGAGTCAAAGGGGTCTGTGGTATTTTTAGCAAAGAGCACAGAAGTATATGGGAAGGGTCATGACACGAGTTGGCCAGTGGAACAGCAGCTGTTTCTCAAGAGATCATGTAAGAGGGCTGCTGGTCTGGAGGAGGAATTCTGCCAGGCTCTGGCGTGGATGGAACCCCTGGGAAAGGGCTGGTCTCTCTGCTGTCTTTGAAGATAAGTGTTCAGAATAAAAACAAACTGAAGGGTTTTAGTGGTTTCAAGCAACAGGCAGGCTGGGCCCATTGCACATTGGATATCATCCATTACTGAAGCGATTTAGTGCCCCATTTTATTTCATTTTCTTTCCATAGTGTCCAGCTGGTAGCATGACCTTCCTAGACTTTTAAAAATGGTCTGTGTCTGAAGAGGAAGAAACAATTTTGTCCAAGATTTTTTTTCTGACTTCAAGCTGTGGAGTCACTGGGGGCTGTTGGGAGAGTGCCCCATTTCCAATGCTTTTTGGAGAAGAACATGGTGGTGGCAAAGCTTGGACCTAAGGCTGGAAGCAGGACAGAGAATGAGAGGTTAAGTGCAGTGTGGAGGCTCCAGATGGTCTCTTAGACAAGACCAGTGTTGGCTTCATGAGTCATGGCTCTGCTGGGAATTTGTGTTCAGGGTTCTGAGTAGTCTCCTCCAGCATCCATGGTTCTCTGCAGTCAGAGAGAGTCAGCTTAATGCATACTTGAATACAGAATCATATAATCATTAGATCTGGAAAAGGCCTCCAAGGTCATTGAGTCCAACCATTAAACCAGCACAGCCAAGTCCACCTCTAAACTATGTCCCTCAGTGCCACATCCACATGTCTATTAAATACCTCCAGGGATGGTAACTGAGCCTCTGCCCTGACTAGCCTTTTCAGATGCTTGACAACTCTTTTGGTGAAGAATTTTTTCCTAATATCTGATCTAAACTTCTCCTGGTGTAACCTGAGGCCATTTCCTCTTGTTCTATTGCTTGTTATCTGCGAGAAGAGACCGACCCCCACCTGGCTACAACCTTCTTTCAGGTAGCTGTAGAGAGCTTTCCATAAGCAGTGAGACCAGTGGAAAAGTCATGAACTGAGGCTGGAGCCCTTCTTCATATAAAAGCAACTCAAGATGTCAAAGGCCAATATCAACATATCTGCTGTCTTGTCAACCTTGGTGACATTTTGCTTCCAGTCATCTTGAGGTCACTTAGAAGCCCGAGGCTTCTAATCTACGTCCTCTGCACTTTAAATCACTTTGGTAGCAGCTGTGGATGGACAGGGTCTGGGGTCCTCTGATGCTCTACCTGTGCCATTGCAGATCTTCATGGCTCTGCAGATCTGACACTGTTGTACAAAGCTACCAAGCATTATTCAAACTGAACTGTGACATTTAGAGTCTTTTAGGATGCATATTCTAGCAGGATACTGGACACCTGTCTGGAGTGGCCAGAGCAGGAGCAATCTTTGTTTCCCAAGCACAGCTGGTGGCTCTTGTGCTTCGTGTGTTGTAGTGATGCACAAAATCCTTGAAGGCTTTTTCATGCTGCATTTTGTGGCTGTTATTGTAGTTTCTAGCTAACGGTTCTTGGCTGACAGCTAGCACTCTTGGAGTCATTTATGGCAGTTTGGGGAATGCAAAATAACCCAAAAGCACTATTTTAAAGGTCCTTTTCTACCTTGGATTCAGAGTAAGCAATCTGAGCAAACTCATAATCAATCATTAGTAAACCACTACTGGAGCTACATCCTGGTTTTTCAACCAAAGGGAACAGGCTCCCCAGGGAAGTGGTCGCAGGCACCAAGCTTGACAGAGTTCATGAAGTATTTCGACAATGCTCTCAGCACATGGTGTGATTCTTGAGGATGGTCCTGTGCAGTGTCAAGAGTTGGACTCGATGATTCTGATAGGTGCCTTCCAAATCCGAATATTCTGTGATTCTATGTTCTCTTGCCCCTGCTCACTGCAGGGTGTTGGACTAGAAGACCTTTAAAGGTCCCTTCCTCAGATACCCTTAAATAAGCTAAATGTGTCAGGAGTTCTAAGACGGATGTTGATTACAAGCAATAGTCTTATATGCCATATGTATGCGTGCACTTTTGGGAAGCCTATTTCTTATCAAATCCTCCTGAAACAGTCTGAAGGATTACCAGTATTAAGTAATGGTACAATCAAGTTTGGAAAAAGGTCCTGTAATCCTGTTAGGTTTTTTTGGTTGGTTGGTTTGGTTTTTAGTTTTAGCTTTTTTTTATTATTTTTTAATGTTGCCTTATTTTCAATTATTAATGATGTGTTTGATTTGGGGGTTTTACTTTTATTTTCTTGCTAATGTTTTCATTATTTTCCTATATTTTTCATTGCTTAGGTGTCAGTGAAATGAGGAGTGTCTTACTGATGTGTAGTATATCAGAGAGAGTTAGCCTCAAAACTGTTCAGAGCGAAACAGCTTGGGGAATTTCTATTCCATTATGACATTTATAGAATTGTATTTTCAGCCCAGAAGGGACTGAAAAAAAAAAAAAAGAAAAAACCCCAAAATTTTTAGAAATATTTGCTAGAGAAAAATGACTTGTCAGCTACTCCACTCTCTGCTGAGGATTCCATTCAATTCTGAAAGGGCATGCATCTTCTATTGAATGTCCTCTGTCAAAGATTTCCTTGGAGACTTTCCATGCTTCCTTTAGTGTTTGAGAGCTGTTAAGAAGACAGTTCTGTAGATACTGTTGAACTGGAGGTTCACATCTTGCAAACATTTTCTAAAAGTCCCTTTTCTCACTTTAAGAACTCTTGCAAATATTTTAGGAGCAAGAAGACATTTGGCCAAGCAGCTGCAAACACATGGCTGCATGGAGGCCGTGACCCCTCAGGTAGCAGCTCATTCACTCCAGGGTTGTATGAACTGTGATTTAAATGAAAAAAATAACATCTTGCTTCCTGAGGTCTGCTGAGGCACTGATATGTCCTCTCTCCTCCTTGGAATGAGAGCGCAAGCCAGACAAAGGTGAGAAAATACAGTCCCTCCCTGTGCGGCTCTTCTGCAGAGGAAGAGAAAAATCGTTGCCTAAATTCAGTTTATTCTGCACTCTGTCCTTCAGTCCCAGGCTTTGCTCTGTATCAGCCAACTGTAAAACCCTAAAGAGCAGGGAAATAAGTTATTTTTGGCTTTTGAATTGCATAATCTTTCAGGTGAGGTGTTTAGCAGATGACGGTTCATTAAGGGAGCTGCCTGTGCAGCTCATCCCCCTACTGAGCTGAACATGCTGGAGAGGAGTGGTGTTAATGGGCTGTAGCACGTAGGAAGCGAGCAGGATGAGTGATAAGGCCTGGATCTGGGGTCTGACAATTCCCTCAAGCCCTCGAAAGATCCAGTGTTTCTGCCTGAGCTGTTAAAGGGTCTACTGCAGAAGACAGACTGTATGATGATTAGAACCATCTGCTTTTTGCTCTCGCCACAGCAAATTCAATATTAAGGACTCACAGAGGTTCCAGCTGGGCCCAAAACACCCTGTTTGCTGATGTATACCACATGCAGTAGCCATATCTAACTGGCTTCCTCTGGCAGCCTGTTGGTGGCTTTGGGGGCTGTAATGTGCTCTGCCAGAGTGTGACAGGCTACCGAACAGGGCCAGTGGGCTGTACAAGCCCTGGAGAAGTTATGGGCTGTGTGACCCTGTCCATGTTCACTGAATTCTTTGGATAAGGTAATTCATGGCTGGAGCTCTTCTTGCTTATTTCCATCACAAGAGACAGCCCTTGGTACATGGTTAGCTCACGGCCAAAGAAACGAGGCACCACCTGGGAAATCCATGTTTGAGTATCAGGGCTAGAAAGATGGGAAAGGGCCATGTCTCTGCTTTCCAGACTGCCATGTCAGGGTAGTCATAGAATAATGGAATAGTTTTGATTGGGTGGGACCTTTAAAGGACAACTAGTCCCACCCCCCTGCAATGAGCAGGGGCATCTTCAGTTTAGATCAGGTTGCTCCCCTTTCCAACCTGGTGTTAAATATTTCCAGTGATGGGCCATCTACCACCTCTCTGGGCCACCTGTGCCAGTGTTTCACCACCCTCAGTGTGAAAAAACAACTTCCTTACATCTAATCTAAACTGACTCTCTTTCAAAATCATTACCTGTTGTTCTGTCACAACAGTCCTGCTAAATAACCATCACCACCAGGACCCCTTTAGGTGCTAGAAGGCTGCTAGAAGGGGCCCCAGACTCTTTTCCTCTCCAGGCTGAACAACTCCAATACTCTCAGCCTTTAATAATGAACAAATGACTTATGCCTCCTTTATTTAAAATAAAATAAAGAAAAAGAGGAAATTCATCCAATTTTTTTAGCTGCAGGAGTAAGAACAGCTGTTAGCATGGCTTTGACCATGCACCAACGTGATTCACTGCCAGCCTCAGGTGGTCTCTTCTGGTCTCCCACCTGAGAGCTTTTTCACATTTTATGTTTTCCTGCCTGTCATATCAGCACTTTCTTTCTCTGTTGACATTGTTGCCATCCTTCTGCAGTGGTTCCCTGGCAGAGACATCCAAACAGAAAATCCTCTGCTCTGCTGCTCGTGGGAATGCCCTGTGTGATAGATGGATCTGACCAACCTGCATAATAGCAGCCAACTGAGAGAAACCCCTGCTCCCAGAGGCGTAAGTGTGGATTATCTGCTGTCCAGGGAGAATAAAAAGCTGTTGTTCTGTGCTGTGTGTTAAGACAACACCCTGTAGAAGCCATCCTGGCCACTCAGATACAAAAGCACGGAAATCACCACCACAGTGAAATGATGCCAAGCAGATTAGGAAAATATTAGAAAATATCAAAATCCAGTGCTTAGAGGTGGTCACTGAGTCCCATATGCAGGCATTTAAATGACTGTGATTTCACAGTCAAAAGCATTGAACATCCAAAGAGGCCGTGAAAGAGGAGGATATAAACCTGATTTGCAGATTCAAACAGAGCTGAATACCTACTTGATCGTGCTCTTAGATAAATCAGAACTTCTATTGCAAAAGAATTATTGTCCTTCTGCTTAATGCATGTTAATCGACACAGCAAATTACTCCATTCCCCCAGGTCTTATTAAGAGCTAAAAGCAATTTTCAGCAAGTTACCAGACTGGGAAGGCTGTGGCTCTGACAGAATACATGAGAAACCATTCCCTAGCTTATATAAAGTAACAAGCATGATTTTAATTGTTAAGCTTCATCTGCTGCATTAGTGTGTGTAGTTCTTTAATAGTAAACATATTCCCCTGTTTGGTGACCCAAGCTTGGCACTGAGAAGTGGGTAAGATTAAAAATGAGTCAATTCCAGTTAGATGTGAGATTCTTCCAGCCCGCCTTGGGCTTTCCACTAACTTAGTGATTTAAGAAAACCACTAATTCATGGTAGGGTTTAGATACAGCAAGAATGACTAGCTATGTTTCTAAAGAAATGCATTAAAACAGGTATCTTTAGGGACAGTTAATGGCTATGTCAGCTCTCATTTTCCTGGAGGATTGTCCCACTCCCCCTTTTTTCTGCCCAGCTGCTTTGAATTAAAGGCATCTCTTCAAGGGCCCATTTTTCTCTCCCTGGTACCAATGTAAATCAAAAGCTAACACTGTTAATGTCACTGGTGTAAAATTGGAGGAAATGAGAGAAGAATTAGCCTGGGAAAAATCTAATTTGCTTTTTGCTCTCTGTCTTTCCAGGTTACAATCTAGACTAAAAATATTCACCTATCTAAACAAATGGGAAACCAACACAGCACACTATCTGTCTGTGAATGGAAAAATCAGGATTTTTTCCCAACTCTCAGCCTTGCTAAAATGGGCAAGACACTTCACCAGTTTTGTGCTAAGAAAACGCCACAAGAAAGCTGCACAGTACCTATGGGTTGCAGTTCAAG
Source organism: Myiotriccus ornatus (assembly GCA_036023395.1). Classification (NCBI taxonomy): domain Eukaryota; kingdom Metazoa; phylum Chordata; class Aves; order Passeriformes; family Tyrannidae; genus Myiotriccus; species Myiotriccus ornatus. The sequence goes on from JAYRBT010000114.1 coordinate 108,911,009, forward strand.
GCATCTGGTATAAGCCAGGCTTTGGTGTTAACTGAAACCCTGGACCTGCAGGGTTAATGTGTGTTTATACAAGCACCACAAGCTGTCATTATAGTTCTCTTCCATCCATATTTGCCATGCCCCACATGTACAATAGAGCTCTTTTCAGAGATGACATAATGCAGTGTTTTGCAAAAAAAATGGGGTGAAAGTTTTCTTTTCATCCTGCCAATGGGAAATGTGTCTTGTGTGCTTCAGCAAATTACTGCCTGGAGGCAAAACAAGCTCTTTGTAATACTTTGGTGCTAAAACAGGTACCCAGTCATCTATGCAGCAGGGTCTCACATAGCTGTATCCTCTGGAGAGAGCTGGATGCCTTTGAACTTGCTTTCCCAGCAGTGCTGCTGCATGGAGTTATGCTCTGAGATGCCATTTGTCTCTCAGGAGCTCTGGTACAGCTGCAGTCCACATTTTATGGGTTATGCAAACAGAAATAGTCCCTCAGAAAATACAGTAGCTACATTCAGGTGCGTATTTTGCTAGCCTGTCTATTCTTCTGACATCCACTGACAAATGTGAATGCTCTGGTTTTGACAGGGCACGCTTGATGCATCTTTCTCCTTACGAGTAGCTTGACTGCAGTAAGTCACATTTTCAAACTGAGTTTGGGTAAGCTGGAGAGGGGAGGATGACCAGCACAAGGAGTTTAATGCCTTCCAGGAGGTTAAGTGCAGGGGGTGCTTGGGGTGGAATACATATATCTTATGTCACATCTCGGTGAGACAAAGCAGTGCAGCTGAGCTACTCATCTTAGTGACTGAAAACACACCAAGAAAACGAGGTTGGACCCAGACACTTCCAAGCCCTGAGTCACACCAAGTCTTTAGGACTTGTCTACTTCAGAAAAAGGTAAACTGCCTGCAAACCTGCAAAGCAGTTGTTCAGGCATCTTCCTTGGGTGCAGCAGCTGATTTGGGGTGCTCTTGATCCAGCCTGGCCTCACACTGCAGATGGTGGATACCGCCAGAGGGAATGGGATGGCATTTGCCAGAGCAAAGTTAACCCACGTGAGTATATTGAGGGGTTCACATCACCATGGAGAAAACCCACCCAACCTGTTCTTTCTGAGGGATTTGTGTAAATAAATACCTAACTTGGAGGAGAAAGAGACTCAATGAAGTGAAAATGGCCTTTGAATTCTTCAAGAACAGAGCTGTTTTAGCGGTCATGACCTAAGTATAGGACTAGGACAGAGTTTGTGGACAGAGATCTTAACTGTCCCCACAAGATTTGCCTCACTCAAAAATTTCAGCATTTAACATTCCTGTCAGCAAAGCAGCCCTGGTCTCTCGTTATTGGGTCACCATGTGGGAAGGAAAATCCTTTCATCTTGCTGTGGCTCAACTTGATTTTCCAAGTTTCCAGTTGATTACTGAAGTGACTGTGCAGGTTTAGTGATTTCTACCAGCCGTCTCTTACAGCTGCATCCAGCTGGCAGCCGGTCACCAGTGGTGTCCCCCAGGGATCAGTGCTGGGCCCAGTCCTGTTTAACATCTTTATTGATGATCTGGATA
>JAYRBT010000114.1:108914520-108927171 GCA_036023395.1 Myiotriccus ornatus
ACTCAGTCCAACTCCCTGGTAGGGGCACCTGGACGAGGTGACACAGAAATACATCAAGTTGGGTTTTGAATGTCTGCAGGGAGAGACTCCATGACCTCCCTGAGCAGTCTATTGTTCTTGCCACCCTCAGAGTAAAAAAGTTCTTCCTCACGCTGCAGTGGAATTTCTTGTGTTTCGGTTTATGGCCACTGCTCCTCATCCTGTCACTGGACATCACTAAAAAGAGTCTGGTACCATCCTCTTGGCACCCACCTTTGAGATATTTGAGATGGACTGATAATCTTTTCCACACCCTCAGGCTAGGGGCAGCCTTTGGAAAAGGGTGATGTGACCACTCACATCAGTAACAAAACCCTTGTCCAAACCCTTGTTGCTCTCAATTTCTCCATGTCTACCTTTTCCTAGAAGAGTTTTTTTCCAGCTAGTGCAGCACTTAGGATCTTCTTCAGCACTAGCACACATCTAATGTGGGGGAAGGAAATTATTGTTCAGATTTGTTTACTCTTGCACCCTTCTGGGTTTGACAATCTGCCAGGAAGCAGGTGCATCATTTGACAAATGCCTCACTGTGGCGTCTGCCTCCTCTGTATATCCTCAGCTTGTAATTTTCAATGGATTGATGTATGGCATCTAAAATACAGGAAATGCAGCTTCTTGACAATTCGATTTTTCAGTTACTAGAAAGAAAAAAAAAGTAGAAAAGGTACTGAACAACATTATTGGACCAGATGGGGAATTTACCAGATGCATCTGTAACTCTGTAACTATGGAACATTCCTGTGTAGTTACTTTACCCTTTACGAACTGCATCATGCATTAGCAAAATCTTTGAACACAGGATCTGTAAAGAAAGCATATTGCTGAAAAAGAGGTGTTGTACACACTTCTACTCATGGAAAAAGAGAGGTCTGCACATCAATGACTTTTTTGATTTCCTGGCCTAAGGCAGTGGAAGGGAAGATAGTGTGACTGATGAATTTGATGAGCAGGGTACAGGGAAGAGAAAGTAAGCACAGTGCTATTTTGAAGCAAAACTAGGAAAATGGGTGATTAGGGATGGAAGTTCTGATTTCTGTTCTCAGTCTCTTTTTTCTTTTCTTCCAAAATTTACTCACTTGTGTGGCCCAAATGTTTTGCTTTCCTTGGCTTTCATTACCCCACTGTCTTCATCTCAACCAATGGTTCTCTTTTATTTATCACACAACTCCTTTCATTCTATTGCTTGTTTTGTTTCTGCCTTATCTTCATGAGATTAGGAGAACCACATGTTGATCTTCCCATGCAGAGGGAGATCACTGCTTCAACTACCTCTTGTTCCATCCATGTCCAGATTGTTTTCCTTTGTGTAGTGGGCTTTTCACATGGTCAGATTTTTTGTGCTTTTTCTATGTAATACAACTACACTGGTTAGAAAATCAGACCAAGGTATGAGCTAGGGCCTTGTATCAGTGATTTTCATGCTACATAACTGCTAGAATATGCCTAGGACATTTTTATCATATCTGAAGGTATCACTGACCAGACAAAGCCTAAACAAGTTTGAGGAGAAATCACACATTAGGGAATGTATGCTGGGCTATAGGTTCAAGATCAAACTGGGTTTGGGTCCTGCCTTTCTACACCATCTCCAAAGCTATCCCAGCATGCTTTGTCCCCTTGAATATCCCCCACATATCCCCAAGCCAATGCCACAACTTGCAACACCTATCCTGTGTTTTCTGCTACCAAAAAAATAATGTCCTGGGACACAACTGCCCTCACACATCTTGAGCCGGAATATACACAGTAAATAATAATAAATGTATCTTCAAGTCATCTCAGGGGACACAGAACTATGGAGTGTGCTTGTGGCTGAGGACAGCTGTTTTTGTCTCCTGGCTTATTCAGCAGCAGAACCACAGTCTGTGTCTGTAAGCCTTGTTGTGCTTGTGGTGGGGACCATTGCTGTTTTTGTGATTGTAGTGACTCTCCATTATCTCTCTGACTTATTCTTTGTTGTATCTTTTTTTTTTTTTAAATTTCTTTTTTATTTCTTTTACTTGAGTGGGATTAATTAGCCTGGTTTCATGGTTCCTCAGAGAGCTGATGGCAGGTGAACCCCAGTGTCCCAATGCCTTAGAGCTTCTGTGTCTGTGATTTCTGCTCTAAGCAGACTCAGATGAAAGGAAAGATTGTTATTCTACCAGTTGCTTGAAATCATCAAACAACAATGTTTTCCTAGTTGAGGGTGTGATTAAACAATAATTCTCATCTATAGCTGTTTTAATCAATAAAGAGCTACTTTTCAGCAAAGTTTAGGAAACCACGGAAGACGTAAGGCATTGGGACTGCCCCTGGTGGTGCCAGACCCACAGCTGATTCCATCAGAATCTCAGGCCCATGTTCTGGTATGGTCCTTGCTGAGTGGTGCAAATCAACATGAAAAAGCCATGCTCTTCCTTCCCTATTGTGGTGTGTCCTCTCCCATTTCACATCAGTGCCCTTCCCCTGAGGTTCTGCTTCAGCCCCACTCGCAGTGTGGGTGGGAGAGGCTCTCTGATAGAGAGTAGAGGTTTGGAGACAGATCCTTTGCCCCTTATACCTACCTCTGTGCTGTTTCATCATCAAAAAAAAACAGAGTAAAGCAAGCTGAAGCCTTGTCCCTGGGCACAAGGAGAGTAACAGTGCCAGTTAGTGGTGCTGTGAGGAGACAGCTGACACCTGGTGTGATCCTTGTCCATGGTGGATGTGGAAAGATGAGGAGAAATCACACAGAGCTGCCTGACATAGGGGTGAAAAAAAAAAGAAAAGCAGTTACCCAAAAATAGAACAATATATTTCTGCTATTAATAAGTGAGGACCCACTCCTGGCCTGAAGGCCAACTTGCACAGTCTGGCAATAAACCTTGTAGCTCTCCGACATCAAGGAAAGCAAATTTAATGTGGAGCTAAACTCATGCTTTTCCTTTGCTGATAAATTCAGCTCGTTTCCTGCTGTTCAGCTGGAACAAATGCTTCCATTCCCCCTGCCCAGACATCAAGCCCAAGAAATAGCTGAAAACCTGGAAGGGAATTTTTTTACATGCAATATATAAGAAAATGCTGTGGGGCTTTTTTTTTTTCTTTTTTTCAGTTAGCCTGGTTTTTTTACTGGCAAATAACTTTCATCTGGTAATTTCTCACATTCATATGAGCTTTATTTAAAATGCTGCTATGTATGAAGAGTTTGGTTTACTGACATCAATAACAGAATCAGAGAAACAATTATATAATCTTTTTATTTCAGCTATTCACACCTGGATTAATCAATTAATATTTACAGTGGACAACTAACTCCCATGAGACCTGATTGTGCTAGACTTGCAGTTTGAAAACACAGCTGCAATAATTTTATTTGTTTGCCTCCAGTAGCAAAGATATTTGGTTTTGTAGCAGAGAAAAGAAGAAATAATGAGAAAAGGAGGCTAATGAGAAAACTAAATACTCTCATATCTATACACTGATGTGAAAATATGAGGAATCATCTCCCTGTGGATTTGCTCTGCTCTTAAGCCATTAGAATTGTTCCAGATCTCTGCATCTAGTCTCTGCACACACTGAGCTAGAGGCTGGGTCTTTGCTTCTGTGTTCTTCTTCTCAGACCAAGGCTAAATGAGGCTTTTAAAATAGGAAAATAATTACCATTTCCATTTAAATTTTCTGGAGAAAGTATAGTTATTAAAAGGTGTTCTATTATCGGTCTGGCAGTTTTTCTATTGCAAAACAAACCGATTTTCAGAACTGTGGAGTTCCTACACTGGAAGCAGTGCCAATATCTTGGTCCCAAATCTTCTCACTCAATAGAAATGCCCATCAGAACATAGATATGATTGAAAGGACAACCTGCTTTCGCTAAAATAAGGTGTCTTTTTACAAATTAGTGCAATGTTTTCCTGAACAAACACTTTGCATTTCAGTCACTGAACACAATATTTTCAGGTGGCTGCTACAGAGAAAACCTGGAAAATCCCAGTGGAGGAATTTTACAAAGAATAATTCTGGACTAAGCTGTCAAGCCCCCTTTGCTGAGGTCTAAGGGGAACTGAGAAACTAAGACCATGCTCAGTCTTGTGAATCATTGCAGCTTTTCAGATAAATTAAATGAAATTTATAACATGGATTTAAAAAAAAATAATTTGTTATGTATGACATCTGTTTCTCTACTTGTTTCTGCCACTGTGGATCAGGTGTGACTGTACTCAGGTCATCAGAGTCACGTTGTCCCAAGTCTGAAAAAAGATTTGGACTCTAGACCTTGTTTGACACTGCCCCTACAACAGTGCAAACACTTGTCTTGAACGGCTGTGGATGGACTTGGGTTGGGCTCCACTGCTCACTATCCTGCAGCAACCTGCCAAAGATGAGATGGAAATAGTGAATTAGGACATCAATCCCACCCAAATAAAATTCACAGATGAGGAGAAGTCTCCCTTCAGTAAGCCCAAGGATTGCATTTTTATGGTATTAGATGTTCTTCCAGGACATTGTGGCACAGTATGATGATTATTAGCTCAATTCAGTGACACAATTACTACAGGCCATTTAGCACAAATGTTTCCCCTGTTGCTATCCATTATGCCAGGAACTTCTAATAATGTCAGTGGGTACAGCTGAGAGCAGTGCACGTCATGAAAGAAATATGATTATATGTTACCAGCACAGCTCAGCCATACATTTATAACGTAGAACCTATAACAACACCTTTCTACTTGAATATTTAGGAAAAGGCTACCTTGCATCCCAACTGCAGGCTACTGAAATCAGATGCTGGACCAAAATTCAGACTTTTTCTATCATCATTGTCAGTTGCGTATCACATGGACAATTGCTCTGTCCTCTTGGATCAGTGCTTCTCACCTGTTTTCTGCATCTAAAATGTCACTGTCCAAATCTGAGCTAATCACCTTGGGCTATCTGTAGAGTCAGTACAGAGAAATATGTATCTCCAGATAAAGATTTTTCTGCTCCCTAAATAGATGTCTGGGATGGGACAAAGGACCATTTGCCTACAAGTAATTAGGTGAATCTGCTGATCTAACCATAAATAAATAAATATTAATATTAATATTAATAACAACAATAAGTAGTAGTAGTAGTTTGTATTCTGGACAAATAAGTTCACTCTTTTCTCTTAAAGCCTGCCTGGCATCCAGAGTGACCTCAGGGTGTCTGGGAAGCCATGGAAATTTAATTCCCTCAGGAAGTGCAGTCAGATGATGGCATTGCATAGCATTCCTCAGATCTCAGGGATCCACAACAGTATGTGGGGTGTTACTCCACTAATATGCAGAGGGATTTGAGTACCTACTGGTGATTTAGGACAGATGTCTTTCAGTGTCAACAATCAGCTGGAGTATTTCTTTCAGTAGACTAAGGAAAAACACCTGAACTTCCAACCTCTCTTTGGGATTGTAACAACAGTAGCTCTATTTGTTTTACAGAAGTAGTTGGAATGTTTAAATTAACTGTATTAATTGAGACCTGGAAATAATCTTTACTGAGGATTTTAAACTGTCTACCTTGAAAAGGAGTACAAGCTAACTGTGCAGAATGGTTTGCAGAGGTGGGCACTGAATTTCTCCTCTAATAAAATCAGCAGGAACGATCATTCTCTCTAAATGCAAAAGGGAGTTAAGGTTATGAACCTACAAGATACTTAAATCTCTCTAAAAAGGTTTTCAGACATGAGATCCTGTGTGATGGCAAAGTAATGACCCTCGATGCTGGAAGCAAGGTCATTGAAGAGCCTCCCTCAACACTGCAGCCTTCGCACTGTCACCACCTCAGAGAGCACATAGAGCTGCACACAGGCTGATGCATGAGCCTCCAATCTTGTGCTTGTTCAGCCTGTGCTGCCCAGATTTGCTCCCACTTCTCTTGTGCAATGCCCTCGATACAGAAGGGGAGAAGGGAACAAACACTGATGCCCCTGCAATGCCAGCTCGCCCACTGTCCAGTGGAATAAAAAAGAGCATTAAAGTGCATTGCATGAGAGAAAACGAAATGCGGGTTTGCTAGGTAGGTCAGTGGTGATAGTCTTTGCAAGTCCTGGCCTTAAAGAAATTACTCAGGAATCTGCTCCTGAGAAGGCACTGAGGAAGCTCTTGAAGAAATCTCATTTTAGTTTGCTTATTTAAGTTAGTATAAAAAAGACCTCCTTGTTATCTAATTTGTTGATGAGTTCAGACACTTTCTGGAATGATTTCTTGCATAATTTACCTTATTGATACATTATTTATAAGTCATTCACTTTCAGGCTCGGGGTTTGGATGTAACTCTTACATAATGAGTAGCTGGTGCCACTTGGTGTCAGAAGAATCAAAAGTGTTTTTGACAACCCTGGGATTGTCACTAAAGCACCAATTTAATCAGAGTTAATTTTTTCACTGCCAAATCATTGCAAAATGCTCCCTTGCCATTACCTCACAGAATCTAATAAATTAAAATGTCCCTTATTGGTTGAAGAAAACAATTTCCTGAGGAACATCAGTTCCTGGCTAAACTGCTCCCTAAATGGAGATCCAATATCTATGACTGGCAGATGTACTTTCATGACTTCCTAAGATGACGTATGAAGGATCCTTTAAAGTTTAATCTGGATGCACTGATATGGGAAGACTTACAGTGTTGGTACCATGAGCTTCAAAACATGGGTATTCTCCAGAGTTCTCGGTGATACACGCTGAATTTAAAGAAATCAGTGAGACTTCGGCTTCTACATTGCCCCTGGGAGCTCAGGATTTCCTTTCACTTCCTGGCAAAGTGGTTCAAAAATATATATATACTGAGAAGAGTATATGTATATTGACAGAGTCTCCACTTACTGTGGATGGGAGACACCCTTTAGTGACAGGCAGATAATACGTTTTGATAGAGAAAAGGGATAAATTGGTTGCTTGAGATAATAAATCACTTCCTTTTGTTTGAAAGTCTGGTGCTAAATAGCAAAAAACCTGCTTATCCTGTCCTGCTGTGAGCTGAAATAATCTGTTTCTGCCTTGTTGTGTTGTTTAGTAGAGCAGGAAAAAATTTATTACTTGAGGTTTATTCCTTGTGATTTTGTTATTTAATATGTCAAACTTTGAATCAGGCTGGCCTTATTAATGTAAGAATCATTCACAGTGTTCCCTGTGAATTGTGCTGGGTATTTTAGATGGCATCAAATCCCTGCCTGTCATAAGATCTGCTGTAGGAGCTTTTGCTGCTAACTTCAAGCAAAGTGAATTTTGCTTCTAGCTGCATTTCAATGCCTGTTTAGAAATAAAGATATGGGTTTGAATATAGGTTTGAAATGGGTTTTCAATTTCCCTCCAAAAGAAATAACAATTTAAAAATTGCTAAATCTTTAACTGTAGTTGCCAGTACTCGTGGCGTGGTGCTCTTCATGGGCTGTGTGTGAAGAATCACCCCTTAAAGTTCCCACTGATGCCAAAGCACCAAGTACCTTGTGAGTTACTGTTTTTGGAAACAAATGTTCAGTTCTTTTTGCCTGATGACTTTCGAGGGGTTAGTGGACACTTTGGTGACATTTTCAAAAGTCTCCACACCCTTCAGCAACTGACACATTTTTTGAAGAACAGGGATGTCACAGCCCAGGGGAGGAATGGGTCCAACTACAGATTTAGGGTGAAGCAAAATGGTAATTTATTACAGGGTAGCACTGGTTTTTATAGGTTTTTGAGGGAAGGTGGGTGGAGCAAAGTGGGAGGAGCAAGGGAGGAGCATACCAACCAGGGAAATATAAGGAAAATGGAGGTGGCACTAACAATACATGGAAATGACCATATAAGGGACATAAGTGTATTAATAAATATGTATTAAATATAACATGTAATAAATATAATAAATATAAATAATAATAAATAAGGTACACTGCAAAGTGGCAACAGGTAAAAAGGGAGTTAATATAGGGTTCTGAACATAGGGAACCCCTCAAAAAATTGACAAAAGAAAAGGGGGGTGCATTTCAAAGGTACAGAAAACAACAATACGAAGCTTATATTTTAACATAAGTCCACACAGCTTGGGTAGTCACTTGAAGGTAGTGAATGTGTAAGTCTTGGAAGTTTCACAGACTTCTTTAGTCTCCACGCTTCCACATCTCCTAATCGTCAGGCTTTTGGCTCCCTACAAAGGGACAGTTCAGATTCCTTCTAATTCTCATGCTGGTGCTTTGAAAATAGTATCGTTTTTCAGCCCCCTCCCCCCTCCCCCTTTTATTTTTTTTAATTATTATATTTTTAGAGCCTGGGATTACCTTGAATAAGCTTTCACACTGAAGGTCAATAAAGCCCCCCAAACTCCACATAAACAGACATCATTACCCACTTTCAAGCAAGCTGGCAGTAGGTCAGCTGCCAACCATTAATTGCTGCCCCTTTGCTGAATCCCCATTGGAGTCCGAGTCACATCTTTCCCCAGCCCTGTTTATAATCACCCTTCCACACCATGGCCTGGTGGGAATTCATTAAGTGGTGTATTTAATTATGTAAATACAGTGGCTTCTGCCTGCCCTCCGTTTGCACTTGCAGGTTTGTTTATCCACTGAAGGCTGCTCCCAGCTCCAGGCTGTGCTCAGCAGGCCTGGAAGCGAGCAAACACTTGCTGTTACAGATCAGCAGACAGCAATGCAAACAATCGTGTCCTCATCAGCAATATTCCCTCAGGTGGAGACCATGAGGAGAAGGAAAAAGTGAAGAGTGATGGTGACTGGGACAGGTACTTTATTTTGAACACCATCTGGCACTGACAGTGAGGTGCACCTTTCCAAGTCCATCCTCTCCTGTCATTCATAGGACAATCAACCTTGACATCAAGCGTGGATTTAGGCCAAACCAGAGAACTTTTTGGAGGGCAGGAGCTTGTACACATACTGTACTTAAGGAAGGATGGATGAGCTACAACTTTGGCCGCCAGCAGCTGCCCTGCTTCTGTCTTTTCCCTGTCATTGTGTGAGCTCCATGCCCACCTACAACAGGCACAGAGCCAAGACTGCAAACAAAAGTGCAGGGCATGGATACATGTTTCCCAGAGTTTCCCAGCCACTTCGTTGCAGAAACATAAGCACAGAGGGCTCCGGAATGGTGTTTGCCCCTATATTTTGAGACTGAGATAAGGAGCAGTAGATAAAAGTGGGGGTGAAGTTGTATTGCATGGGAGAAAACCAGCAGAGAATTTAGAGATGCTGAAGGTGCCCATGCCCACTGTACTCTGGCAAGGGGAAGATGCAACCTGAGAGACAAGGGGCTGCAGATGAATTACCAGATGATAATCCAGAGAGAGAAGTCCCTGTGTAAGAACACTTCAGCAGCTGGATGCAGGACAGAAGCAGGTCTCCAGGATGCTAACACAGGCTGCCTTGTCCCCACAGCTTGGGTTCCAGAGACTGGCTCCTCTGGCCACACTCTGCAACCACCCTGCTCACAGTCTGCCATCCTGGTTGGTGCTATCCTTCCATTAGTTATGGCATCCCAAGCAAGACCATTCCCAAATCCTTGTCCTTTTATAATGCATACTGCATTCCTGTTTATCCATTCAGAGGGGCAAGCATTTTTCAGAGGGCCTTGATTATGGCCCAATACGCTGCAGACTTCAAAAGGATGATGGTGCTAGACTCCATTTTGTTAGGGTGTATGAATACCTGCTTGGCAGGAAAAGGGTGAAAAGAAGAACTATGGAATTTGAATTTATGGGCACATATTAGCTGAGTCACTGTGACTAATTCTGGTCTCTGATCACCTTTATAAATTAAGGTTCTGAAGATTTGTGTGCACAGATTTTAAAGATTTATTCTTTTCTCATGTGTCATTTATGCACAGGTTTATCTTCTCCACTGGTCCTACAGAAGAAGACAACTCAAAAAATAGTCCTATGGATTGGAGTGAAAACTTCATTTAGACTTGCTGTATGCAAGAGACTTCTCTTTGAGTTCCTGAATTTTAGCAATAATTTAATTACACCAGGTGTATCAGCAGCTTGCTTAATGACAGTTAAATCCTCCAAAACCAAAGAAGGTGCTGCTCAAGTTATTTGAATTGAATAGGAAAGGAAAGTAATACACTGATGCATTGCTGGGTGTTTTATTCCATGAAACTGGTAGAATGCAGCCAATTTTGCTGTGTTACCTGACTGTGACTGTCAGTTAAATAAAAGAATTTTGATTTGCACTGGAAGCTGAGCAAAAAGTTCTGGGCTCAGTTTTTGGAGGATGTGCATTCAAGCCATGTGCCTTGGCTTTATCCATCAGATGGATAATCTCTGAGGTTTGGTAAACGTAATCAAAAACACATAGGCGTATCTCGCTGCACCAGTTTCTGACAGCATGAGCACCTGGATTTCGTGATGATTATGAAACAATTCTGTCACATTTGCAGACCTATTTGCATTGCATTTGCAATAAAAGCAAAGCAGGAAAAAAAAAAGAAAAAAGAAAGGAGACGCCTCAAAGGAAGAATAAAATCTAAAAATACACCCACTCTCTCTGTGTTTTCAAACTAGAGCAGAGCACCAGAGATGAAAGGATCTGCTTCTCTTTTAATCTCACAGTGCAGCTCTCTCATCTGTTGCCTGCAATGTGTCCCTGTCACAGTAGCAAGTTTCACCTTTCCCCAAAAGCTACATCCTTCTGACAGCAGTGATGAACAGTAGGCAGACAGCCAGGCTCACAGGATCTTTGGAAATACCAGCTCCCTGGACCCAACACTCATTTCTCCAGGATAGCTGTAAATCATACTCCAACTTTTCTGGCTCCCAGGGATCCCAGTGAAGCAGAAAATAGCAAAGCAACCTGCCCTTCCTGATCTTTCCAGCTTGTTGCTGTGTGAGCATCCCAGTCCCAGGCAGTGATAGTTTTGTCTTGCCCTTTTTCATATAACAAATACATTCAGTTGAAAAGTTTCAAGCAGGGATGGGGGTGTTCCCTTTCTCCTTAGCCCTGCCAAGGCGAAGGTAAATCTCCCTGGGATCTGACTGAAAGCCATTCCTACCCTGTGCTGAACCTTCACCATAGGATTACAACAGGGAAAACATACAGTGGAGCTTTTTGAGCATATTTTCTGAATTCCAAATTCCCTCTTCTTTGCGGGAAGAACATCAGAAAATGGTGCTCCCTTATCAAGTGCCTGCCCCAGTGTGATCCAGCACATCAGTGGATTAGGCACAATAGTGGAAATTCGGTGAAGAATCACATCCTCATGATCTGTATGAGCTCCACCAAGACAATATTTAAAGATTATAACAAAATTTTCATGGTGTCAAGGGAAATAAAAAGAGATTCTGATGCAAAAACTTGATTTGTTGGAATCTTTTTTTCACTTTAGGAGTAGGACAAAATTAGTACCTGGGAGATACAGTAAATTTGTCTAGTTCTGAGGGTGCCATGTTTGATAAAAAATAAATGAAAACCACAAATCTTCAGCAGTAAACTAGTTAATAATATATCAGTCCCTGAACTGAATGGTAAAAGTACAATATATCTTTTTGGAGGGCACACCTCCATTTTCAGTCATTCTTATTTACCCTGGACACATTCTGCATTACTGAGAAGAAAGTTTAGCACAAGGTAATAGTGGCTGCTGATCAAAAATTTATTAAAGAATGACTTAGTCATGTAACTGGAACCAGCACAGGCAAGAAAAAAAATAAAAAAAATGAGCTAGTGTTTTCAAATTAAACATAGAAATGTAATATTTCTTCTGACTCATATAAGGAACAACAACTAGGTACCAATAAGGTGTAGGATAATTGTAACTTTCTTTGTTTATGCAAATATTTGTTTCGATATACAAATATATGCATAGAGCTTGATTATAATCAGAAAACTTAATTATCATGAACAAGAATTAACTTTGCTTTTCCAAAACACTGCCATAGTGAAGTAACAGGAATGGAAACCGGTTACCACTAAAATAATGGATTTAAAAAAGTCATTTAGAGGCAAAAATCAGGCCCTTAACTCTCACCTGAGTTGCTTCATGGCTGATGCGGTTGCTCCTGTTTCACCAACCCTGTGCTTTTCTTTCTAGATCATGCAAAATATCATCGTAACTCACTGTTCGTTAAAACCAAGGTAGTTGTTTGGACTGCCTTTTTTACCCTAGTTAACTGTGATATTACTGAACAACAAACTGTAGTGGACACCTCCTAAGCTAATGCCAGCTGAATTCACAGAAAGTATCCCTGCAGAGGCTTGCACAACATCAGTGCTGTAGGCACGTGAAGGTTTGTGTTAGGTCTGTTGAGCCAGTGCTAAACGTTACATTCAGGACTGACCATAGAAGAGGAAAATATGTAGAGGACTGGCAGAGCACTAACTGATACCAGAGGGGAGATCTTCTTCCTTACCTCCACTTTGCTTGAATATTTTACTAACTTAGACTTTCCGTTTGCTACAAAACTGTGTGAAACTTGAAGGGAGGAGAACGGGCTGCAGAAGGAAAAGTTTGAAGATAGGAAGAAGATAGTTCTTGTTGCACTTATAGAATCAAACACAGAATGGTTTGAGTTGGAAGGGACCTTAAAGATCATCTAATTCCAACCCCCTGCCACAAGCAGAGACATCCTCCACTGGATCTGGTTGCTCAAAGCCCTGTCTGCCCTGGCCTGGTCCAACCCGGCCACTTCCAGGGGTGGGGC
>JAYRBT010000114.1:108945077-108968690 GCA_036023395.1 Myiotriccus ornatus
AATTTTTTATTATTACTCCTGTCTGCAGGATTTTATAGTTAAGGTCCTTTTCTGTTACTACTGTCATTTAGTAATTACGGAGATAGCCTGAAAATAACAACTATAGTGAGATTTCCATTTTGGCTGGAGAGCAGCAAGGAACATGGCATTATGACACTCAAATTGTTGCTTTTGGGAGGCCACAGAGCCCCTACAATCGGTTGTTTTTCACTAGAATTCTAAAATCTATTTTTTAACAGACGTGATCCTAGAAAAATCATATAAACCATAAAATTAATCTCAAATCTTTCAATGCCAAGCACAAAAATTTGATTCTCCCCTGCCTCTTAATTAAAATAATAAAAAAATACATAAACATCAAAGATTTGGTATTGACCCAAAAAAAGAATAAAAGAAAATCTGTTGGTTTTGGTCTTTCTGCAAAGTGACCAGCTGCCCAGTCTGGCATAATTAAACAGATATGCACAAAACAAGCATGCTAAATATCCCCAGTTTGCAATTCAGACACATGGAAGCAGTGCCTGAGGAAGAACAGAAGACACCCATATAAGCCCACTCTGGCTGGAAAGTAATGGGCTATGAGTATTAAGAAAGCTCTCCTAAAATTTGAAATTCAGACCAAAGGGGACAGAAAATACATACTAGTGACTCAGCACATATATGTCGATTTCATCTTCATTTAATCTGATTCATTTGCATTTAAAAAGTAATTTACATTCATACAACTGGCTGGTGTTTTTTAAGGGTGGCCTCATTTTAGTATCTGCATTTCCTGACGCAAGTTGCTCAGGCATAGGAAAAACTTTTTGCTATATCTGTAGAGAACACTTACAATAAGAAAATTTATAACTTAGTATGGGACAAAACTTTGATCAAGGCAGGCGTGTTTGTTATTTGTGTGCACCATTAAACAAAAATTTTTCTTCCTATTTAGTAAAGTGCAAAAAATGACCATCAGCAGTAACTACTATTGATATTTTTTACTTACTTCATTCCATTTAATAGCCCTCAATTTTTTCAATACAGCCGTCACTTTCAAAGACATCAGCGAAATAGGACCACATATTTATCTTGCAGTCATTTACCTGTAAAACAAGTGATGTATATTTTTTTGACAGCTTTAAAAGGCTGCAACACAAGGTGTTGTAAAATTCCAGGACACCTACTCATATTTGTTCTTTTCCCAGGAGGTTTCCATCCCCTCAGCAGTGTTCAGTGTCAACAGCAAACTTTATGGGTGTCTGCTGTAATTATGGGAGATGGGAGGCAGAAATGCAGAAGCAGCTTTGGTGACAAGGAGAAAATGGTAATTGCTTTTTCACTTAAAAGTCAGTCAATTGCACTTCTAGGGCAAGATTAAAAATCCTATTTTACCAGTCCTGAACCAGTGTTCGTGTGGATCTGCAAGCTGACTCTGATGACCATCATGACTGCTCGCAATCACCTGTTATAGGCTTCAAATCACAAACCTTTCAACAATATTAAGAAAATTAACTCAAAGTATTTTAGTGGCATGCAGACTTCTACACTTTCAAGCCAGGTGTTTTCTGACACCAAGTTCCTCACTAGGTTCACTCAATAAAGTGTGAATTGGTATGTAGTCTGGTCTTCCTCTTTTTCCGAACACAGGGAGTAAATGATTAGGTGGAAGCTGAGATCAAAATTAACTTTATCTTTGGTTAAAATCACCTTCTGCAAACCCAAACTGTCCATCAGCCAGTTTCACTGCCTATGAAACAGCACAGGCCCAATTTTTGAAACAGCCAGTGTCACTGATGTTATGTTTATGAACAGGGATCATCCTCTGAAATAGTTGAGCTCCTTTGGGACAAAGAAGTGTGTGAATGTTGGAAGAAGACTTTCATGCTTTAATTTAGACTAGTCCTGGTAAAGACTTCTCTTGGGATCACCTTGTCTGTTTGAGTAAGGATTCCCAATACAATTAAATTATAACTAAAAATAATTAGTTTATGTAGAACCACCTGAGATGAAGAAATGAAAACAGTGGAGGGCTCCAGTAAACTTTTGAGTTACACCTTACACCTTGCTGTGTGAAAGTCTCTTTTCAAAATTCCCCAGCCCTTGAAAAACTGATCCAGCAAACCCAATACATTAATTAACACTGAGATGGATGTCATACTCACTGGAGAGTATGCTAGCAGGCCTGGAGAGCAGAGAACAGGCAGATGAGACTGGAGGACGCTCTCAGGTCGAGAGGAAATGTTTTTGGGTTGCAGTACAGGAAGTTTGGAACAATTTCTTCACTGAAAGGTTGGTGAAATATTGGGACAGGTTGCTGAGAGAAGTGGTAGAGTCACCATCCCTGGGGATATTTAGATGTGTAGATGTGGCTCTGAAGGACATGGTTTAATGGTGGACTTGGAAGTGCTGGTTTAACAGTAGGACAGGATGAACCTAAAGATGTTTTCCAACCTAAATGACCTTATGGTTCTGTGACACAGAGAGCAACAGAGAAGCTTTGGTATAGGGGGGTCTGATGATGCATATGGTCCCCTGTACAAGGGCTGTCCAGCTTCCACTAAGGAAGATGGTGTCAAGGGCACTCTGTCTTGATACAAAGCAGAGAGAGCAAGAAATATACCTTGGCCCTGCAGCTCCTGGAGGTGTCTGCAAGTTTTGCAAATCCTTTGTTTTAGGAACCCAGGGTGCTCCCACATCGCATTTATCACACCCAAGAGAGATATTTATCCCTAAGAGAAACAAGAAACAAGCAAACTGTCAGAAGAACCTGGCTGGAATGTCCCTGTGGGAGAGGGAGAAGGTGACCTTGTTTAGCCTGTCAACTGTTACAGCAATGGGACCTCTCTGGCCTGTTGTGAGCAAATGCAGCAAACTCAACCACCTTAAGAGGGTTCAGGGGGACTTAGAAGTGATCTCTGCATATTAATATCTAGGGAAACCTCTTGCTTTCACAAGTTCATCAGTCAGTGGTTACTCTCACTCCTTCATTCCTCATACCCTTTTCTTCACTCAGTAAATCCTCCCACCTCTCTTCAGTTTTGCATCCTTATGAGTGGGGAGTGGGGAGATGATTCCTGAGCTGGAGATTGTTAGATTTATGTTCTTGTCTTTGATCCTCTGAGCTTGTCATTCCCTGCCAGACAGTGTTATTAGTAGTGAATTCCTTCGAAGACAGCAGCAGCCTCTGTCTGACACAGAGGAAACACTGGGTTCAGGTACTGAGAAACCCAGATGCTGGGAAAAACATGTCAACTCCTCAGTGACAGTGGAGGAGTCCTATACGTCCTTGGAGAGGGAAGACGTTTGAACTACAACATGGGGGAGAAGCTGGATTTGCTTCTGATATGACTGAGAAAGCGTTTATATTTCTACCAGCAAACTAGCCAGTGCCAGGAGCTGAAGTGGAGCCAGGCTGTGCTGGGCCATTCACTTCCCTCCAGTATCCAGCGCTTCATGGGAAAGGTGCCTGGTCTGAACTGATTCCCAAACCATGCTGAGGACCCAACCATCTGGGACACTGCTGACAGGTCTGGGACAAAACCAGCAAAAGGCTTCTTTGTCTTTTTAACAGCATGGACCTTGAATTCCTGCACATGTGTCCCGGGAGCTGTTAATTTTTTTGGTACTGAAACAATGGCAGATGAAGAAAGAAGTTCAGATTTCACAGGGATCCTAATCTGACAACACTGCAGGGGTGCAGGACAACAGATATCTTTGTTTTCTCTCAAGTCAGAGAGAGACAGTATTTAATATTAACTCCACAGCACCCCAATAAAGATCTCTTTCTTTAGAAGCAATACTGGAAAGAGAATACAAAACAAACCTCATGAGCCCCCCACTGTTCACTGAACTAGCTAAGCACTGCAACACAGGCTCCTCATTTTTTTTGGGCCACCTACCCATCATTTCAAGCTGGAAACACTGAATTTGAATTATGAGTGGGTCATGCTGGACATCATGATGTCCCTTTCAGCTCTAAGATAGAGGCTAAAAGTCTCTTCTCACTGGGGTTGTACACATTTGATATGTTTAGTGTTATCAACAGGCAAGAGAAAACACTACATGTGCTTTAGTTGTCATTGCTGTGTTTCTTATGACTGATGTCAAATGGATTTTTAAGTGCTTAGATTTCTATGATATCTATTCCCACTGTTTTCCCTCCACAAAAAACAAACAAACAAAACCCAACAACAAACCAAGACTTTTGAAATTTTAGCAGGGAATATAGATTAATAACTGATTACCTTCTGATTAATGTTTTTAGTAATAATCTGGATGATGGGGCAGTGCACTGTGAGCAAGTTCATGGACGCCATCACATTGTTGGGGTGACTGGTATGTGGAGAGTGTTTTGCTGTATTATGAGAATTTGACCAGTTAGATAAAGGTGTTGGCAGGAGATTTGACAGAGAGATATAAAGAGAAAACATTACCTTTATAATTTGGCAACTGATGGTCTGAGACCAGTCCCTGTCCATGTCCCATTAAACTGTGAAACAAAAGACATCTTTACATCACCAGATTTGGAGTTAAAATTATGACTATTCAGAGTAAGATAAGATAAGAGAGCAAATGTCATTTTTCCCAGCATGAAATAGGAATCTCCAGGGTTGTAGGAGATCTTAGCACTACTTATTGGATCCAACACTTGCAGTTATTGCATATCTTTAGCAATAGAACCTCTGGGCTTGAGGGTTGACATTATTTCCATGATGAAAAATGCCATGGTAGGTTTATTGCCCTTCACAGTTGCCTGACATCTCCAAAGAAAATAATCAGATATTTGGGAAGGTATTGGTGATTCCTGGAATAACATTTTTCATATGATCAGTACTATGAAGTTCCTACCCTGGAAGTTACTATAATCATACTTTGGTATTCTCCTTGATCAAGAGGCAAAGCCTATTAATTTCAATGGATTTTCTTCATCTTCTTCATAAGGATTTAAACTAGGCCACTGTTTAAAGCACTGAATGATGGGACATAGATAACTTTATAATCCTGTGCATATGAGGATTGATTGAAATGGGTATTTTGCAAATCACATCATCTATACTGGAAACTATTTGGTTTTGGTGGATATTCAAAATTCATAAGTACGTAAGATGAACAGTCAGAACTTCTTGTGAATAGTTCATTAGTTGGAAAGGCATCTAAAGCCAGTAATGATCACAGTTAGCTCAGCTGAATTGGGTCTTTCTTTGCATTTTAGCAATTTACTACTGCCAAAGGTAGAATATTGAATTAACTGAGTGCAGACTCATATTGATGAGATTCATGTCACCTTATGCAGGAATGAGATTCCATCTTTCTGGTTTTGTGTGCATGCAGAGTAGATGTCTGCTTCTGAAACAGTCATCTTGGACATTGTTTATGCAAGATGGAAAGTGATGGGCAATTTTATCTATTTTAGCTGCCTTTGTTAGAGTGGAAGGAAAAGACCCAAGATGGTTATACAATCCATTGAGTTCAAAGTTAGCCTCTGTTAAGTTTAGAGGCTGTTTAAATCAAATATGGATATTTACTTTGTAGATGTCAGCATGTGGGCAAAGGAATCAAAACTGCTGTTAGTCCTAAGCCCCTCTGTAGTCAAATGGAACTGCCACACATCTCTATAGGAGATCCATTCCACATACTCAGGATGGGAGGATCTCATCCACTCAGGAGTCTGCTGCTCTGAATTACTTGTGAAAGAGGCCACCTCATTCTTCCCGTTGATGGCAGAAGAAGACAAGTCTTTCTGTCCTGACATTGTGAACACTTTCCTTTCTCCCTTCCTTTGCTCATGGGTGGGGTACCAAGCAGTCTGTCCTTAATGGATCTTGATCTGTTTATCACACATAAACCCCGGCAGGTGACTTGGGATGCACATTTTCACTTCTCAGGCCACTGCAGTCTCTTCTTCCTTTGTGTCCTTGCATAGTTAATGGTGTGTCTCCACTTGCCAAGGGAAGAAAGATGCCTGTGATATTTCTCTGCATGGCATATCTTTCCATCGTGAGCATTCCTTCCCCTCACCTCGTGCCTCCACAGGATACACCTCTGCTGTCCTTTGCTCTAGTGGAGGGAGGATGAATAATAACCATGCTCCCATCAGGTGTCTCAGTGTCTTCATGGTGTTCTTGAATCTGCTTTGTTCCTGAATCGTCCTATTTTCTGTATTCTGCTGATGCAACATTTGCTAAAGCATGTGTTTGTGGGAAGGTGACCTTCGCAGTTCTTTACTTAAATTCAGGTGTCAAGTGCCCAAAAAGCTGCAGATGTGGTTACTCATGGCTGGAGTAGGGACTGACCTCATCATCCGAGTGTAAAACGCTTTGCTCTTTCCATTAAGAAAACAGGTCAGTACAGGAGCTCTTCAAAATTAAATCTTTGTTAGACACTGTATCCAGATATATTTCAGACATGAGCAGATCCTTGCATATATTTGGATTGGGCTGTATGATAATCATTCCCTCCATGGCAAGTATCATTGCTTGATGGCATTTCAGTCCCAGGATACAGACTACCAAGCACATATGACACTATAACAAGGAATCTCCAAAAGCAGTTACATAATTCTAGGGGAAAAAACTCCATAGACAACTATACAAAATAATTTATGTCTGGTTTAGGAAGTAACTGACTGACAAAACATTGAAAAAGAGGAAATTTTCTTCACTTTGTGTATTTTCGGTGAAGTAGAGCTTTTAACAAAACTGGCTGCCACAAAAGACAACATGAAAAACCATAAAAATCAATAACCAGAAAAACATTTTCTAATTTTTAATCTTTTCTTTCACCATATAGTTCAATTAAATAAATTACCGAGACACAAGGAGGTCTTCCTACAGGAGGGGTTACATGGGAAGTCAGATCACTAAGCAGGTTGTTACCCTTTTCTGCAGTAAAGATAAAATGGTTGTCACCCTGTGTCTCATGTTAGCATCTTTCAAGAGTAAAGAGCTTTTGAGCCTCTCAGAAAGGAAACTCATTACCTGCAAAAACCACAATAAATGTTTGAGCTCAGCTTCCGTCAGGGTGAGGCATACATGCACCCCAAGATTACTCATCAATTACTGGGCAAAATAAACAAGGCTCAAGGGACTTGTTTTCACCATATCCATTTGCAAAATTGCTATGCTTAAGGGGTGTGAAGAGGAAGCTGGCAAGGTTCTGCTTGCAGTAGCTGGGTTTAGCATTGGATTTAATTTGATCCAAGATGTTACTGTTGAAGAAGAAGAAAGCATAATGGGTGCAATACAATGGTTTACCATAGTAGGTCTGTATTTTCTTCAGTACCCCCAGAGTAGTTAACTGTAAATTGGTTTTGAGGCACAATAGTAAATGGATAAATGAACTACAAGTTTTCAAACTGAATTGTTGCAGTAATGTTTTGCTAGTAGTGGAGGGGTAAGGATGATGCTATTACACTGCAGTGCTATTATACAGTATTTTATGTTCCTTCTGAGACCTAACAAAGATCAGTGGAACTAAGGGTCTCAGCCACCAATAAATGACAGCATATTTCACCGGTGTAATGAAAAAGTAACGGTACTGGTTTTTACAATGATTAATATGCTTTAAACCCAAACCATGTTCAAGCAATATATTGGTAATGGCACATCATTAGCTAATAATTGCTGAACAGAACATTCAGGTTCAATATCATTTAATTCAAAAGATCCACCTCAATAATACAGTTGGGGTAATACTAGGGGTGTGATGTGGGTGCTCCAGATGTACGTGTGCTTGTACCACACATGCTGGGGTGAAATGTCCTGCAAGGTCACACACAGCACCCATGGGTCTCTGCTCACCATCTCTGGCTGTCCCTTGCTGGACAGGTGCTGTCTCCTCATGGTCTTCTGTAGGGGACACTTGTCCCAGCCTGGGCAGGGTGGTGATGATACAGGGTGGCTTCTGCAGCACCAACCCAGATTAAGGCTGCTGCTCTTCTCACCACAAGGTCTCTCTTCCCCCATTCCACATTTCCAGGCTTCTTCTTTGCTACTTTTCAAGCTGACTCCAGCTGTTTTGTCGGAGTCTCTTTCCTCCCTGGGGACCATAAGTGAAGATCAGCAAGTGGGAAAACAGACACCTCTTGGAGACTGAAGGATCCCTTGTCCTGCACTAGGCACAGGCGTGTGTCCTCTCCTGGATAGGCTGTAGTGCAGGGGATGACATATGTGACAGGATTGAAGGTTTTATAGTGACAGGTGTTGTGTGAGAGTTTTTCAGCTTGGCAGGATGAGAGGGGGAGGAATACATACAGCACATCCATACATCAAGACCAGTTTTTCACTCCATACCTTCTGTCTTCTTATTTATCTGCAGAAACAGAAAAGGTTTGCATATCCAGAGACCTCTGGAGACCACCCAACAATTGCATGCTATACAAATACTTTGAAGTGTGAAGTTCCTTACTCAAAAAAATGACCTCTTTTTCCAAATGCAGCCTTTATCTTGCCTCAAGCATCTGCAAAATGCATCTGTGCCTAAATGTCTCTTTCTCTGTCAGCCAAACTGCCACCTCTGCTGTGGTTGTGTGGAGCAAATAACCAGAACTACTGGCATGGAAGATAGGAATACTCCAGATTAATAACAAGTTATCAAAAGTGTTTATAATAAATGGGGCAATCACATCCTATCAGAGCAATTAATTCCTGTACTAACTCCACTGAATTACACCTGGGATAAATTTGAACTATTATTTATTGTGTAAGTCTTAGCAAGCCAGCACAGCAACTACAGCTGTGTCTGGGGATCCAGATGAAAAACATCCATGCGCTTTTCTTTCCCCTGACTGTTTCTCATATTGTTCACAGATGGATGTCTCTGCTAGAAATTAACAGTGAAGCTGATGACTTTGTTTTTATTGAGCTGAACAAGTCAAACAACTTGTTTTCTCTCCTCACAAGGTTTATTTTGGCCTATCTCGAGACTGAGAATTAAACCCTGCAGCTGTTCCTAGTATTGATAAACAGAATCACAAAGGAGACCATTTTGAAGTCATGAAACAGTATATTATAATTTTATTTTTTTTTTTTTAACAGAAGAAAAGGTCTCCTAAGTGTTTTAAAACTTTTGAATGTTTTGGGTCCAAGGAATACACAATAATTGTTTCCTGTGAAATAGCTTCTGCCAGGCATGAGGGAAACACATGAAAAACAGAAGGTGTTTGATATTTCCATACCATCACCATTCTTGGAGCTGGAGGTTTATAACAAATGGCAAATACAGCAAGAGTTTTAAGAAGGTTGTCAGGGTAGGTAGCACAGCTTGAGTAACAAGACACACAAAGGCAACAGTCCTGGCTTTTCTCTTAGACAATAATTCCAAAGAAGCAACATCCTCTAAGGAATGCCATGTTTTCTGAGGTGAGGTCTTCTTTTCATTTTGTGAGGTTATAAGTAGCATCACAGTTTTTTAGGTCATTGCATTCCCTGGCAATTGGGATCATAGACTCACAGAATGGTTTGGGTTTGGGTTGGAAGGAACCTTAAAGACGACCTGGTTCCAAGTCCCCTGCCATGGACAGGGACATCTTTCACTGGACCAGGTTGCTCAAAGCACCATTCAGCTTGGCCTTGAACACTTCCAGGGATGTGGCAGGGATTTATCACTTCTGTCAACTAAACACACCCACGTGTAAGTCCTCTTTGCAGGTTATTTCTATTTTTCTTTTCACTATTAAACAGCAGACAAAGTCAGAGTTTGTCCCTTCTTGTTTATTTTTTTTTTTTTGCTGTGAAAGAGTTTAATCCTATTTAGCTTTATTTTTACTTCTGGGTTAATCACAGGAAAGAGTGGTTTCATTTATCAAAGTCATCCACTTCTTTCACTTCTTCTCAGAAGAGCTACTGTGCTGTCATCTTTGAACTTGAGCACAAAAAAAACCCCCAAAATCTAAGAAGGGGAGCTCAAAATAGTCCTATGACAGTCTGAATGTACCACTTACCTCATTTTTAAGTGTCTCCGTTTCAGATAGATTTTCAATGGGGTTATTTAAGTGGAGGCTTTTTTTAAACTTCTGTGTTTCTGCTCTTATAACTAAGAATGCTCTGGAAAAAAAAAAAAAGAGAGGAAGGCTGGGAAAGGGTCTGTTTGTGTCTGTCTGTGCGGAGAACAAAACAAGACAAAGAGATGTGAGGAGTTTTCAAACAGCAAGACTAAAAGGAGGACATCCTCACCTGTACCTTCCCAAGCCTCTGAAGAGCAGTGCATGACATCCCACTGGTTGGAGAGCTGACCACACTGAGATAATCCAAGCAGCGAGTTTAATATTTTCTAAATTCCCTCCAATTCAGCTGTTTGTTTGCACGTGGCACTAAGTAATAGCATTTTTTGTGATGTTTTTGGGTCACAACCTGTACTTCGAGAGTTTCTGAGCGGTAACAGATGACTCTTCAGAAGGAGAGTGTAAACACACGAATAACCCTTCCCATCTCTCATGCCATGTTTGTGTGCCCTGCCTCAGGCAGTTAGAGATAGGCAGACAACAGTAAATCATTCTGCCCTTGCTCCTCCCAGAGGAGAAACACCTCAGTGTCTCTGGTGATGGGCTCAATGGGAACATTTCCTTCGCTTTGACAACATGAATGATCCTGCCAGGAGTGTGGGAGCTGACACTTGTGATTTCCAATAATTTCCAAGGCTACTGAAATCCACCACATCACTCCTAAACACAGCCTGTCCCCTTACCTGATCTCACATGCCATCTATTTGAAAATGCACTCACAGAGGCAGCACGTCTGCACACTTACTTGCTAGGCCTGACTTGTAACAGATCACAAAAGAACAGTCACTTCTTATGGCAGAGGTGACAATCCTGTGTTATGAGGGAAGCCACTTTCAGCAACTTCTACTAATCTGTGTAAATCAGTCTATAAAAAGTGTTCTACTCATGTCTGATGTACACTTCAGTATCTTACAGCTATGAATCAGGGAGTGGCACCTTTGCAGTAATCTTGACTATGAAACACTGCAGGTAGAGACTTCACTGGTCTGGTGGATTAATATCGCTCACACTGCTTTGGGAAGGAGATAAAAATAATAGAAAAAAAGGGTTACCTTCATTGCTTGATTATCACTATGGCATCAAGAGATTGCATGGCACTGCTGCTGAAGGTCAGTAATGTCCAGGGACATGATGAAGTGACTATTTAGTAATAAAGGTACAGGAATTCTTAGGGTCATTTTCATTGCTCCATATAAGTCAGTGTTGCATCTCAGCCTTGATTCCTACCTTTTTATACTGTATCATAAAAAAGGTATAATAGAAGCAGAAATTGTTCAGGGAAAGCTGACCAAAACAGGCTAAAGAAAGGGAAGGTTTTCTTTTGGGGTCAGGCCACTATGGTACCTTCAGACTGGCCACGTAGAAAACATGTCTAATTAAAAAAAAAACAAAAACCAACATTGTGTACAGGGATAACCGGATAGAATGATCTTGCTAATATTATCCAGGTGGTCAAACCTGGGACCTTATTAATCTATTAAAGTTTTAATGTGGTTAATGGCATATTGCCATTTATAATTTCATTATGCCTTCCAAAAAACCCCTCAACAGCCTCAAGTCATCCCTCCACAGGTGACACTGTCCTCAGATGTAACAGTCACTGTGCAGTGAAATCTCGATTTCTTCACTTCGGCAACTGTCCTGCAGCTTGTGCAGACTAAGAACCAAGACAGCCCTTGTTATTTTATTGCTAAGGAATCTTTATTTAACTGTAACCCTTTTAATTTCAGAGATGGACAGCATTGTCTGTCCAAAAGTGGACTGACAATACTTTAATTTCTTTATGACACATCTAATTCTGGCTTGTAGAAGTTGCTGCTGCTTCTTAGATGTCTGTGGAAAGTTGCTAATTTATATTGCATAAAATCCTAGTCTTTTTTTTTGTTCAACAACTGTTTTTAACTTTCTCTGCCTAAAGGTCTGTTTAGTTTTTTTGCTATTAGAGCATCCAGGAAGGTAGGAGTCTTTCTGAAGACCTACCTTCCCTGGAAAATGTACATGGAAGGGATTGATCTATAAAGTTCAGAAAATGTATTCTCTCCTGACTGCTATCACGTGCTTACCTTTTTTTCTGCCTTTATTAATGTTTTAGCTTAAGCATAATAGACTTGTGTATTTTTCATCCTTCACTTGAGCCATTAAACTGTACCTAGTTCCATGTCCCTCTAATTAGATTTTAAACAGGTTGGTCCCAAATCTTTTCTACGTCCCTTTAAAACATGACTACACATATAGACTGCTGACAAATTAGGCCAGATCTGTTGCAGGCTTCTATTCATATGAGAAAAATAGGATTTTGTGTACTATATCATCTGTACCACAAACAAGATTCTCCCCCCTAGACATCCCCTTGTATGCCAGAGACATAAAAAATAACATGGCAAGAGAGAAACAGTGAGAAAGAGTAAGAAGGAAACTAATGAACAGAGGCAGGGGAAAAAAGAGGTCTTCTGAGCACAGATGGTTAATGAGATGGAGAGGTGATGCATTGATGAGACACGTGCAGTATGTTGGAAGAAAAAGGAGATACAGAAAAGGAACATCTTATTACAAAAACTGCCTATTCAGTAACAGATGAAAGAGTGAGTATTGCATTGTACTCACCATCAATAATATTGCTTAAATTGGTTGCTTTGTGATGCTTATGATACACAGAAGATAGAAATCTCTAGTGTTTCAGTGGTGTCTGAGGCTGCACAGCAAATAAGTAAATTTGAATAGTAGAGCTACAGTTCAATTGCATCTTCTTACAAAAACCCTATAACTCCAGATCCTCAGAACTGTTAAATAAGGGGCTGTGCTGATATGGGTGGTCCAAACCAGTGCACAAGGTCAGAAGGAAATCTCTCTTCCCTGACTATATTTTAGGTATCTAGAGGAAGACTTTGAAGGATCATATATATGTATCAGATGATGGCCAGTTACCATCAGCATGGCTCTCTAGCTACAACAGCCTGACTTGCTTTCTACCAGCCCAGGACACCCCTGTGGCACAGAGTAGGACTTTGGTTTGTATTTGAGCTCAAGAATTTATGTGTGGTGATGTGTGAAAAAAAACTGCAGTGGTAAATTGTGTCTCTGCCCATTACCTGCAATGTATGATGATTTCATCAAATGGGTTTGTCAGTAAAAGTTAATGACCAAAACTGTCTCTGCAGATTTCACTTACTCTCTCATTTGGGATTTATGCTGTGATACCTTTGACTGTAAAACCAGGCCTTTTTTCTGTAAGGTATCAATAAATATTTGCAAGCAAAAAGGCGCTAAGTTGACTCCACAGTTTCTGGAAGTATGCTGATGTAAGGCTTTCCTTTATATGTATATTTATCACGTAAATATATTTATTATATATTTATATTTATTTTCTAATTTATTAGAAACAATTATTACACCCGTGGTTTTTTAGTTTGTTCTAGAACCTAAATGTAATATGCAGGCTGCTCTACAGTCCTCAAAGGGTAAAAATATCCCTGCAAAGTCCTAAATATCTCCACCTTCCTGTGCAGTCTTGGAGGCATTGCCATTTAGTCAGAATACCCAGTTTACAGGGAGATGCATTTCCTGGCTATCAAGACTACAAGGACTTCAGTGGGACCAGTATTAGTGTTAGGGATCCACCATCTGTGCTAAAGAGGATGACGAGGAATCTTATATGAATGCTCCAGCGGGTGTGGGTCACTGCATATGACACAGAAATGATTTTTTTTCATTAGTGACACCACAACTAACTTTACATATTTATGATCCTGGAGATGTGGAAAATATAAACATTAGACCTTTAGAGTTACCCAGACTTGCGGATCACACAGCTGTAAAATTGGAGAATCTGCGGAGAAGAACATGCCATAGTACTCAGAAACTCCACTTCAACCAGAACCTTCAGCTTTCCAGCAGGTAGTCTCAAATGGAGGTGGCAGGGACCTGCATGGTCTGTTGGTAGGCACACTGGGGCAGAAACTTCACAGCCTAGCTTGACTGGAACAGAATTGGGGTTTTTTCCTTGAGAGTGCAAGGAAGACATAGTTTGATGAGAAACTTTTTTCTCTTACAGAAATTCCAAAGGACATAAAACTCCTTTTCCCTTCACCTGCACTGTTTATTTCTTATTCTCAATCTTATGCAATGTTTTTGACCTTTTTGCCCTGAAAAATCACCAGGCTGATAACAAAAAATTCAAAGTCATCAAGTGCACTTCCTCCTCAAGGAGAGATAAAGACCATGAAATTACCATCTTCAAGGAAGACTTTTATTTGCCAACAACTTGGAAAGGGCTTTGAATGATGAAAACACCACCACCTCCTTATGTCTTTTCAGAATGATTTATTTCCTTTGTCCTTTAACAGCTAACAGTGATCATGATTCAAACTGAAAAATCATCTATCATCACTCACTTTGTAGCTGGATGTTAAAGGACAAAGAAAATAGATATAGGAGAATAAAAAAGTCAGATCTGAGTCTCCACTGGCTTTTCAGTTCCCAATCTGTTTATTTGATACTTTTCAGAAAGTTGAACAAAAAACTTGGTATGTATTTCAGTGGGACAAGAGGACCACTTAGTTCAAAGAAGTAGGAAGTCTTCCCTCTGTTTCATCTGTAAATCAGTGCATAATATTAAACACTTAGGTAATCCAGTTAGGATATGAAAGCCTTATTTCAAATCTTTCTCAGAAGGAAAAATCTGAACACCTGCCCACACCTGATGAAGGTGAACAGGTCAGTTTGAGGAAGGGATGAGGCTAACAGCCTCTCAAAGCCTAATT
This sequence comes from Myiotriccus ornatus, assembly GCA_036023395.1. Lineage (NCBI taxonomy): Eukaryota > Metazoa > Chordata > Aves > Passeriformes > Tyrannidae > Myiotriccus > Myiotriccus ornatus. The sequence continues at coordinate 108,959,820 of JAYRBT010000114.1, forward strand.
CACAGGAAAAAAAGTAATTGTTTTGTTCTGGGTTCACAGAATATGCTGAGTTGGACAGGACCCACAAGGATCACTGAGTGCAGCACTTAGCCCTGCACAGGACCATCCTCAAGAGTCACACCACGTGCCTGAGAGTATGAATTCAGAGGCTACTACGGGCAAAACAGAACTAGGGGCATCGTATTTTGGGACAGTGACTCTTCTTTAGGAAATGTTAATACTTTGGGAGAGCTTTTTGTGCAACATTCAGCCTTGTAACCAACTTGGACTGTCTGGAGAAACCCAGTATTTTCCCAAGAACTTGTATCATCTTTGCTCACGTGCAGTTACCTGTAGCTCATATAGCATTGGCAGCAATATAAAGCAAAAGCTTGGATCTAAGAGTTGTACAGTTCATGGATTCAGATCCTCCTGCCATTCTGTCCATCACAGATAAGGCCTTTACCATACCTCTTCCACAGTTCGCCCAGATACATTTTAAGGACATGTTTTAGTGGTCGACTTGGCAGTGCTGGGTTAACGATTGGACTTGATGCTGTTAGAGTTCTATTTCAACCTAAAAGCTTCTATGATCCTATGATTTGTATAGAAAGGGTAATAGCTCCCTTCAGAGGGTGTTTCTATTTTTGAGGAGGCTGTGTGTTTGTCTTGCTTGCAGTCACATGCTTAGACATCCAGTCCATCTGGCAGCTGCACGTGGAAGCAAAGCCCACTTGTCAAGCACTGCTTTTTGTATCCTAATTAGCAAGGGAAGTCTTTTGCTCCAACATATCTAACACAGAGGTGAAAATAGGAAACAGCCATTGTTTGGCAATCTGGTATATAATTATATGATAAAGTAACTTCCCATGGCATGAGGGCATAAGAATGAAGAGGACAAGTGAGAGATTGAAATCTGTTTGTTTCTTAATTGTAGGCAAACTGGGTTATGGACAGCTGGGTTAAGGACCCATTACAAAGAACACGAGTAGCAAACTTTCAGGAGATTGTTAGCAAACCAAAGGCAGAAAGACTAGAAGTTGCTTCAATGCCATTTTTGCATACCCAGTCTGAGAGAGAAAGGGCACAATCCCATGTAAAGGCTTTGGAAGCATCAGAGAGTCCCACAGCAAAGGGCCTTGCTGATAATGTATAAGGCACTTACAATTTATGTGTTTAAAATGCCTGTATGAGGTGTGTCCTCTGCCACAAATGAAGGGAAAACACTTTCAATTTTGTGAAATTTCCCTTTGCTCAATAAACCTCACCCACAGGGACAAACTGAATGCAAATAATTCTGTGTATTGACCTGCCAGCAGGTAAGACAGCCTTCCTAGTATATTTAATTGCATCCATCACCACATTTCCATAACTTACAGATATTATCTGGCCTTGCTCTGCATGGAAGCAAGACTTCCACATGTCCCATTTCTCACAGCTGTCTGTCCTACAGATGTCCTGAAGGCACGTATATGTCTCCCTTTACCACCTGGATCGCTACAGTCTTCACTTTGCAAGCATGTTTTTGGCTCAAGCAATAGTGATTGATGTGTGTTAAACTCGGAGTTTCACTCCTTGTGACTGATGGCTCACCCAGGCATATAGTGCAATTGTGAGCACAGGTGAAGGACACAAAATGTCCCTTCTGGGAATATCTGTGGAAGGACTGGGAAGGATGAACCCACCCAGCATCCTTTTGTGCAAAATCCGAGTGATTTCAATGTTCTTGCTTGCTTGCATGCAGCGGCATAAAATGCTATCACTGCAAACACTGGAAGGAAAAATATGCCAGGAAAATTAGTCTGCAAATTCTGATTTAAAGGATTTTTTTTTCCTCTATATTTCATTGCTGCTTGGGTCATCCTTTGGACAACAAAATTTGGTCCTTTGTTATTTAGCAATTGCAATTAGACTATCATATTATTCCTTCTCTTCTCTTGAATAACCTTTCTTCTACTTATTCAACAAGTAACCTTACTCTGGTAAATTTAGAGTTTCCCAACTCAGATCTTTTTCAGATCCCAGAGTCACTTTGTTGCCTATACGGCTGTCCTCAAAGATGTAATTTATCTGACAGGCAAAATGACAGTACTTTTATTTTGACTTTTAAAATACCATGCAAACATTCTAAAACAATAAGTACTGACAGGAAAATGGTGCACAAAAGTTGACTCTTGATGATCTTTTTTACAAGGAGTAGTTGTATCCTGAGGATTGTTTTCAAAGACATTTTCACAAAGCCCTTGGATTTTAATAAGAAAACAAATTGAGTAGTCAGGCACCGAGGAAATGAAAGGTGAACTTGTAAGAGTCTTTTGGTCAATACTTGGCAGCACATTCATTAATTATAACTGTTATTATTGCTTCTAAAAGCACTTTCTAAGACTTATTCCAAATAAAGTTTGTAATGCTAATAATTTATTTCTCTAATATTTTTCTTGCCCTGCAGTCATATAGTACCCAGTTGTAGTTATTATTACACCTACCCTGTTCTGTCTAACTGAGGAATTATTCACTCAGGAGGCCTTTTTTATTAATGAAAACAATTCTGTGTTAACAATTATTTAGGGGGAAAACTCATGTGTGAAGTGTTCAAGGTGAAAGAAGTCAGGAGAAGGGGAAAAAGAAGGGTCTGTGGTTTAGTCACATGATCAGATCTTGGATAACAGATGTGCTGGAGGCATCAGCTTTGGGCTTCTAACTTGGAGTCATGTTTCTTCCCTGGAAGTGTTCAAGACCAGGTTGAATGGGGCTCTGAGCAACCTGGTCTAGTGGAAGGTGTCCCTGCCCATGGCAGGAGGGTTGGAACCAGTTGGTTTTTAAGGCTCTTTCCAACCAAAACTTTTCTACAACTCTTCTCTCAGGAATGTTTCTCTGTCATCTGCAGGGAGAATGCAGGAGCTGGGATATAGTTCAGTACATGAAAATCTATCCAAACTTAGGTGACACATTAGTGGGTGCCACTGAAATGAAGCACTTGGTCTTGTGCCTGCTCTGCAAATTGTATGAGAGGGCATGGAAATAGTGCTTTCTTGCCCAACTCAATTCTGGGGGAGCGTTCATGTAGATAGTTTAATGGGTTTTCTTAAACAGAGGAGCAGGAGAAAAGTGTTTCTGCAGTGGAAATATGTTAGAATACTTCCTAATCTTCTCTGGGAGTTGTCAGCAGTTTTGGGGGAATATCTGAGTATCTGAGTATGAATTCTGAGTTACTGGCTGTTGGCTGTGTTGGGATGGGGCTGAAGTGGCTCCAGTTTTCAGCTCTGATTAGTAGCAGGTTGCTGTAACCCTGTCTGTAATATTAAATTTGAACACCTTGAACACAAGACTGTTTGTGCATCTCCTGCTACTGCCAGAAAAAAATCTATTGCTACTATAAAAACAACAACAACAACAGCAACAAACAAAACAAAAACAAAAATCCACCCACACAAAAACCAAACCAACGAAAACTATACTGTTTTTCATGGACTCTTTCATGAGAATATTTCTTTTATAAATACATCAGTGTCTTCTCACTGAAAAAAAAAGTCACAAGAAAATTTCTAACTGGTTCTATTACCTGAAAAGTCTTATCCATGTGGTTCTCTTGAGGGACTTTTTGATATGAATCACTGGACCAGTATGACTTATCACTATCCCACCTAAAATGTTGATTTAGAGTTGTCACAAACAGAGAGAGTTTAGCTCAAACCATGGTCTTAAGGAGATGAAATATCTTCAGCAGAAAAGAGTTTTAAGTCAAAATCTAAATAGTTCTTGCTGTTATTTAGATCTGCCTTGACTCTGCCTGCAGTTACCACAAGAAGTTACTATAAGTTATAATGCTGTGGAATAGATGGGGAAGGAACACACCTTGCCAGCAAGTTGCTCAGCTCTGTTCTTGCTGTGGCGATGGACCACGGCTCTAGTTCCACCCCTCAGAGAACAGTGCACTGCAGTGTGGTGAAGGAGGATTTATTGTGTGTGCTGGACAGAGCTAGAGAAGCAACTGAAAAATGCAGAAGGATGGAGGGGCAAAGTGTTGATGCAGAGTACAGCTGTCTTCTTTTCAGGTGGAAAAAGTGCTGATACATATTTTTGTTATTTAACATTCAGATGCAACTCCTTTATAGAACTTGCTCACAGTGGGGGATGCCTTCCTTCCCAGTGAAGTGCTTTCTGTGCCCAGATGGCTCGGGGTTTGCAAAATGCATTGGGCAGGTGTAGGAGCAAACTATCATTCTCCTGCACTTATGTCAAGGCCAAAGGCTTCTGTTCTAGCAAGCACTGCTTTGGGAAGAGCATTAGAGAGCTCCCTGCAGCATCTGCTCACAAATGCCAGGAAGGAAAGTCCAGAAGTGAAAAGGTCTGTTTCAGAGCAGCAAGTGAAATGGTATTTGATTGCCTCTTTAGAAAATGGTAATGCTACACATTGCCAAGGTTGAGAAAGGTGATGCGTCTTCCATCGTCATCTGGGAATAAAATCTCGGCTTAATTCAGCTGAATGGGAGAAACTTGTGTTTGACTCCGGTAGTATCAGGTTGTCATACAAAGTGTTGAGGGAGTTAAAATGTCTGTAGGTTGCATTTTGGAGAAAAGCAGGTCTGTGCCACAATGTGGTTGTACTGGTCTTTGTTACGTCATCCACTCTGGTTTGCGCCACAGTGGTAAAATACAGAGCACTGATGAGAAGATCTCAAGTTACACAATGTCCTGGTACTTATCATCACTGCAGATGGCCAAAAGGCACCTGAAAATTTAATTTCTCGGGAAATTTCCACTTCCTGTCCCCCAAAAAAGTTTAAAACAGTCCTGAAAAGAAAAACACTTCCAGGCAGAACATCCCACAGTGCACTGTGAGAGGAAAGATGTGAGAAGGAAAACTTGTGTTTGATCCCTTCTACATTGGATACTACCGGCTTTTGCACACCAGTTGTTTGTGGTTTGGACTAGCTGGCTAGTGTTTGCACAGGGTAGCCAGAAGAACTACCAGACTTCTCAATTTTCAGCATTTCTGATGGCCTCATGTATATGTTTAAGGGGATTACATAAATTCCTTTGTGAGTCAAATAGATCTCCTCTCATTTCCTGCTCCATGGACACAAAGTTTACTGATGATCACTCTGCATTTCTTCTGCTGTATCTGATAAAACCTGAGAATCAGAGAATCATTTAGGTTGGAAAAGACCTTTAAGATCTTTGAGTTCAACCATTAACCAAGCCAAGCCCATCACTAAACCACATCCCCAAGAGCCACAACTCATCATCTTCTAAATACCTCCGGGGATGGTCACTCCATCACTTCCATGGGCAGCCTGTTCCAATGCTTGACAATCCCTTCAGTGGAGAAATTTTTCCTAATATGCATTCTAAACCTCCCCTGGTGAAATCTGAGGCCATTTCCTCTTGACCTGTCACTTGTTACCTGGGAAAAGGGACGGACCCCCACATGGTTACAACCTCCTTTCAGGGAGCTGTAGAGAGCAATTAGGTTCCCCCTGAACCTTATTTTCTCCAGACTAAATCCTCCCAGCTCCCTCAACTGCTCCTTGTCAGACTTGTGCTCCAGACCCTTCCCCAGCTCCGTTGCCCTTCTCTGGACTGTCTCCAGCACCTCAATGTCTTTCTTGTTGTGAGGGGCCCAAAAGTGAATACAGGATTCGAGGTGAGGCCTCACCAGCACCCAATACAGATGAATGATCCATTTCCTAGTCTAACTGCATCTAACTGCTCCCAGTTATTTCCTGGGGGAACATCTGCCTTTTCCCCCCAGGGCTTAGAGATGATGATGTTACCCTTTCTCCCTATACAGGGTGCATTCATAGGATGAATGGAACAAAGGGAAATCATGGGGTTTGAGATGTTTTCTGAAATTTTTCTTCCCTTTAAACATTTCAGTGAAGATCTGAGGTATAAAAGAGTAGTTTCATTTCATACAAAATAGGTCACTTTATTTTTGATTAGTGTATAATGCATTTCAAAACTAAAAAACGAAAAACTACTCCTAGAAGGGAAAATGATAAGTTTTTATTCTAAAAATGATGAAACTGAACATTCAAATACCATAAAAGCTGTCCAGCTTGACCATTTACTCCCCTTGAACCTCCCTTTGATGTGATTCATGAAGTTCTTGCTTTCATATTGAATAAGATTTTCTGTTTAGGTAAATTTCTGAACACCATTTTCTGTCTGAGGACCATAAACAGTAATGCAAATGTGTACAGAGTTTACTTTTCAACCTGCTCAGCTTTTCAACCTTTACTGTTCTGGCCAGCACCAAACTTCCTAAATAAGACCAGAGCTTAATCAATGTTTATTTCTTGGTGGCTGCCTACATGCAGGCAGGCTGACTGCTAGCCATGCATTATCAGACTTTCACAGGCTCCTTTGGCTTCTTTCCCACTGACTTCAGCCGGGGATGGTCCGCAGGATTCAGCCATCTGAGTTAGAACGTGGATTTGTTTGTCTTATTAACTCCCCTAAAAACAGAACGGCTGCATTTCCTCAAGCCTTTAAACCTCAACAGCCACAGATCTTCCGGCCAAATTAACAGTAACAGGAGGTGAGAGAGTGGCAATTCTGACGGAAGATGCTGCGCTACTTTTCCCCTTTGGGAACAGAGCCGAACATCATGCATTTATATGTCTGCAAATGAACAGAGGCACACATCCTTCATAAGCAAATGATCCTTGGTGGTAACCAGTGGGCAGCTGGGTTCTAATTAATAGATTATGCTCATACAATAATGATTCAGAGAAAATTGCGTAATTTGGAGCAATCGAAGTGAAGTTGGCAAAACACCACAATTTTAAATTTTTTTATTTTAAATAGGCATTGAACACGTGCTGAATAGCTGAACACAGTATCAGAGGGTGAAGAAAACACCTCAGACTGTGCATATCTCTCTTGATGCCAACAGCTTCACCTGCACTTTCTCCTTATCACGGTCTGGTTACTCCTGGGTGTGAAGTGCCTTGAGTTATTTTACCATAATCAACAAAAACATTATAAGGCAGTTAGAATCCCTGAGTGCCCCTTCCACACATTAATGTTAAATATTAGGGATGGACTAATATACACAAATTTGGTATTGTCTCCAGTGTATTCAAGGAGGTAAAGAGCGGAAAATTGTGAAAAGAGCCTCACTGTTCATCTGATTTGCTTCACTGCATGTATGTGAAAATACTCTGAGTGAACAAATATGAATAAGGTTGTTTTTACACTCAAAATTCCTAAATACATAACTCAAAACCAGGTCCACTAGTGTATATTTACCTAACCTGGGCTGTGAGAGGTCCAGAGCCAAGTCTCTCTGCTGCAGGCTGTCTCTGTGATTTTAAACTATTTTCTTTATATCTCACATGACTCAGACTCCTCCTTAACCCCTGTAAATTGATTTACATACCTAGCAAGATGTCTGAACTATTCATATTTAGTATTTACCTAATAGCCAAAGGCAAAGGAGTAAAAGAGATTACTTTGGTGGGCTTGGCTGTATCTTCACTAACTAATTAAATGGTGAGAGAAGAGATTCGAGTAGTTGAAGCCAACTGGCACAAAATGACCTGCATATATGTTATTAAACTATCTTAACCTTCAAATTAGGGTCACTGCAGCCAAAGTGCCAATTAGGAATAGTTTCTAGTTTATGTTAATTTTTAAACCATGTCAAGGAGTTGTCTGGGGGAACTACATTTGGCCAAGGAACATTCTAACAGTTTAGCTACATACAGACAACTGAGGTTTAGCACCTAAATGTTAAACACAGCTTAATTTTCTGGTGTGAGATTAGCATTTAGGATCCTAATAACTTTCTTAAAACACTTGCTGATTTTTCAAATGCAAAATATCCATTTCCATTGGTAAATAGAGATTTAGAGCATGTACACTGGGTTATTTTAAACCAAATTCTATCTTTTACCTGCGCAATCCATTGAAATAATGACAGCAGACTGGTTTCTGACCCTCCCCTTAAATGCTTGCTCCCAGCTATTTAAAGGCCTCTCCAGAACTACAACATGATACAACATGAAACTCTAATGTTTGTCTCTTAGAGAACTTGGAGAGGTTCAGGGCTCTCAGCAGAGCTGTCTTAATCAACAGCTGCTCCGTTTGTGACTCTTGACTTCTGTCTCTCAATAATGAAAACCACTCAAATATTCATTATCTGGTGCAAATGTGTGAGGTTGATTGCATGTAGTTATGGATGTGCCTGCAAATGCTCAGCTGAGGAGAACTGGGGAACTATTCAAAATTTTGTATGTTAGAATCAAAATTGTAATTTGGGAAGATGGAGACTGTTTCCCATAAGCCATGGAATATGAAGAAACTGAGGACTGTAGTGAAGGGAAGTCACTAGTTTATTTACAATTCCAGTTTTCAGTCATAATGACTTTTTAAAAATTCAGACAAAATAGGACAAATAGAGTAGCTGCTAAAAAAGCAAACCAGAAAGAATTTGTGCTAATAAGGTAGTCAGCGATTTCTTCCTTGACTGGGTTCCCTTCCAACCCAAGGGTTATGTTGAATTCCTGCCAATTCTTTACTTGCAATTTCTGGAAAATAATTTAAGATCTCTCCTAATTTATATCAAAAAAGAGAAAACTGTAAAGTCCTGTCAGTGCACAGAGTAAGATTTTCTGTACTAGGAGGTACTCATATCTGATGCTAGGGAATTGAATTTGTTAACATTATTCACTCTCTGGACACAAAAGGTCCATGACATTTCTTGATTCCACAGCAGGAGTTAGGACTGATCTTGATCCATACCACTGTTTTGCTTCCAGGCTCTTTGGTGACAAGGGGGATGAGTTTTATCACAGAATACAGATTAGCTGGGAGCCCCTGGTGGTCTAGTGGTTAAGGCGCGGCGCTGTCACCGCCGAGACCCGGGTTCGATTCCTGGTCAGG
>JAYRBT010000114.1:108983656-108999047 GCA_036023395.1 Myiotriccus ornatus
TGGGCCCCTCAGTTCAGGAAAGACAGTGAGGTGCTGGAGCAGGTCCAGAGAAGAGCAACCAGGCTGGTGAAGGGACTGGAACACAAGTCCTATGAGGAGAAGCTGAGGGAGCTGGGGTTGTTCAGCCTGGAGAAGGCTCAGGGGAGACCTCATCGCTCTCTACAACTCCCTGAAAGGAGGTTGTAGCCAGGTGGGGGTCAGTCTCTTCTCCCATGCAACTATCAGTAAGACAAGAGGGCATGGTTTTAAGCTCTGCCAGGGGAGATTTAGGTTGGATATTAGGAAGAAATTCTTTACAGAGAGGGTGATCAGGCACTGGAATGGGCTGCCCAGAGAGGTGGTGAATTCTCTGTCCCTGGAGGTTTTTAAGATGAGGCTGGATGTGGCACTAGTAACCACAGTGGTAATGGATCAAGGGTTGGACTTGATGATCTCAGAGGTCTTTTCCAACCTGGCTTATTCTATGATTCTATGATTGATTTTGGCATGATTTATTATGCATTATTATTACCTTGTTGATAAAAGGATCAAGACTCTGCTGTGGGAGGTACTACGAAGTTCTTTAGGAAACTGGGGTTTACATACAGGCGACATCCAAAGGACAGTGGTTGAAATAGTTCAGCAAAAGCATGGCATGAGTATGAAACTGCACAGTTACAGCTTCAACATCATGTCTTCTCAGTACATTAGGCAAAGAAAGGGTGAGAGAAGCTGGATATGATGGACATCCATCATCTTCAAGGTGGGGGTGACCACAAGGTGCTTGTAGCTGGAAAAACATGGATATGTTCAGAGAATGGGAGAGTAAAAAGGAATTGGGGTTTGAAGAGGAAATCAGCTGTGGGATCCTTGTCCTTGACAGTCAGTCTTGGTCTGAAGGACATGATGGAGTGGATCCAGTGTGTTAGCAAGGAAACAAACTGACAAAACGCTCTGCAAGGAACAATTGGGCTCTCAGAACTTAATCTCCTTCTCTTTTGAAATTCTTTCAATGTGTCTGAGGGCTGTTTCTGTTTGTTTGCTTTTTATTTTTATGATGTGTCAGGATTCAAGGCTTAAATGTATAGTGTTCAAGATTATAGCTTGATCCCAAAGGAAATACCAGGCCGAGACTGCTCTATGGGCTGTGTGTATATCAGCAAGTGGGAAAAGAAGGCTTAAATAGACTTTTTAACTGCAACAGTATCCCTTTAGACAACTTAGAAACTTTCATCCAAAGTAATTGCACACAGTCAGCTTCTAACATACTGCATTCTTTGTTTTACATCAGAACATCTTTCTCTACTGTTTTTTTTTTCCACAAACTCGTCCACAGTACTTCATTACCTGTGCATTTTGTTCTGACTGTTTAATATCTAGCAAACTGGTGATTTAAAATTGGAGGAGCCCATTTTGGACTAGAATTTTTCAGTCAGGAAATGTACATTTAAGAAAGACATATTCTTCCAGGATGGAAAGATCTTTAAGATGCTGGGATCTTCTGATACACAGAATGATAAGTGTGGGATGAATATGGGATATGGGAATTAAGAAATTTTCTGAGCCTTCTAAAGAAAAATATAGTTTTAAAGTTTTTAAAGGTTTTTTAAGGTTTAAATTCAGTGAGACTTGTTCAGCTTTGCTGTTTCTGGATGATGTTTCTCAGTGTCCTTGCACTTCTTTTCCTCTGATCCAATCTTATCCCACATCAATGAACCATCCATAATTGACTTTTTTCCCTAATGGCCTCAGTTTGCTACTTCAGTATCAAAGTCTGGTATTCTCAAAACTGTTGCCTACTAGTACTGTGCATGCTGCTGCTGGTATTACTGACAGGTTCTCTAGACACTGTGACCTTGCAAGACAATGTTCCCTAAAAGGTCCCCTTCAACTACCTGTGAAGTTTGGCCACTTCTCATATACCTTTCCCTTGTCTGGTAAATAGAAGGTATATGATATGAAAACCGAGCTATCCCTCAATGATGCTATGACTTTTGTCATCTTTGCATATTGCTCTTGTCCCATGCAGCAATTTCCCCTGTTATGCCCAGCAGTTTCCCACATCCTATTCAGACAACTTATCCTCAGCCCAGGGCTTAAGGAGCGATCCAGTCATTTTCCTGCAACCCTAAAAAGGATGAGTAGCTGCAGAAAAGCTGTGAGAAGACTGAGCAGTACCAGTCTGACATTTCCATGATGAATAGCTTTCTCCAATCTTGCTAAATCTGTTATTCTGGGACAGAGAAGGTGCCTGTTTGCTCCTGACAGTCAAGGTCTGACCATGTCCTTCATTATCTTGAAAGCCCCAGGTTATTATTAGTGTGCTTGGCTTAGCTAACAATGTCTAAATCAAATAAACTGAGGTGTATGATTTCCTTCTCTGTTGGATTTCTTAATTTCTGTTAGTGAAATTGAAGCTTTTGTGGGTGTATCTGAGTTCCTGTGTGTGGTGTGGAGGAATTAAGGGTATGGTTTGAGTCAGCAGGAATGGAAACCTCTTGCCAAAGTATCCCACATAGGGTTGGGAGGGAACACCTTTAATGCTGCCTCTCCACTGCTTGGAGAACTCAGAAGAGCAAAAGTGGTTTTTACCTGTTGGAGATCCTGTCATGGGTGCAAGTGAGGGCATACCACAGCTGAGCATTGGGAAGATTCCCAGGAAGATGGAGGCAGTGGAGATAATTAAGAAAGCTGGTCCTACATATACTAAAATGACTAGTTCATAACTTTAAATACATTAGACCACACCAAAATGTAAGAATTACAAGTCATACTGATATCTAGTCCTCTTTGCCTATAGGGTTCCTCATTTCTGTCTGGAAGGGTGCAGGGATCTCCAGACAAGTTTTTGCCTCTGTCATTCAAACTTAAATGATTTGTAGGCAGACACTAGGGCTCTTCAGATCCTGTTCACCTGCACAAACATTTGTACATGGCTGGGTTCACAGTATGTTTAATGCCTGCTCTTTAAACCAAATTTAATTAGTTTAAAAATAAACTAATTTAAACAAAAACATGAATGTCATTCTTGAAACAATGTCTCTGCTTTTTTCTCTCCGTTGCTACAGCCCATGGAGGTTGTATGAAATGTAGTTTATGAGAGGTACCTGTTGTACTCTGACTTCCACTTTCTATCTTGATTAAACTCTCTGATTTTTTCTCCCTCAATTCCCTTATTAAATTCTGTAAGTCTTCATTTCATAGAGAGAAATTCCTCAACTTGTTTTGATCCGAAGTTGCTGCTCATTAAGGATGGGCATGAACATGAGACTTTTAGGATATATATTTTCAGCTATATGCCAGTAGGAAAGAAACAGAAAATGTATCTGTGAAGGCAAGAGAAGATGAGGACTAGCTCTTTAAATCTGCAGTAATTCCAAGAGCTTTTGTTTTCTGCTCCCATCACGGACAGAGCATGGAAAAGAATAAACAATTTACAAGCATAGTAAACCAGAGCATTAGTTAGACATGGATAGTTACTGAAGTGACTATTTTCAATTTTTAAATGGAAAACCAAAACATTTTCTTCTGGCTAAGATAGTAGAAAATCTAAATGTAAGTGGGGATATTGCCAAAAGTTTTATTGCATATTAACCAGTGTTATTTTTGGATCACTGTGCAACTGGGCAAAACCCAATTCTTCAATATAGCAGCTCAGTAAACAAGTGTTTGGGGTTTTTAATATTTCGATGACAATAATCTTCCTGATGCTGGGTGCCAGTTCTTCTGAGGATCAAATCGATGGTTAAACTGTTAAGCAGTAGTGATGGACAATCTTTCAGGAGTAATTATGTTATCAGTAATAAAAATGAGTGTATAAAGTTTAAAGTGTACATGTTGACACCTTTGTAACAGCAACTGCTGCTTTTGGGAGCTCTCTCAGCAGCTATACCATGTTGTACCAGCACAACTGTTAAAATAATAGCACTCTAACATCCATGGAGGACAATAAGAAAACCTGGATAAAATGAATTTGGATGTTCTTATCTATTTTCATATGGCAAACCTCCCCTCCAGGAAAATACAATTACTCTGGGGGAATCTCATAATTATCCCTTAAAGAATCAAAGCCCTTTATCCTTGAAATAGTCCAAGTGGAACTGGAGATTGAACCTGGGAGATATTATCCATGAATACCAGACCAGTGAGCTGTTGCAGATATTGACATCCTGCTCCATCCTGCCTGTTTAAAGGGCGTGAGCAGCTGGGCCCACATTTCCATCCAGAGGCTTGTTCTGCATGTGTATGTCTCTCCAGTGTGTTCCTTGCCGTCAGTGGAGAATGTCCCAGGCCTCTCCTAAGCAATGTGCTGTGAGACAGCACCTGTGACAGTGTCATCTCTTCCTGGAGAAAGGCATTCGTGCAATGAGTTCTTGATTTTGGGGATACTTTAGCTTCTTGCTGTCTGGCAGAAATTTTGATGAGAAAATGCGAATTAATTGCTGGGAAGACATCTTCCTCTTGCTTCATGTATTTTTGAGGGTTCTTTTTGTCACCAGTCCTCTGCCAATATATTTTGAGTTAAATCCCTTTGTGACCTCACCTGATTTCTGCCTGTGGATCACAATTTTTTTTTCCTGGGGGTGAAATGTTTATGTGACTAGATCCTTTAGAATGGTTTATAAGAAGCTTGAGAGATGCTTGACAGCAAGCAGCAGGTCAGAGAGGCTTACCCACTTGTCTCTTTGGACTTTGATGGCTACAAAACCTGTTAAAATTCATTACAGTTTCCCCGGGAAGTCATGATCATAATCGCTTTGCACTTGGAAGGAGTCTTGGGATAGCTCAGACTCCTTTGAGCCCACCATGGAGTTCTGCTGCCCTTTCTTCCACAAAGATGACTTTTATCTGCCCCGAAAGAGTGGGATCCATCAACTTCAGTTACTTCAGTTACCATCCAAAGCTTCCTGGTGATGTCAGCTAACACTTTTTGTCTCAGTTAACAGAGTGAAGGTGGCCATTCACCTTGATGAAGCTGACAATCAGTAAGTGGTTAAACTGCAGAAACTCCATCTCTGTCACTCATATGTCAGAAATGATAGATTTAGTGGGCATAGAACTCCAAGCGCTTTCAAGTTGAGATCTTAGCTGAGCTCAAATGCTGTATCATGTTAGCTACCCCTTCCAGCATGAACAGGTTTTCAGCTGTATTGGTTTCTATGTCCATGCATTCTCTTTTTTCCTAGGGATTGGGAACTTCTGCTTTTCATGTGTATGAGTTTCTGCAGATCCCTGCTTCTGTAGACAGACTGGATCTCATTTAACACACAGTCAAACTGCTGCTGCTACAGGACCTGTGGGAATTGCTTTGCATTTTCTTCTTTAGGTTTTAAAAGAATTTTAGCTCACACATTATGGATTTAACTTGTACATTAAGTGGTCCAAGGTGCTGAGAAAAAGAGACAGGTAGATATGCACTAAAATATGCCTTAAGGGAATCTTGCAAGTAAAAGGGAAATAAGACAACTTAGGTTGTGGTTGTTTTCATCATAGGTGGCCCTCAGAGCTAGAACAGGGAGAGCTTTATGCTTGGTTTGTATAGACTTCAAAAACCATGGATGTCTCTTGCTGAACCCCTCCTGTAAAGTGGTGAGGGAATTCCATGTTTCACTGCAAGAAACGAAGTTATCTTAAACTGCTGGAGGGTGAGTGTGAAAGAGTACTTAGAAGTGAACCTACAAAAAGAATTAAACAACACCATGTTTTCTCTTAGTTTCATGTGTCAGTCTCTCTGTCAGCCCATGCTGTTCTTGCAACACCTTTATTCCTCTGTCTGGAGGACAAAAACTGACCCATTCACACAAGTGTCATCAAAATAGTTCAACCAATGTCAAACCTCAGGTTTTCGGTGGTTCTCTATCCAGCTGCTGCTCCTGCTGTAACAGCAACACCAGCTGCACTATTCTAAGTCTTGTCAGTCCAGACAAAAGAACCTGCATGCAAAACTTGTATTTAGTCATTAATGCTGAATGTGATGTTGTGTATCTCTGTGTCATCTTGCTCAGTCTGTAACAGCAAGCATAGGAAATATATGATAGCAATATAACCCTAAAAGAATCAGAGAAACAGATGCAGTCATGGTTTGTGTTCACAACATTCTCAGCTTATACTGATGTTAGCAGGTATGTGAAGTTTTCTCTTAGTTTGTATGGATGAGTGAGATTTTTTCCCTTCTCAGTGACTGGCATGGCCCTCAGGGCTTGTCTACTGAGGAAAGAGTTTCAAGTATGCCCAGGAGGCATTGGAGGCTCATGGCTGGCCTGTGATATTATCCATGGATAAAATAATTCATAACTTCTTTGAGTGTGTGGGCTTCCCACCCCCACTCCCAATGGATCAAGGCCGTCACTTCAACTGACAGACAAGGAAGCTGCAACTACCAAGTTCCATCGCTGGACCCCATGGGCAGTGACCATACATATTTTTCCACTCTCATCTTTTCTTTCCCTTACTCTCCCTTACCCTTATCCTGTCTTTCCCTTCCTCTCCCTTATTTATTTCCCCTAAAGGTTATTTTTATACCATATTGCTATTGATGAGAGATATAGATGATAACACTCGAAATGGCAACATACCTGTTTACCTTTGAAACAAAATTTTTCTAAAATAAACCCTACATATATATGTTTTCAAACATATTTTTCGCTAACGTTTCACTTTAATCCACCCCAAGGGATTTATTAATAAGAACCTGGGTGTCCCCCCCCCTACCCTTTCTGGGGTGGGCTGTAACAACCTACTCTGCTGAAGTAGCCACCCGTTGTGTGTGGCAAGTCAGGGAACAGAGTCTGATGAATCAGCTGTTCATTTCAGGTAACGGCATTTATTTTTGAGCTCTGCCCTTGGTTTTAGTTCTGAAGGACTTGGGAACAAATGCTCTTTCTGGCCCAGTCCTTGTTCACTGGTTGTATAACCTCAGCCATATATTTTACTTCCATAGCTAATTTTTGCATTGACACCTTGCCAAGCCAACTGTCCCATTTTTC
The DNA here is from genome assembly GCA_036023395.1 of Myiotriccus ornatus. Classification (NCBI taxonomy): domain Eukaryota; kingdom Metazoa; phylum Chordata; class Aves; order Passeriformes; family Tyrannidae; genus Myiotriccus; species Myiotriccus ornatus. Next base: position 108,990,622 of record JAYRBT010000114.1, read on the forward strand.
TTGTCTATTTACACAAGAGGATAGTTTTGCACAGCTCTGGTTCAGTGAGCTTGTAGAGTAATCAGTTACCAGGCACATGGATTTCCATTGCACCTGTGCTTCTGGGAACTGCCCAAAGATTCCTGTGTGGAGTCCTATATGCCCATCTCCAACTCTTTCAGTAGCTGTGAACGAACAGCTGCTTCAAAGTCTGTGTGATTTACAAAGCATGACAACACCATTTGTGCAGGATGACAATTTTAGTGAGGAAACCACTTTGATGGGTCAGCAGGGGGAAGGCAAAATTTGAATAAAGTCATAAAAGACTATCTGAGACAAAAGAAATTTTGGAAGTGTTTCAACCAAAGAAATAAAAAGATTCTGAGTTTGGATTTCATCTCCTGACACTAGTTTGCAAAATGAATACACATCCAATACTCAAAGAACCATTCAATATGAAATCTGGCATACAGGAGATGGGTGCTGATATCCTTTGTTTCTCTCCCCTATAATGACTCATATGAATCAGTTAACAGAAGTTATATTGTGCTGGGTGGTACATATCAGAGTTTTCAGATGTCAGGCTAAATCTCAACCTTCCAGAGGGACTAGAGTACCTTATGTGCATCAGAAGATGATGGGCAGTTAATCAGTTTATCAGTTAATCAAAGCTACCTTTTTGTAGCTTTGAAAAATTGTATGAGTTACGTTTCACTTTTAGGTAACATGAGAAATGCCATGAAGGATTTTAGTCTCGTAGCTGTTCCACATTTTAGAACTGGTGTACCAAATTGGGTCTGAAGATTACTTGGGTTGTTTTCCAGTCACTAACAGTGGGCAGCATCACATGCCACGGAGTGATGCTGAACAACTTTCTTTCTTCCAGCAGCCAGATGTGGAATAATCTCCACTTATATCCAACAAACACCCTTAAGCTTAAGATGTGAAGAAATGTACTTCCCTTCCAAAATGTTCAGCATCACCACTCAGGAAGAACTTAAGATAATATCATTGTGAAAATTACAAGATCTTTTTTTGATCTCTGCTAAATTCTTGCCCTCAAGAAAAATTTTTGCCTTCAGGCACCACTATAAGATGTATTCTTGGAAAGCAGCTTTGCTGTGGGCCCTGGTGGACACCAAGTTGAACAGTGTGCCCTTGTGTTAAAGAGGAGCTCACAGTGCCCGGGGCTGCATTAGGCAAAGTATTGCCAGAAGGTCGAGGGAGTCTGGGACTCTGTGATCTTGTAGGTGATGTAGTCAGTTCTAACAGTGTAGGTGGGGATGCACAAGGATTTGTACCTGAGCTAGGGTGTGTTACAGGCACACCTGAACTGACAGCTCTTAACTACAGTGTGAACAGGTGGATTGTAACAGGGGATCAACCATCCTCACTCGGTTTAATCCTTGTGCTATAGCATTGCTTTTGTCACTTCTACATTAACAGTAGTTACTAGGCTACAAAACATATTACTCTGACCATTAAGAACTGAAAAAAAAAATTCATTAAGCTCTAGTAGATTAATTGTTTTCTGTAATAGATTAAACCCAACAACATACTGGTCATTATATCAGTATCATTAGTGTTTAAAAATATGAATACAGAAATGATTTCTGACATCTTTCCATGTCTTGGGCATGCTACTCCTATGGGGAAGTGTAGTCATGCACATATACATCCATATTTTCTGACAGTCCAGACATATCCTCCTGATTTATAGTCACTGTTCTTTCTAGGATGAGATATGACATCATTGCTTTGAATGTGGCAATATATATTTCTGTGAATTTATGATGGTGACACCGTGAACAAGTTCTGAATAAGCTTGTAAGGTACCTAAATACATGAAATCAATTCCATATATTAGGTCTTTCACATGATCAAATGACACCGTTTCAAACTAAGCTTTCAGGTCAGCCTCTCCCACTGGTCTAATCCAATAGATCTCAGGATCAGCAGAGCTGGACTATATCCTGGTTACCCCTGAGGATAAATTGAATTATGGTAGATGCTGCAGACTGATCCTTTTGCAACAGAATTACCTGTACGAAAAAATTCTCTACTGATGGAAAGCAGATTTGATCCATCCACACTGAAATTTTGGGTAAAGTAACAAAAAGAGCTGTACATCTACTCTGTCTGATATGCTAGAATCCAACTGAACAGATTTTGGAAGTATTTACTAGCTCTTCTTTAGACAATTTTGAAAAAAGCCCCTGGTCCATGTGGGTGAAATTTCTCTTGTACTTCAAGGTGGGTGTGAGACTTTTAGCTGTGAAGATTCTCTCATTATCTATCTATCTATCTATACATATAGGTTGTAGATCTATAACTTGTGAGTGCCCCATCCCTGGAAATGTTCAAACACAGATTGGATGGGGCCCTTGGTCACCTGATCTAGCGTGTGGCGTCCCTGCCCATGGCAAGGGAGTTGGAACTAGATGAAGTTTAATGTGCTTTCCGACCCAAATCATTCTATTATTCTATGATAGGCTTAAAAAAAGTAATCAGGGGAATTAAAGGTGAAAAAAAAGAAACAGTCCATAAAATGGCAATTAAGTACATTCATCAGTAGCATTTGGCTCTGAAGTCCCCAAACTGAGCTTGCTAGAAACGTCAGGACTGTAATGACTGGCTTATTCTATACTGACTTCTTTCCTTCTCAGTTCAGAGGCTCATCATACAAGCCTTGAATACAAACTAAGGGAAGGAGGACTTTGATTTGACATGGGGCAGCCACTCTTAGCCACTCTTTGCTTGTGGCTGACTTGCTTGTTCCATGTGTGTACTATTGTAATGATTTCCTAGGACTAGGGCTGGTGTCAGTGTCCTCCACATCAAACAGAAACTATTCTTCCAAGGCAGAAATCAAGTGTGGATGTCTCAGCAAGGCAATAAGAAATTAAAGTAGAGAGGAAAACTAAAAATAACTATCACTATTTTAAGGATTTCTATACCACGGGGTATAATGCTATTGTGATGGGCAAATAAGAGGGGCAGGAGATATGGAATGATATAAACAATAGTTTTTCTCTTCTTTTTTGTTTTTTTAAGACAAAAATGTGTTGTATCTGAAGGTCAAATGCAGGATACTGTTATTAAGTATTAAGAATAAATTTGTTTTGGAGAAACAGCAGATGCTTACTAAGTATCAGCAGAGGGAATGTACAAGAGAAAAAAAAAGAACATTGCTAGCAATGGCAATAACAAAACAGAAGTAGGATATAAAAATGCAAATAAAACCCCCACTTTTTGCACAGCATATGGCATTACACAAATACAGAATCAACCTAGCTATGAGCTATGTTAGCAAAAGATGCTTTGCACTAGCATCCTACAGAGTTAAATTAATGAGGCTACTATTAGAAGTGATATTAGGGAAATGCTAACCTTTCAATGAGCACTTAGGCTTTGAAGATTTTTCTTTCTCCAAATTATATTCTCTCTGAAATGTGGATGCCCTCCAAGTTTAAGGAGCGTGATATAAACAAAAGACATTATTTTTCTGCCTGCATGTTTAAAATGTTAAGTGCCATCCTTAGCACTGCTACATAATTCACTTTTCACAAAAAACATGGTTGAGCAGCAATATTGAATACAAAACAGCACCTTCATTTGAAGTGAGATACAATCATCTCAGGTTGACAGAAGAGACGCCTCTGCCTTTCTGAAAGATTGAACTCAAGAAGACCTTTACCTGAATATGTTGCTTCTTTCATAGTAATGCCTGTACTGTAGCCAGTGTTTGATCATTTATTTCCTCTTTGATTGCCTTGCTGGTAGGTGTTAATGCTTTGGTTAATATTTATTTCCCCTTGGCCAGCACTAAAAAACTGCATAAACTGGAAAGCTTTTCCTAACTGGGAGCTGGGAATGATCTCCCAGATATCTTTGGCTAGCACTGCATTAATATTGTGGTGTCCAGCAAAAACACAATACAGAGTTAGGTTTCACTTCATCTGTATTGTGATGTTTTCTCATGCTCTGGAAGCAACCAAAGTGAAATAGGGCATGACAGAGAATCCATTCAGAGTAAATGCATTTAACCTGTTAACTTCAGTTCTCCTCTGAAGTCAGCTGCACTGTAACTCAAGACTGGTATGCATCTGCTTGTACATGTTACTTGATGATGGTCCAAAAGCCCAGGTGTAGCTAGTCCCCCATGTTTCTATTCCATCTTTAGGTACTCAGTTGGCTCCTCTGAAATTTCCTTTCCCTACGTTTGTCAAGCCTCTATAAGCGTTTTTTAGTCTCTGAAGTCTTTTGAAGCCCTTGAATTCCCTGACAGCAAGTGCTACAAAAATGCAAAGCATTGCTAGGATAAGGCAGCATGCTCTTGATTCCTGAGGAGTGGAAAAGTCTGCACAGAGGAGAGAGAAGAGCTAAGAGGAGAGGAGTTGCAGGAGAAATAAAAAGCAGCCTCTTAAAATTAATTCTGCTGACCTGTATAGAAGAGAATACACTACTTCAGTTTGAAGAGACCTACATGAACATCTAGGCCAGCTGTCTGACCACTTCAGGACTGAGCAAAAGTTAGGTCAAGGTTTTAAGGGCATTGTACAAATACCTCTTAAACACTGGCAGGCTTGGGGCATCAACCAGCTCTCTAGGAAGCCTGTTCCAATACTGGAGCACCCTTTCTGCTCATCAAGTACATCAACCACCTTCGCTTCGTCCACTGGGCTGATGATTGCAAATTAGTTGGATAGTTAGTTGGATAGGTTAGTTCATAGATGATATCAGGTTAGTTGGATAGACCTTTCCCTTTGTGAACCAAGGTTGTCTATGCCTGAAGATGGAATTATTCTAAACTTTCAGTAGTACACAGGATGTTTATCACCACAATGTTTCTAGGAACTGAAGCTGGACTAAGAGGTCTGTAGTTTCTTTGGTCTTCCCTCACACCTTTCTCTTAAACTGGAATAACACTGGATAATTTCCAGTCATTAGGGACCTCCCCAAACTCCCAAGACCTTTGGTAGATGATCAGGAGGGGTTCCTGACATTACATTCATATCCATGTACGATTCCTGATTTTATCTACTCCCGAGCCTTTATCTCTCGAGCTTTCAGAGTGTTTCAGGAAAAGAGGGACCCACAGTACCACATGATCAATCTTCTGACTTAACAGAGCCAAGCTGCATCCTCTTCCCTACTGCATGGCAGCCAGTGCTCCATTTGCAACCAACAGTGACCCTATTATCTTGCTTCATGGTAGACTATGCTGTCACTGGGAGGAGAAGCAGCCTAGAACCAGAGGAGGCAAACAAAATGTTCTGACCATCAGCACTTTTGAGAAAGTAGAGACTGTTTAGTGTTTCTGGAAGTGAAACAGCTCTCAAGAAGAAAAAACCTCCACGTTTTTCTTTAATACAAAATATTTAATAAAATATTTTAGTTGGGTTTTTTTGACCTGAGCTGTGCTGAAAGTGGTTTGCTGTTTGAAATATACAGCTAAAAAAAAAAAACCAACTCCGTTGCCAGCAGCCTTTGCTTCACTCTGCTTTTTAACTTTCTCTCTACCTGTTTGAGGTGGACAAGATGAATCTCTGTGCATTGTGTTCTCAGCTTTTCATGTCTGCTGATGCAGCTCTTCACTGTGCATTTTATTGTAAAGAATATGACATTTGCCAATTCTTATCTTGTATTTTCTCTGTGGAGAGGACTATGTGACTATGTGGTGCTTTGGAGATTCATTTCTTCCGGTGTCTATTCTGATATATGCTTTGGATAGCAGGGTTGCAGAAATGTTCCTTAGCTTGGAACATGAGTAAGTGATTCTGAATTCTTTCAGTGTCCCTGAGAAATCTTTGCTGTGTAGAAGAGCTTTGCCCACCTTATTCATTGTAATTGTCCTTGAGAAGTGGGGTTGTCCACTGTGGACTTCACAGAATCACAAAGTATGCTGAGTTGAAAGGAAACCATGAGGATCATTGAGTCCAACTTCTGGCCCTGCACAGGACCATCCCCAAGAGTCACACCACATGCCTGAGATTATCATACAAATGCTCCTTGAACTCTGTCCGGCTTGGTGCTGTGACAGTGCCCTGGGGAGCCTGTTCCAGTGCCCAACCCCCTCTGTGTGAAGAACCTTTTTCTAATATCCAACCTAAACTTCCCCTGACACAACTTCAGGCCATTCCCTCAGGTCCTGCCACTGGTCACCACAGAGATCAGTGCCTGTTCCTCTTCCTCCCCTCACAGGGAAGTTGCGACTGCAATGAGGTTTCCTCTCAGTCTCCTCCAGGATGAACAGACCAAGTGCCCTCAGCTGCTCCTCACACAGCTTCCCCTCAAGGCTCTTCACCATCTTCATGACCCTCCTTTGGACACTCTCAAATAGCTTCAATTCTGAGCAGGAGAATTCTGTTGCATGTTTTGCTCAGGACAACTGAACTGGATGTCAAGTGGAAAGGGAAGAGCTTCAGCAGAGGCAGCTCTTCATGGCAGCAAAAGGTTAACGTGTTTTTAGTTCCTTCCAGGAAATTCACATAAGTCAAGGGCACTGCCCTGGCCTTTGCAGAACACTCTGGCTGAGCTCACCTGGGGAAGCTGAGCTGAGCTTCCCTTTGCTGATCTGCAGATACAACAATGTCAATTTGCCTGCTCAGTGAACTATCAAGGACTCCTCTGTTTGGAGGGCACTTCTGCAGAACAAGTCATATCTTTCCTGTTGCTTAACAAAGCGGTGAGAGGGCACTTAAGTGGATCCACTGGGAAGGAAGCCACGTGAAAGTTGTTTGTCATTAAAATAAAACTCCTAGCTTTCACATTAAACAAACAAACAAAACAAAGACCAGAACAAACTGAGGTAGCTGGTAAAAAAAAAAAAAAAAAGAAATAAAGAAAGAAAGAATAGATCACATTACTCCTTCCTTCTGGTTACCTCTTAATTCTCTGCAGAACCAATGCAAAGGTTACGTAGAATCTACTGCAATAAGGAACTGATTCCTGGATTTGGAGTGCTAGCATAATACTAGTTACTAACCAAAACAAAAAAACCTTTTCCAATGTTTTTAACCTTTTCCATGCATCATCATTAAATCAGATTAATTTCTCCTTGCACAGGACTGACATGGTAAAGTTGTACTTTTACAAGGAAGATAGACATGGGTAGAGTTAATAATTTCTTCCTCAGGTGGGGATGTGGGTAACAGAAGTGTAGGATCCAGAGCTGAAATGCCAAGATGGAATGGGCTACAAAAACAGAGACAAGTAACAACAAGAAGTGTGCCTGTCTGGCCCAATCTCTGATTCCCAGCCCATGGGCACTGCTGCTGAGTGTCTTGCTGACCTCAGCTGGCTGCTGAACCCAGCTTGAGGAGAACAATTGCTATCCCCAGACTAGGAGAACATCCTCTGTGTAATGATAACACAGCACTGAGGCAATGGGGGTCATGCAGTGCTGGGAATTAGCTCCATGGAGGAGATTGAACAGAAGTGTTGTGTGGAATCCAGGTGATCTAGGTCAGCATAGTTCCTCTGCATATAGCGGTATTCTCAGGAGTTCATGGTAGATGCAGAACCCATGGAGTCTAGAGATAACCATGCTTTTATTTAAGAAATCCATCTTTGCTGAGTGCAAAATGGAATGGTGCAATGTGCCATTCAGCTACCACCGTGGGGTAGTAAAAGAGGCATTTTAGCTGTAAGGGGGTACAGTAAGTCACTGTGGGCTCCCATATAAACATGACAGATACTTGTTACCTGCTGGTATACCTTTGTAACCCTGCTCCTTAAGTAAAGATCTATTGCTCTCCCTTCTTACCTGTTTGCCAAGCCTTGGGAAACAAAAATCTTCTTCTTTGCAAAGCACCAATGGCTCACTGACTCCCAAATCACTGCAGTTCCTTAACAAAGAATGACATGACCCAGCAATAAAGGAAAATAAGTTTATAGACAAAACGTAATTAGAACTGGCAAAGCTACTCTTTGCTGTTAAGGAACATACTTGACTATGTTTTCCTTTTGTTTACTTATAGATTTTATTTGTTAGAAATAATGGATCTGAAAAGGGAAGAGGGACAATATTTTACACAAAAAAAAAAAAAAAAGGTGGGTCCTCATGGACACATAGGAAAAAAAGAAAGGAACTGAAATTGCTGTTGCACTTTCTCTAGAGAGATGAACTGGGGTGAGAACTTATTATTTCACTCCTGACATGGAATCCAAGGTAAACCCAAGGTCCTTGCTGATGCTTTCCATACTGGCCAGGCATGGTGGGAGGCTGTTCTCCAGACACCCTGGTGTCTGTGTGTTCCAAGGATCTTTGTCTCTCAGCCAGGCAGTGATGGGGGTCGGTGCCTGTAAGGTGGGAATGTACTTTAACCTTTCAGCTGTGAAGCCATGCCAGGGACAACCCACAGCCAACCTGTCGTCGGCGGCGGCGGGAAAAACGACACGAACCCTTATGGATCCAGAAACTGGAACCCTTTAATGCACGAAAC
>JAYRBT010000114.1:109006463-109019043 GCA_036023395.1 Myiotriccus ornatus
TTTATGCCAGACCAATAGTGCATGTACATGTGTGTTACCCAGAAGTGTATATAAGTAGAAGCACTGTTGTAATAAAGTGTGCTGGTATCCCTGAACACCGTGTCATCTTCCCGCTCCGACCAATGACAAAAAAAGAAGGTTTAGATTGGACATAAGGAAGATTTGCTTATGGTGCAGGTGGTGAGACATTGGCATAGGCTGGTCGGAGAAGTTGTGGCTGTCCTGTCCATGGAAACATTCAGTTATGTTGAATGCCCCTTTGAGCAACCTGATGTCAGGGTTAGATGACCTTTAAAGGCCTTTCCAAACCAAACCTTTCATGAAATTAAAGCCTAATGAACTAAGTAGACTCCTGTGCTGTTGTGTGGCACCAAAACTGTTTCAGCAGGAAAACACAGTCACTGTGCTTCCCTCTCTGCTCACCCTGGGGAGGGTGACAGTGGTGGCAAAGGCAGTGATGATGCCATCAGTGATGGCATCACCATGACCATGAAGCAAACACAATTGAAAGTGCCACAGCTCTTGTGTGCTGGTCAGAAATAAAATACAATGTCCTACAAAAAGGGAAAAGATTGCATATATATGAATGAACATCTCCTTCCATTACTGGCAGGTGTCTGAAGCAGTAACTTCACAGGAACTTAATGGAAGTTCAAAATATTTCATTATTTTGCCTGTGCTTAATTAGATTTTTTGTGAGGTGCTTGGTATTTGCTGATCTTTCGCATTACTGGGGTGGGTTCTATGGTATGTTATTTCTATGAGATTAGGAGAAAGGTTTTCTATGCTAATATCTTTAAATTGAATATTTCTCCAGAGTGTCAGGAAAGAACATCTCAGTGCTGAAAAAAATCAGGAATGTAGTCTAACAGTTTGAAGGACTCAATTGTTTTAAAAAACTTTCTTGTAACTATGTTTAGATTTATAAGATGTTTTACAACTTGAGAAAAATAAGGAATAAAAAATTCTTCCTGTGCTGCACGCCCTGGGGGAAAAATATTGTGCTCTAATGACCTACAACTCACAAACTGAAGTCTGAGTAGACTAAAGTTGCTTAGGGGAAAAAAAAAAAGTTTCTCTTTTTTATGTTCTTTGGCAGCAGAGAAAAAAAATTGTAAATATTTGTGCTCTATTGACAGGTTTAGTCAAAAGCCCAAGGGACAAGCTTTCAGGTGGCACAGTGTTACAAAAGATAAAATCAGACAGCTATTTTCTACAGAACACAAACTTAAACTTTACAGACAATAAGAGATCCCACCTTATTTTGAATATATCCCAAAAATCTGGTTAGTGCAGGTGCATGTGGTACAGTTTATAGACATCCTATAAAGCCCAGATGCAATGGGAAAGGATAGCCTGATAGTTTTATTTCTGGCTTGAAGGGTATTTCTGCAAGAGCTGTTTAGTACTATCTTTAGATAATGTCAGTATCCAGTATCTATGTGGGAGACCTTTTTGTCCTAAAAAGAATGACAGGGGGAATAGGCAAGGAGTGAGCTATATGGAAGAACATGAAACTTGTTGTTTCATGGAAGTGGGGACCACTACAGTTCAGAGGCTGAGGCATTAGTTATTCAGAAATTAGGAAATTGCAACTTTTTAGAAAAACCTATCAGCCAACCATTTCAGATGAAATTAAGAAGCCACAGAAAGTGGTGTGTGTTTGCCTGTTTGATTTTGTGCTGAGAGGAGCTGGCAGCTTTGCGTTGCCCCCTCTGCCTGCAGACTGATGGGCTGAGAGGCCCTGGGTGGCCAGAGGGCAAAAGCAGGCAGGGAGGGGTCACAGCTGGAGAAAAGCACCCCTTGACTTCCCCTCTGACTGATGAGAAGCAATCACACCACCAGTTGTGTCTACCTGAGGCACTTGAAAGAATTTAGTCCTTTTTCAACTGGGAGTAGTCCAAAAAAAATAAATAGAGATTAATTAATAAACCCAAATGGATGGGCTTATCACATTAGCAGACATTCCATGGTGGGGTGGGGTTCAAGACCTCGGTCCCTTAAACCCAGTAGACTCAGGGTTTGATGTCAGCTCTGCTCTGGTCATCCTCTCTGTCCTTGGACATTCAGTATGGTTTCGCTATATAAGGTCCTGTTTGTAAAATGAGAACTTTAAGAAGCCTGTTATCTATTTATGCTGTAACCTCTTTTAAGGCAAGCATTGTCTCTTCCTATATGAATATACAATGCTTTGCATGATGGATTTTAATCTGAGTTTCTTTAAGGTATCTCTGTTGAATAATAATGATTTATCTAATTGAGTGAATAGTGCTTAGAAAAAGATAAAATGAGTGCAGTGATTTACTTTTTTCTTCATAGGAAATGAAATGCAGAATTAATTGGAGCTGAATAGCAGCACCTATTCAAAAGTGATGACAGAAACTTTTTATATACTGCAACGTTAAACTTTCAATCTGCTTATCAAAAGCTCTTACTAGGGTTTGCATTTCAGCTGAATGAAGGAAATTATTCTCAGTGTAAGTTATTCATGGGTATTTTTCCTGAATGCATCCCAGTGTTCTGAATGCTCATCCTGTAAATGGATGCTCACCACAGAGATGTACACAGGGTTACTCATGAATATGTGCAACACAACCCTTGTATCTACCTCCCCACAATCTGTCTTCTCACGGAGAGAAGGATGGATAGTGAATTAATGAGACAAAGTAGAGGTAACTCGGTAGGAATAAGACAAAGCATGTGAGACAGACCCTATGCATTTATTTATAGTCACTGTAGGGCAGGATTCAACTCTTATTCCTTACCACCCTCAGCACCCAGTCGCACCCCCACATTATGATTACACTTGGGCAACGCACCTTTTTCAGATTGATGTCCTTCTCAGTGGACTGAGCAAGTCTAGTAATTAAAGTAGATAAGATGTAATTTTTTAAAGCTGGCACCAGGAAATTATTCTGTCTTCGTGTAGCATAGACACAAGAATCAACTTAACACTAAACAGTTTGTGTGCTTCTGTGACAGCACAAAATCTGACACCTACTGATTGAGCTCGCTGGGAGCCCTTGCTGTTTATGTGCAGCTGTTACAGCAGCCATCCCATTACCTGTCTTTAATTAGGCTGCTTTAATACTAATGTGTGCCTATGTAAGCTGTGATCACACAGCTTTCTGTGGCCTGGTCATATCCTCTCTGCTGTGGAAACCTTCTCAGCAGCTCTGAAATGGTCCCTCGCAACGTGCTTTCCAACAACCAGCAGTGTTCTGGATTTTTATATAAGGTTGGAAGCTGAAATAGCTGCTCCTCTTTTGCAATTTTTTGGAACACAAAAAATACATGTAGGGAGGATAGGGGTTCCTTCCCTTTTCATCCTCTCTTCCCTTACATTTGAATATTTACCCCAATGTTCCCTTGCACAGCCAGTATAAAATGCAAGTACAGGAGTAACTTCAGCAGTTCATTTGCAGGCTTGGTGATGCTACGGTTGAGCACAGCCTGCACAAGTGGCAGAAGGTGTGCTGAACCATCCAAACACACCTGCTGTCCTGACTGCTATAAACAGCCCTGAAGAGCCAAAGACTATTACGGTTCTTGAGTAGGAAAAATGCTCCTGACTTGGCCTCCTGCTGCCCAGCCACATCTGTTCTCTTCCAAACTCTTGAAAGGAAGAGGAAAGTCAATGTGATACAGGAGGCATTTGAGTTCAGAGGATGGGATGGCAGTGTGTTAGTGAGATGACACTTTCACCTTCCTCTTACTGTTTAGATTAGAAAATTTGTTGATGAGGAGAATGTTTTTAATCATGTATTTGTATGGCTTTTTGGAAAATGGAGTCTTGTGCAAGACTGAATGTTGCTCATCATGAAAATTAAGGATGACAGTTTTGGGGGATCTTTTATGGGCAGTGGAATTTCAGTACTGGATCTAATATAAAAATCTTGAGTAATGGAAGCTACAGATAAGGACTTGGCGGGAAAAGAGAGGAAAAGACAAGGAGCTTCATCAGAAGAAATTATTAAGATCATTGGAGCAGCAAAGGGAAATTTCTCTTGTCCAGATGAGATGGGAAAACCAGAGGCTACTCTAAATTTGGAATTAATTTTGAAAAGTGCTGAAATCTATTCAACTCTAATTTCTCTCATCTCAGACATTCAGTAAGCCCAGAATTGAATACAATGGGGTTATAAAGTAGTGCAAGGGTAATCTTCTCTAAGTCTTGCACTTGGCATATTTCTGTTTCATGGAACTGCAAAGCCCACGAATGAGGGTCTGATTCTCAGATTACAAGTACCAGCTGAACTTTTAATTTACAGTAGCTATTCTAGTGATTGATCTGACCCTTAGATTTGCCTATTCAAAAGGATTTCGAAAAGACATGACTAGTTGATGTTAGTTCAAAATTTCTTAAATATTCTTGATATCCCAGCTGTAAATATGATGAAAACTACAGTATCCTTAAGCAACAGATAACACACGTCTGAGAACAGTGTCTTGTCTTTCATTTTAGATGTAAATCGGGAAACTATGCGCATTGAGAACACTCATGAGAAAACAGAGCCCTTATCTTGTTCTGTGGGTAATAAAGGTCTGGTGAACTGACAGAGGTGAAGGGGTAGCCAGATGGGGTGTGAGTGAGCAGCTTCCTATTAGCAGGAAAGAATCCTTCACTCCTAATTCAGAGTTACAGTGACTTCTAAGAGTTCCATGAGCAGTTACTCACTTGAAGAACACAGATGATGACATTCCTAAGAGTACTGACTTGTTATTCTGGAAGGAATGAGCTATGTGAAGAAAGAGATGGCTCTAAAAGACAGCCCACTTGGGGGGGGGGCTGGAAATTCCTACTTCTGCCAAGTGTGGTCAGCAGCAGGCAGAAAATTGTTCTTGAAACTATATCTCCAATGGCCTTATTTTCTCTTCTCAATGGCCTTAATATCCTCTCTCCTCCTCTCTTTTCCTGCTTTTTGTGCTTTCCTGGATGTGTCATTGGCACATTTTGAGTCAAAACAAGGTAAAGAATACAGGTGGTGCATTAGCTTATAACTAAGGAGCAGTAACACAGCCTCATACTAGAGGTTTGTGAGCTGAATGTGATTATCCATAGTCCTTTACCTTGGGTATCCATTTATAGCTGTGCAGATATCTGTGCAGAGCGCAACATGAATTGAACAGCACTTAAGAGTCATTTCTGCAAAGGACTGCCCAAAATATGCTCAAGTGGGGAACTGTGACCCTCTTTTGTTTCCTATGATCCTTCACAGGCACATAACAAATTTCTGCCTGAAATCTTCTGGGAGTGCTCACAGTGGCATGTATATATAAAAAGATGATGAATAGAAGGACCCTGCTCAAGGATTTTCCTTTTGGGATAACCAACGTTACAAAAGAAGGACAGAGACACTGAAATGAAATCCAGCATTCCACCAAGGAGTCAAGAAATGATTTATCCCTTGGCACACACTGCAATTAAAAGCATGCTGCCTTATATTACTTTTATCTCTATATATGTTTTCACATATTTATTTTTAAGTCTGATTAACAAGCTATTAAAGCCATGGGGAAATTAGATGATCTCCTTCCCAGAAAATTTTGTCAGCTAGGAAAAAAAAAGAAAAAGTGTGTTCTGATAGAAGAGGAAAAGACCCAGTAAAATTAAAAATCCCCAATTCCTCACTTCAAAATTAGAATTTTGTAAAAGGTAAATTTCAGGACTCTACAACACTGAAATATTCATCCTGATTTTAGGCTTTAGCAACTATTTGTTATGGATTATGGCATCTCAAAAAGTTAAAAAGAAGTAATTTGGAAAAGGAAGTTCATAAACTCTTGAAATGTATTATTAGGGCTTCAATTTGTTTCAATAAAAAGGCTCATTTTTTGGTGCTGATGAAGTACTATATTTGGAAAGAAAAATTACTCTGCTGAAAAATATCTGTGTATTCAAAAATTGCGTATTTTCAGGCTTTTTTCTTAGAATTGCTAAAGTTATGCAGTTCTTAAGTGCTATTAATAATTGTACCTGTGTTTGTGATGGAGTGTTTGCAGTCAGGAACACAGAGAGAGCCTTGAATCTGAATGCTTGTAAATAAGAGGAAATGAAGCTTGGGGAGGCTGAGGTCCAACTCCAGCTGGGATTCTCAGGGCAGGGGGAGGTTCCACTTACTCTGCTCTTCTGGCACCTGCTGAAGGTCACAGGCCATTGGTTTTAGCATGACTTGTAAGCAACACCACCCATCTACAAATGCACCAGTTTCATTGTCGTCTCCTTTAATTAGGTCAATACTGTGAAATTCCAATCTAGGGTTTCATTCAGGAGGTAGAGATTACAAAAGATAATTTCCCCACCTGCTTCTTCTGTGACATTTCTTTCAATCACTGTATTCCACTTTGGCTTTTTACCTCACAGCCTTTGCAGCTGAGCCACTGGGATAGATTGTTGAAATCTGTGATGTGCATTTCTGTTGCCCAATTTTTGCTATTTTTAAAATTTTTAAAATAAAAAATATGTGGTAAATAAGACATCAGAATTACATGCACTATTATTATCATTATTATTAGTTGTTATTAATTGCTATTATTGTTATTACTACTATTCTTCTTCACTCTTACTATTTTTATTGTACATATATGTGAGGAGTAGATAAGCAAATAGGATACGAGTGATTTGTTTTCCATGAAGATGTTTATAGTTAATTTAAGAATTGCATGAATATTTACTTTGCTGAGATTCTTTATGGCAGCCATCTAAGTTTAATGACTCGTTAAAGATACAAAGAACAACACAATGCGAGTTACACACAATCTGTCTGGTTCCTGAAGAACTAGGAGTGGGACTCAGCTCCAGATTCAGGTACATAAATGTAGATATCTACATGTTTAAGTTCTTGTTGCACTCAGTGAAGAGATGTTCTTGTCAACTCTAAATAGTTGTCAAAGCCAAGTAATCCCAGAGAGGGATTGCACTCCCCTTGAAGGAGATATCTACCTTTGATCAGATGAATTGCATCTTGTATGTGATTAATTCCTCTGATTAGGTGCATGATTCACTTACCAAAATAGAGATTTCTAGCAGCAATGAGAAACCTTGCCCAGCCTCTGGCTGCCACTGTAGAAAACCATACTCTCCTCAGAGGTCCTGTGTTCCCACTCTGCTGTAAATGCCCCAGAAACCCTTGGGGACTTCAGTCTCAACAGATGCCTAAGTTTGCATGGCTGACCAGAGATCTACTTTACAGACACAAATATTCTTAGGTCACTAGTCTTATGTGTCACTGGAGCTGGACCCAGAAGTAATAAGGAGTAGATCCACACTCAGTGAAGTCATGGGTTTATGTTCCCCGTGCTGGAAGCTCTTCCTTTGTTTCTGCCTTCAAATAATCCTTTTGCAGTTTACTGGTACTGGGTGACCTTTTCAAGAGCTCTGTAGCTAAACCAGGCACCAACTTACAGAGAAGAGCATTAAACTGCAACTGTCCTGATGTCTATGTTTGGAAATAGCTGTAACCTGGGGGATTTGAAGGGTGTCAGGTCAGTCCCTTCCTCTCTGCTCTCTTCACTGCACTGGTGCACTCTCTGCCAAAGACACAGATACAAGTTACTACAAATACTGAGTACAGAAGGACACCTGCTGTTATGGAAACAATTCATCTACTTTTGTCATTCTTTTGCTAAGGATGTCTCTGGCTTCTGGAAGAGCCATCTATCTCCCTGTCTTCTTGTTTCATAGAAAGCGATTTCAATTCTGCTGAGGATTAATGATAGTTATGATGACACAGTAATGTTACTGTATCAAAATTTAGTACATTTAAAGTCTCTAAGAAGAAAGTAATATACAATCTATATTCTCATAGGCAGGGATTTCCTCTTGGTCTGCTATGGCACTGTTAAGGGCAGCACTGCAATATGGAGAAGAAAATAGATCTTTCCACAGAGCTGAAAATGAGAAGAGTCCATAATGGTCATTTAGCTTAATGTCCTGAATATCACAGGCCCTAAACCCTTATCTTTGACCAGTAGGAGGTAGGATGGTAGACTAAAAAGATTAGTCTTGGTCTTTGTGGTATTAGCTGGTTCAAAGAGAGTTACAATTCCTTAATTACAGCTATCTGCAGTTGGCTTAGGTAGTTTTTCTGCCCTTTTTCCTACAGAGAGGTTAATTGTTCCATTTCAGTCTTGCTTTTTCATCTTTTTTCTTGCTGTGACTACTCTAACTGATCTAAAGCAAATCAGGGCACAGTGAACGAGTCTGGCTTTTTGTTTAACTTCTCTGATGGTTTCAAAAGTGTCGTTCATTATTACCATGTTCCCAGAAATTCAGTGTGTAAAGATCTGTTGAGAAAGCAAACACAATGCTCAAGCAGCTAAACTGCAGATATTTGTCCGCATTTAGAAGTCCAAATTCAGTTTACCTAAGTATTAATTAAATAGATTAATCGTAGCCTGAGAAAAGTACTTGAAAAACCCCACTGTATAACATAATCCATATTTGAGAAAATTCAGACAAACTATTCCACTGGCAGATCACTATGAGGTTGCTACATGTTTCCTCTCTGTCTAGGGTTAATGTCTTTTAGAGGAACTGTTACCACAGCTGACGTGCACTTGATACAATGATTTATCACTTTATGTGTAAAATTTGTGCCATAGTTTGTGGGTTTCAGAAATTCAAAATTTCAGAAGTTTGAGTCTCTGAAGAGTTCTTGTGATTTGAGTTTTGGATGGTAATATGAGAAAAAAAAAAAAAAAAAAGGGTGTCCCTGGAAATAAATATATATGTACTGCAGAAGGAAACAAGGCCTCCAAATTCATTGGGGAACTGTGTGATAGATGGCAAAGGTCTTGCTAATACTCTGTTTATTTTTTCCTCACAGTCTAAACTAACCTAACTAAATTGTTTTTTTCTGACATATTATCCCTTCAATAGATTTTTCTCCGTGTAGACATACATTTCTTCCAGTGCTAAATATAATGTATCTGAATCCCTCAGATGTGGAATTTTATTCTCCACAGTTTGGGTATAGTATAACCTTCAGTGAAAATAACACAAGGAACTCTGGATGTTACAGCTCTGGGCATCATCTGCCCAATGCAGCACTGCTGGCATGTGCTCTGCATCTATGCCCATCTGCACATCCGTGCAGTGCATTTGGATAGCCCAAAAATTCAGTATTATGACAAAGACCACCCAAAGATGAATATCTCTAGGTGTTCTTCAGGTAGACTATCCTTGAAATGCTGCCAGAAGGCACAGAGTAATGCAAAGTTTGGTTGAGAATCTGCACTTATTTTCCAAATGTAGAATCCCAGAAAAGTCTACAAAGGAGGTACATGTACACTCATTCCATTTTGTAAAAGAGCTGTCAACAGGTGAATGCTTGAAACACCACAGACCCATTTATTATACTTTTGTTGTTCAAGATTTAAAAACAGAAACCTGAGTAACTTTGGATAGGAACTGTTAGAACCGAATTCCACAGGATGGTAATTCTGTGACAACGTAAGCCAGATGGTTATTTCTAAGACTGATGGCTGGAGGGCAACCAATCCTTCTGTTTTATGTGGCTGCACCATCCACATCAGATTATGCTTTTCATGTCTCCATTGAGCATATTTTTTAATCTATCCTTGTTCAAGTTCACTTCTTTAAAATATGCTTTGTTTATTGTAACATTTCCACCAAGAAAGCAGGGTAGATTTTTTGCCATGATCTTGGAAGTTCTTAAAGTAATTGTTCAACACAGGAAAATGTTGCCTGGAAAAATGATAAATGATTCATGATTCAAAATGACTGGCAATGTTGGTGAATTTTCAGGAGGTGGATTGTGAGCACAGAGTCACATTGATCTCATCTCTGTCTCTTGTCAGTGTATGTTATCACCCAGGTCAGTAATGAAGGGAATTGTACTGCTTCTTTCTAATATATTGTAAAAATTAATCCAGACTAACTACCACTTATGATAGGCAGGAAGCATCCTGAAGAATGCAAACCCGTTTCCTCTGGGTGACAAGAAAGTAGAATGGCTATTCCTCATTGCCAATGCTCCTTGTCATCTCTGTTAACTCGCAATTCAGTCCCCAGAGGCTCTTGTTGTTAAAGATAACACATTTATGTATTTAGATATAAGCATATCCTTCCTCACAGTGATTACAAACCAAACATTTAAGGCAGGAAAAAGAAGTGGGGGAAATGATAGGAAAAGTTAGAGCACTTTCCTATGGAAAGAAATCTAACTTTTGGCTTTTGTTTATAAGGCAGAAGAAGTTGCCCAAACTCAAGGCCCTAGAAAATTTCAACTGCCATAATCAGATGAGAACCAAGAAGAAGAAAGAACTGTTTATGGAAAAGAATAGCACTTCCAGAGGAACAAAATGGGACATAAATAATAAAGAAGTTGAGGATGGAATTCAACAAGGACATGGACCATTAAAGGATCCTTGAGGGTCTCTTCCAACTTAGGATATTCTATGAAAAAGGTCTTGAAAGAGACTTTCAAATATCTGGTGGAACACATATAATGGACTTGTAAGAAGTCTCATATTTGTCTGTTATATTAATGTGATATGGATGCCTTGGATGAGGAAGAGTGGGAGGCAGACATTAAGTCTTAAATTCCTAATCTCACACAGATATCCAGAGTAAATGCGTATTTTGACCCTTTCTCTCCTACTCTCTTCCATATCTATTCTCTTAGAGCTGGACAGGACAGGCAAGGTAGAGTGTTGCAAGAAGGGGAAAAACCATCTCATGTATAAAAAAAGTGCACTTTTTCAAATGAGATTTATGGTTATGCTCCACTGAGCACCCATGTCACTGAAATGGGAGCTCCAACACAATCTCTTCCCCCTCCTTCCCCTCCACCTTCCTCTCCATCTTTTAAAACCTTCAAGTTGCAGGTTGTGTGATGGACAAAATCCATGTCAGGTTGTTAAGGTCACCAGCCTCAGCTGTCAAGAGAAGACAACTCACTGGAACTGAAGTGGCAGGAGCACTAGAAAGGCAAGAAATGTCCTGGGATTGCCAAAGATGGTGTTAACAGCTGTTTTAAAGAGAAGGTGATCTGAGCCATGCAGGAGTTAAGTGTTTCAAACAGCCAGTGGAATATTCCAGATTAAGTTCTACTCATAATTCCAGGATGCTCTTTTTAATTGTCTTTGCTGAAAGCAACAACAAAACCCCACAAACTTTTTCTGAGGTCTAACATAGTAGAAGCACCAGTCAGCAAAATATGACTTTTTTTTCTTTAGGAAAATCTCTACTAGCTCAATATTAATATTTAATATGGTTGAATTTAAGGGATTCCACCTAATTATTTTGCTCTTGAATCTGCATATACCCCCACATGTACAAAATTGCTGCAAGGCAATTTGAAGAGGTTGTTCTAAAATCAACATTGTTGGTGAGGCATAGGACTTTCCAAGTAATTTGAAGGAAGCAGCAGGTGCAGTCTCATCATGCATCTTTTAAACAACTTGAATGAATACAACAAACTAAAATAGGAGTAGGTCAGCAAGGAACTGGACATGCTGAGATCCAGCTGATTCCCTGACACTGCTCAGGTTCCCCCTGCACAGATGCCAGTCTCCCAGGCAGGATTGTTACTCAACTGATAAATGCTGCAGGCTTCCCAGCTGAAAAAATGTTTTAAAAGGTGGAGATAGAAAACTCAACTCAGTTTAAAATTGCAGACTTTAATTGTAATTGAACTGGGGAGAAGTGTTTAAAACACTGAGAACAGACAAAGCTTGTGTTATGGTCTATATATTGATGTATGTTGAGAAAAATGTCCCAGGCCCTTGTTCAAATGGAAACAGTAAAATCTGTGAGAAATGTGGGAGCTGGCAAAGCACCTTGCTCCCATCTCCTGTCACCTCTAGCTACATTAATAGCAGTCAGATAAATCAGAGGCATATCTGGCTTGTCCAGTCTCCAGGTCACTGTGGTTACAATCTGAAGTGTCTTTGGGGTGCAGTCCATGGCCTCCCTTTCTAGTAACCAAAAGGTCTCAGATCCACCCACACTCAAAGCTCTGGCACTTCAAAGATGAACTGAATAGTTTAATACATCTTCCTAGATTAAGGCATCTACTGTGGTGACCTAATTTAGGAAATGAGGTGCCCTGACCTGCCTCTATAGTGACCACGTCCTCCCTCCACATCAGCCCGCCCTCCCCCTGGAGATGTATCTAACTGCAGGAGTGGCCAGGTCCTAGATTAGGAACGCTGTAAAATTGTTTATGTTCAGCACAGTGAACAACTGCAAATTGGCCTTGGCTTCGCCTTGGTCACTTTTGCCAAAACTGGATCATTCAGCAGAGTGAGACGTGCTGTACACCCGAGCCACTAGGTCACTCCTTTGCAGGTCACATTCTCATGGGGCTAGAATATAATCCCTACAGAGCAGTGATATCACAGCTCATCCTCTTTGTATTTACTGCAGCAAGGATGGAAAAACACAAAAGAAAACACAGTGTTATTTTGGGATCAGAGACACCTCCTCCCCACCACCCTCTGATCTTTGCTTTCTTTTATTCATTTATTCAAAGCTACGTAGGAAAAGGTAACTTTTATTAGGTTCAAACAAAGGTTTAATGCTAAAATGATCAATCAGTAACATGTTCAGAAA
>JAYRBT010000114.1:109026944-109074520 GCA_036023395.1 Myiotriccus ornatus
CTGGCTACAACCTCCCTTCAGGTAGTTGAAGAGAGTGATGAGGTCACCTCTAAGCCTTCTCTTCTCCAGACTAAACACTTTATGACAAAGCTGACTGATGATGTGAAGACTGATGTAGCAGCAAATCTGGGGGTAATTCATAATTTATTGCAATGGTTTGAATGGCTGGGGTTCAGGCCTGGAGAATCCAACTTTTCCCAGAGTAAATCTGCATTTGATCAACTGAATAACTTTCTAGACCTCACTGACTGTATTGACTAGATATTCATTTCCTATAGTAGAAATTAAGACATTTAACATTTCAGTGCAGAAAAAGAAAAGTAATATACAAAGAAAGAAGAGACCAGGCTTTGTCATGGCGCATGGAAACTTGCTGAGGACTCAAAGAAGATTCTGGGATCTGTTGAGTTCAACCTGCAAAAGCTAGATCTCAGGCATAAAAAAAGTGACTTTTCTCACAAACAAGGCCTTGTTAAGACTGGTATAAGCCATTTCTAGTTGTGGGACACCTGTATTAAGATATGAAAATAGTATTAGAATTCAGGAAACCAGCCTTAAAGTGTAAGCTCCGTGGAGCTTATCTAATTCACTTCATTGAAAAAGCAAGTTAAGAGGTGAGTTAATCCCTATATGCAGCTATTTATATACAGAGATGTGTGGCTGCAGTCAGGTTTTCAAATTTATGGACAATAACTTAACAGGAATAATGGGCTGCAAACTGAAGGTAAAGAAAATTGACCTTCAGATAACTCTTTCCTGTATCTTTTGTAATAGGGATGATTAAACACAGGAGTAGCTTCTGCAGACAGGTAGTTGAAGGTAGCACATTTTTTTTGAAAGACTTTATTTAGAGACTGGGGTCTTTTGAGAGAAGTTGTTTACTCCCTGAATATGGTGTTCAGACCAAAGGTATGTGATGGTTCACTTTATCATAAAATTTTTCCCTATATTTTTTAGATACCAACACTTCTAATCCTTGAAATGGTTCAGCTACCATATAGCATACAGATAACATGCAATTAATTAGCATACATCCAGGCTTTCACTTGTCATCAGAAGCAAAGCAATTATCAGAAATGGTACAATGGAAGTTCCTAGACTGTATTTCCTTGAATTGTGTTCTTAACCATTAATTTGTGACTGAAAAAAAAAAAAAGGTATGATGTAAATACTCCGAAAAGTCAAATTTTTAAAAGTCAGATTTGAAACATATATCTCAAAACTCCCCAGCACTTTTTTGCGTTGAATTGGTCTCGTGATGTGTTGTTATTTAGTCCTTCCAAAAGCTGAAATCAGGGGACATTATGTTGACAAGAAATTATGTTGACTGTCACTTGCCATTTTTTTTCATTGTAAAACCTACTGTGAAATGAATATCTGGAAACACTGATGTACCTCTGGTGTAAGTGCCATGTTCCATAAAACAGCATTTAACATATCTATTCCAACAGCAAAAGCTGTCACATATTGGCCTGTTACACACATCATGTGTAGGCTGTAGCCCTAGATGAGTGTTCTGGAGTTAATTTGCTCACTTGTTACACCTTTTAGTGTGGAGTTGATTTTTAATTATGTCAAAGCTCCATTCTATTTTTTTTTGCTCCAGTTCCTCCAGCACACATTTATTTTCACTTTATCCAGGCTCTTGTTCTAACACACACACTTTTACAAGTAGTTTTTCTAGCTTTCCTAGCATTATAAAGTAATGACTACTTATGTCAGTGGTGGGGGATGCCTTGTTGTGAGTGTTGTGGGTATTGTGGCAGGACAACAAAACAGGCAATCTTCCTTCCTTTTGCTGCTGAGCTCCTACCTGACTGGAGATAGTTATAGCTCTCTTTCAGAAACATTTCCCTCTGGATCCCATACTTCCCCTTGGCAAAATGAGAACTGCACTGGACAAAGCACTATAAAATGGGCTCCGAGATCAATGTGCAGTGCCTTGGAGCCCTAATAGGTCTCTTGAAGCTGTTTTCTGTAATTCATTCCTTTTAGTACTAATAAGGTGAAATGTTTCCCAGAGAGCTTTCTTCCAAACATCTGGGAGTTCTGCAGGAAAGCAGCATGGCAGAAGTGAGCTCCTGATGGGCTGAAGTCTGTTTATGGATATCTATGTCCTCTCCTGCTTAGGCTGCAGCAAACTCATTTCTCTTGTGGGGAAAATAGACTGTGAAGGTGAATGGATGCTTGGAACTGGCTTGCAAATGTTGTCAGGAACCAGGTGATAAGAGGATTTGCTAGACTGTGCTTTCTGTGTTTGCCATAGCAGTTGTGAATGGTAATTTCCTCATTAAGAAGCTTTGGCTGGTAGAAGTAATGAAGGACTTCTCTCTGTACTGGAAGTCACAGCCAGTGGTAGAAGGACAACACAGTAAGAGCCCAGCTATTAATTGGGTACTGGGAAAGGAGGAAATGAAAGAAAAAGAGAGAGATTCTATTTATTTCTTTTGCTCTTGTCTGTCCCTCCCCTTGCATTTCCATACTCTGGAACAAAAATGAACATGCAGTGCAAAAGTGTTTCTCTAACAAGACCAAAATGTATGTACTGGATCTGGTGTGTTAGATCTGCAGACCAGCAGTTATGGTGGTTTACCCAAAAAGATTTTCTGCTACTGACACAAAAAAAACCCAAAAAAACTGAGGAGGGATGGACTGATACACTGTAGTGGGATTTTTTAACTTTCTTTTCTTTTTTCCTTTTTTTTTTTTTTCTTGGGTGTTCTGTTTGAGTAAACCGATAAAAAACTCACACAAAGTAAGGGTCATTTTGGTGCAATAAATTTACGTCGAAGCCACCTCTTTCTCATTTCTTGCCCTGCCTTTAGGTGAGCTGCTTCTTTCTCCTTCTTAGTAATACCTACAAGAAAACTCTTTTTGACCCATTTGTCTTTCTGCTCCACATGGTTTGTCTCAGACTACTCGACACCTTATTACTTACCACCAGCTCCTCTGCTTCTGAACTGTGTTGCTGCAGCTTTCAAGAGCTCAAATGTCCTCCGTAGCTCTGTCAGTGTACTAAAACCTGCCAGGGAAGCTCTCCCACCCAGGTGGTGATTTACATTTCAATGGCCAAAGCAAACAAGCCCACTGCCTGATGCTCTCTGGCACATGGAGATGAGGACTTTATTGGGAGATACTTCTAGCCTAGGTGTTGTGCAGATACCTCGTGGCAGTTGTTTTCTCTCCCCTAAACATATAGTCTACGTATTTCAGAGCAATTGCAAGGCTGGAAGTGCCTACTTGCCTGTGAGGGGAGGCAGTTTGAGATGAAGGGTGATGAACCTTTAAATACAGCAGTAGAGGGACTTTTAATGAAAATCGGGATATTCCATGACACAGGGGATATCAAGACCCATCCTCTGGTCCTGAATTCAGAGGCATGATCTGATCTGTGCATATTACTAAGCTTTCAAAGCTCTCAAGACATGCCAGTGACTGCTTTGGCAAAGGAGCTGAATTAGTTACCACGTTCCCTCTTCCATTGAGTGACTCCTCTTTTTTCCCCTCATCCTTTTCACTCTATCCTTTTTAAATCTGACCCTGACTAAATTTCAACAACTAAAACAAATACTGAAATGGCTTTATGCAATTTTTTAAACACACATCACCACTGTCAAAGTTCTCACAAAAAGAAATTCAAAGGTGAGCCCAATTCTGTAAGGGTCTAGTCCACCTCATATTGACTTCCCTTGGTATTTGTGCAGGTCCTGGTTCCATCTAGGAAAAACCCACAAACACTCTTTTGGGAGGGTCTGAACAGTTCTGAAGGCAATATGTGCTGTAATATAGCTAGAGTATTTTAATTGCAGGCATCTGCCATCCAGCTAATGCAGATATTCGTGGAAATGTTTACTTCATTACCGCCTCACAAGATCTTAATTAAGCTGACTGGAGATTTGAACAAAGGAGGATAAAAAGGCATCAGTTATGTGTATTACCACTCTGAAAAGGGCTCTGAAACTCAGACACGAACTTTTGTTGAAAGGGGCTGTTCAGGAATGCTTATCTGAGGCTGGTGATTGCAACCCCCTCATTTTGCGGGCTTCGGGCGGCAATAACAGCCTTTCATTTGGGTAATTGTGGGCTGTTTATGCAGCGTGAATGTCAGCGGGGATGGTGCGTGAGCTGACAACATTAAACCGCGGTGAATGACAGCAGAGATGTCACTCAGATCCAGCAATCAAGCCTGTGGAGCACCAAATCCACACTCAGGTGTGGTGCATAGATAGAAACTTTCTGTCAGAAGTGTCGGTTTAAAATTACTATGATGGAGCTACTTCTTAATCAAAATACTTAGCAGCACTGTAAAACCCCCTAAAAATTTCTAAAAGAAATTTGGATATACATGAGGTATAACACTTCCATGCCAGTTTATTCTTCCCAAATCCCGATAAAAACTACAACTACATCCTGGTAGATGTATCTAGAATAAGAAGTTCTTTGAACAACAGCCCCCACAAACTAGTATTATATATTTGGGCTTGGAAGAAAATATTTATATTGAAGAAAAATTATTAACATCATCATTGCTTTTAGACATTCCTTCAATTTTTCAGAATTTCTGTTTTTTTATCCCAATTTGTGTCCAAAATAATTTGGAACAAGCAGTTTTCTTTTCTTGCATGGCAACACCTATGTGATTTAAATATACTTTTTAATTTTAATAGGATGTTACGTGTTATTACATTATATCACAGTAAAATGACAGCCTATCATAAATAGTATTCTGAAGGTGGAATAATGTAACTGTAAATTAAATATTTTAATTACTATGTATGTAGCAGTAGTTAATAGCATTAATAGCAAGTGGCATTGTTTTTTCTGCAAAAAATACAAGTTACTGGAATCTTTCAACAATACATTGGTTTGGTAAAACAAATTTTCATCAGAGTCAGATAAAGCTGCAAAACTATATTTGTGAAAGATGCTCTTAAATGTGTTACTTTATATTTTTGGACCACAATGTACAGTGAAAAAATACTATTTTTAAAAAGGGTTAAAGTGAATGTTTTCAAATTACATTATCCTACATCCAGTTTCAGCTGCCACTCTGACAGTCACGTCATATTTAGAACTAGATGAGATTCAGTTAACATAAACCATCTGAATATATAATATCATTACTTAGGTTGTGGCTTATATTAACTGTGGCCCTACTTCCATTACTTGTAAAAAGTCTTTTCCATCTAGATGGTTGAATTGAAAACCAGTTTAACTTACAAGTTTAACTTGTGTTTTTATCGAACACATGCCTGATTCCTTTCTGCGTAAATACAGTACGAATTCTAGTTGCAGTCGGTAGTACCCATCAATATGAGACACACTGTGCCATGTGCTGTATGATAATATTTTCTTTTTTGCTGTGCTTTGCAATGATCTTTACCATTAATGCGGATAAGGACAAAAAGAAACCAACAGGGACGGCTGCACCAGCAAAGAGCAATAAAGATAAAGCTCTTGTGTGTGTTGGGATTTTTACTGGAGCAAACAGCACTGTAAACAACATTCCTCTCCCATGAAGAGGAAAACAAACAAGCAAGTGTTGCTTTGAGGATTGCATGCCCCATTGTTATATGTACAGGCATCTCTCTTAACAGATTTTATTTAAGAATGTGGATTTTTTCCCTTGTTTTTCCACAGCAGAGGAATTAAATGGACCTTTGAGCCAGAACTCAGATAAGCCATAATCTACTGATCCTGCCCCAATGCTGTAGTTCTACTTAGCCCACTGTTCTATTGAATAAAATCGTTCTAAGCACATTGACAGTGATGGGGGTCAGTTCATAAAGTCTCTTTAACGAAGCTCTTCAAGCTAAAATTCCTCCTGCTTTGAAGAGAGTCTGTAGTACAGAAGAGCTTAAAGAAACCTCAGGGGAACTAAATGGCATTAAGAAAATAAAAGTCATTAAATAAGTCTGATTTCTATTGGATTTCACTTATTAAAACAGGCATGGCAACATCAAATCATCGTGCCCTAGGCTGGCATTTTTCAGTGACAAAATGTTTATTGCTTCATTTCAAAACGTCTGATTCAGATTTTTCACTTTCATAACAGGAAAGTCAAACTCAAACCAAATATTTTGAATACCTTTTAAGTCTATTTTTATTTCTCTTTCCCAACTGTTTCAGTACTTACCCATCCTTTGCCGTGGTTTGAAATAAAGATAATTTTCAATCTTGAAATATGGAATAGATTTGTTGTTTTCTGTGGATGGACAGAATTGTCTAACAGCACAGAATTAGCTAATTTTTTTGTTTGTCTATTTTTCATTTTTCAGGGAGTGGGGCTAGCTCAGGCTGAAGAACACATGATTGTCAACATAAAGTTGAATTTTCTTCTCTAAATGTCTGGTAATGAAGCATTCAAATTAATGAAGATCACTGTATTTAATCTCTCTTGAAGCCTCTTCTGGACATCTACAGTCTGAACATTTGGTCTATAGTGAAGATGCTCTTTATATTCTAATTTCAAAAATCATTAGAATACATCAGATGTGCAGAATGATTATTAAATTACCATTATGAAAAAAGTTCTCAAACAACAGCTAGATGTTAAAGTCAGGAGGACTGGGTAACAAGTTAAATTCATGCATTTTTGGTGAGAATTCAGGGTATTTGTTTTAATGTTGATATAAAATTGAAGATTAAAAAAAATAGCACCCCATAAACCTCTTTGCAAAGTTGCTGATTACACAAAGCATTTACTTACGAGGTGCACCCTTTCCTTTGCCTCCAGTACTCATGCTTTGATTTTAAAAATCGTAGCATTGTCATCTTAATTACCACCCCCACCCCCCAATATTTCCTTTCCATTCTTGTGCTGTTATTTCTTTTCTGCTCATAAATGGTATTCTGTCATTTCTAATATAGGCTGCATCTGTGTGATAGTTTCCCAGAATATTTTGATAAGGAACTCCAAAACCAATTTAGTCAGAGAGCAAATCTCATGTCAGACTGAAAAAGGTTTGCCTTTTTTTTTTTTTTTTTTCTAAAACGAAAGAAAGAAACAAACAAAATCCTCTCAGGAGATAAAAGATAGACTTCTCCTCCTCCTGTCACAACTGAAATCTCTGAGACATGTCAGGTTTTATCCTGACATGTTTCTTTCCTCGTCACACAAAAAAGTGAAAATCCTTTTGATGCCTGATATCTCTTCCTTCTCCTGCTACCTCTTTGTATCAGAATCAGTTCTAGAAAGTGAGAAGAAGTTAGTCTTTTATTATATATCAGGCTGTTTTCTTCCTGACCTCAACTTCCGGATCACTTAGGCTTTTTTAATCTAGTTTTGGTGGGAAAAATATAGTGTGGATTTACCTGGAAAACGAAAGAAGAAGACAACTCCCAGTTCTTGAATGCAGAAAATTGCTACATAAGAATTTACAAAATCAGTCTTTTTAGTAAAGGTCATCAGAAATTTTTAAAAAAATAAAAAATTAGAAATCTCATTGTGGATTCTGTATGCTCATTTTTTTCAAAACAATTTTTTTAAGAGCAATTTCTTAATATTCTGAGCAAGACAAAAAAATCTGAAATGTCAAAATGCTTATCTAATGAAATCTAAGTACCTGGAATCACGGAATCATTAACATTGAAAAAGAACTCTAAACCCGTTAAGTCCAACATTTAGCCCAGCCCTGCCAAATTCACCATTAAACCACATTTCTAATAATATTTCCTATTCTACTGAGGGAGCGATTTCAGCCTTAATGAAGTACAAATGTGTATTCCTTTTGCAACAGGGACAGCATATATATATATAAATATTCCATACATATTTTAGCTTGGATTTCAGCACAGGACAGGTCTCACACATTTAGTTGGAGGGTTGGAGCAGCCGTTTCCAATAGTACTGGGTGCTCTTCTATATGGAAAGATGAGGTTTCAGCCCACTGATGTGATGATCTCTTAATGCTGCAAAGAAACACAGCCCACAGGCTCACAGACACAGCCTTCACAGCCCCAACCAAGCTTTCAGAGAAAGACCTTGAAGTTTTAGTGACTTTGTCCTGGAAGCAATGCCAAAATCACCCTAATGATTTCAAAACCCAGAGATGAAAAACTTGAGGACAAGCCTTGTGAGAAATCGATTCAGTGAAGAGAGAGAGGGAGTAGGAAAAAGGTTCAACTTCCAGATCTTCTGGCAGCACCAAGTGACATTCATGTGAACCAAGGCATACCTCCAAATGACATTACAATTTTATTCCTTTCACTTTATTCCTTGCCCTAAGAGATGTTATTCAATCCTTAGGAGTGATGACAAAGTACAGAGAGTGCACATGAATGGTAATTATATAGTAACGTGATCACTACAGGCAAATTTAGTGCTAAGTAAAGATCTGTGCAGGGTGCTACAGAGGAACAGAAACTGCAGGACCCATTGCCATCTGCAGAGCTACTCACCAGATCTTAACAGCAAACAGTAATAGATTTGGGTTTTTTTTTAATAGGAATTTTGCACACATTTTTGTAGTCAGTTATTTCTTCCAGGACACTGAATGTGATTTTACTTGCTCATTGATATTTTCCAGAAATTTTAGTCAATACTTTCAATATTTTCCACCAAGCCCCATTGATTTTGATGAAATTTTGTTTCAAAAATTAAGTGGGAGAAAAAGCTCGAAAACATCAAAAGGTAGTATTTTAGAGGCTTTGGAAATCAAGATTTCTGGGGTTTGTTTTCAAAACCTCTTTTAATTACAAACTGACCTTTCTATTTTTAATCAATAAGGTAAAGGATGAGACTGTTACAACAAAATGATTAAAAAAGGGTTTCTGTAAATCTGAAAATCTGTTTTGTTGCGTTTTTTTTTTTCCAAATGCAGCTCATGTACTTATCCAGCTCTCAGCAATGCTCTGCTGACGCTGCATTTCTCCAATAAGCAGACACAGAAACATACACATTGTCACCTTCACAAAGAAATCAGTTCCAAGTAAAATATTAATTAAAAGGACAATTGTTTTAGAGAAGGGACTAGATGCAGTTGATAAAGCACCAATTAGGGACTGGGAGAAGGAAACATCAGGTTTCCAGGTGCTGTCACCTTATACAGCTTTCATGGACTCGACCGCTCTATACACAATTATACTGCTGAGATGTGACTGATTAACTTGCAGGTTAGATGATTTTTTTTTCAGCTGAGAGGTAATTTAAAGGTATAATTGCACCCTGGAAATTAGAAAAGTGAACTGGCTAAAGATACAAGTGAAGGGACATGGGGATCCCACTGCTGGAAAGATGTATCGTTGTGATGCTTGGCTTTCTCTTCTTTCCCTCCACAAACCTGCCAAGCTTGTGGTGAGTTTAAGATTGAGGTTTTGGCCCTCACTTCAAGCTCTCCCCATTATTTTTCACCTACCCTTGACTGTACTTGTGCCTCTCAAACCTACAGACTGGTTGCTTTCCTCCTGGTGTTTGACTCCCTGTTGCAGAAGCCTGTGTCCATTGCATCCAGTGAAGAGCAAAAAAGTTGGTGAAGGGTCTGGAGCACGTGTCTTGTGAGGAGTGGCTGAGGAAACTGGGATGCTCATCCTGGAGAAAAGGAGGCTCATGGGGGAACCTTATCACTCTCCTCAAATACCTGAAAGGAGGATATAATGAATTGAAGGTCAATCTCTTCTCAAGTAATAAGCAGTAGGATGAGAGGAAATGGCTTCAAGTTGTGCCAGGGGAAGTTTAGATTGGATATTAGGAAAAACTGCTTCACCAAGAGGGTGGTCAAGCACTGGAAGAAGCTGCCCAGGGTAGTGGTTGAGTCACCATCCCTGAAGGTATTTGAAAGATGTGTAGATACGGCATCGAGGGACAGAGTTTAGTGCTGGACTTGGCAGTGCTTGGTTAGTGGTTTAACTCAATGCTCCTAGAGGTCTTTTCCAATGAAAATGATTCTATTATTCTATGACACCAGGATTCTGCGACTGTGATCTGTGTTGCCACTGCAAAACAGCCCATCACCAGCTGTAGCTTACAGTCAGGAGAATGCCATGGAAGAGCACTGATCTTAGAAAGCTGTAAAGGACCATCCACGATATGCTGCAAGATGCCTGGTGTGCTCTTGCATACAAGAGTGCACTTCACATGATTTAGTCACCTGTTATTTCATGGTCCAAGCCAGGAGTCCTCTAAAATGGGATTCCCGTGGCTTGAGCGACATCACTTAGCCTGCTTGCAGCTGGGGGCAATGGTACTGTAAGGGAAGGAAACACTGAGGGATGGAAAGACTGTAAAATAGAGTGAAATAAATCAGCCTCATCACTGGGTTATTATTGTAAATTTATTTGTATGAAGGATGCCTGTCTTGATGCCAACATATCTCATATGGAACAGAAGTGCTTGAGAACTCTTGCCTGGAGCAATTACCATTTAGTTAACTTTTTGTCATACTCTTATATAGGATGTATTTCCTTGCAGTTGCTGTTGGTGACAAGACGCTGCTAAAAACGGACATTTACTATTGCTTGGAATAGGCATTTTTATGCTCATATGTGGGTACTTAGCGAATTTTTGCAGCAAGATCACCCGTCTATGAGTTTGCGAAGACTTACTGGAGCCCCCTTCATCTTCAGTGTTTCAAATTTGTCTCTGAGATGGTTGCTTCGAGGTATGAAATGATGCAATTTCAAATCCTTGCAAGGAAAAAGCTATTAAGGATATCTGTCTAGTGAACAAGCTCTTTGGAAATAAATTCTGACTACTTTTCAACTGTTCTCAGCCTTTGAAGCCCAAAATGCTTAGGAAACAACAGAAGTGTGTTTACAATCACAGATTATACAACTAATAGCTGATGACATTCAGGGAATAGCCGTGTGTCTAGTTTCCAAAGATAAATATTTATAATGTAAACATTTAATGACTTAAGCATCTTATTTAACTGCCCTTCCCTTTCATTGACTTGTCTAAACATTGTATAGAATTCTACTGGCACTAATTTCTAAAGTAACACATTTTTATCAGTGTTGTGTAACATGCTGGAGAGGTACCTCCAGCACATGTAAAGCCCCTCACATACACATTGGTTAATAGGAAAATGTCATTCTCTGGTGTGGTGGTAAAGAAAGAAATGGGTAAATTCATTAATTTGGTGGTCCAATGGAGGCTGTGAAAAGTGGGCACGATGTTTACTGCCCCTGTGGAGGTGAGTGAACTCTGTGCACTTATCAACTACAAAGAGATTAATCCTCTAAAGATGGACACAATCTTTCTGAAGTTCACCTGCAGGTGATGACAGACTCTTCAGTGTTTGATTCCTGAGCCTGGTATACATGAAAGAGTCTTTATTTCCACAGGGGGGCAAGCATATGCTTTTATTATCTTCAGTCTAATTCAGCAATTAAGCATATACAGAAGATAGCCTTTAAAGTTATACAGTTTAAGGGAAATAGACTGCAGCCTAATGCTGTCTTGATATTCTTCCAGCCTCTGACATGGCATTTCCCTCTGCAATTTTTCTCCTTCTGTTGCTAGAACACCTCTAATGTGTCTAAGCAATAAGGTTGCCTTGTGCATGATGCTGAGTTATCATCCTGTTTCAATTCACAAATCTTTTCCCCTGGTGGACCCCCAAGCCCCCTGTAACCTAAGGAAATGTGCAATAACTTGAATTAAACAGACAGAAAGACTAATCCTAAAAAACAATCAGGACATAAAGTGTGTTGGTGTTAAAAAACTCCCACTGAAATCTGAAAGAATTGGTTGCTTTTGACATACTAGGTCACATGTAGGAAAGCATTAAAGCACACTTATTTATGCACTTCTTAGAATGCTGTTCTTGGAGTTAAAGCCCAGACATGTCCAGGAAGTAACCAGGACAGTGCAGGGACAGGCCTGGCTTTAGTTTTTTGTTCTTCACCACAGCTGCCCATGGGTGCTCATCTGCGACCTCAGCTCATCATACCCACAGCCTGGGGTGTGGGTAATGGGACAACCCACACAGACTCTTCACTCACCAGCCAGCCAATTATACAGTGGGAAAAAGCTGCCACATCAGCCTCAATTTAAAAGCAAAGCAGCTACTTAAAAAAACACTCCAATTGATTCTGATATTGTGGGTTTCTAACCCTGCTGTGTTCAGGCAGCATTTCCACTCCTATGTTTCAGAAATATATGTTTACCTGTTTGTGTGTACATACAGCAGATAGGCATACATTTAAAATGTCAGTCTATGTAAACAGAACCAGTCTGAGAGACTGAGATGAACACAGCAACTTTTAGAGGTCTATCGTCTTCGTTTTCCAGCAAGTACATTCATTATAAAGCCAAAAGAAAATGAAACAGGATTATTAAGTATAGGAATGGATTTAAGGAAGGTCTTTGATCCAAAGGAAAATAGACACTTAAGCTAAACCATTCAAGGAAGGAATTGTATAAGCATTAAAAATGAATTAAAATTAATAGTAGAGGGAACCGTGACTATATTTCTCCACTTGAGCAGACAATGCTTCTAAAAGAAATGTAAGAAATATGGTATGAAACAGAAGTGACAGAGCACTGAGGAAGAAGAGGAGTGGAAGAGTTAAGAAGCAAGATAGGCAGGAAAGTGCCCTTTGGGATCTGCAATGAAGTTCACTTAAAATAAGTTTACGTAGGGAGCAGCATGATGTGGCCGATACTGCTTCCTTCTTTCTTTGAAAACTCCTGTAGCTGGATGTTCCATTCCAAAAGACACCCCCTAACATCTTAACTCAGTGACAGCAAGTAGCAAACAAGGAGGGAAAAATGCCACAGGACAACACACAGTTTTATAAAATTAATCTTTGGCTCACATCAGTAGAGTATTTGGTTGCTGCTGTAGGTTTCTGGTGCTGGCCCAGAGAAGTGATAGGAGGTCAGGTATAAAGGGAATGGCATGATCGAGGGATGGTGTCTTAACAAGAGCATGACTTCTATTGCTCCTGGCTGCTTTCAGCTGCCCTTGTTGGAGGAAAACAGGCATGTTTGCACTGGACTTTATACTGACTTTATAATTAGGTTGTGATTTGTACCACATGCAGGGCTTTTAAGGTGGTGGATAGAATGCACACCCACACCTTAGAGCCTAGATACCATAAATAATGTACAGATGTAGTTAACTTTATGGATTGCAAATGTTCACCCTGGTGATATATTTAGGCATGTGCCTGAATATTTCCTGTGAAGGGCTTTTGTTATCAGTCCTTTCTTGTCCAGACCAGGACAGATCACTTTCTTAAGGTTATGTAATAACTCAACAAGGTGCCTTTCTCTTATGGGCTCCTTGTACCATTGAAATAAAAATAATAATGAGAAAGGAAAAAAACCCAATGTTCTGGTTCAGTATAAGGAAATTTAAAGTTCAAAACATTACTGCTCTGTATTTACAGAACTTCTCTGAGATCCTGATCCTGAATGAACATACCCTGAATTTGTTTTCTAAATGAAAGCAAACTTCAGAGGAATTCAGACACAGAACTGGACCGTCCTGGTAGATTATTTGGCTGACTTTCCTCAACTCAGTGTAGTCTGAGTTACTGAATTTATAGAACTAGTAAAAGAGTAATTATAAACTATTTATAGACTAGTAATAGGTATTACAACAGCTATAATATACCAGTATTGTCAATAATATTAGAAAATTGGCTTAATCAAAAGCTTGATAATTATAAGTGAAAAATTACTCAATATGTCATTGACCCAAGGTTGATTTGGAGCAGAGTCACTGGAAACAGAATCCAAAATAAATATTATTAATATAAGTTTTCTTCTTCAGTCCAGAGCTTGTAACTAATTGCTGCTATCACAAAATGTATCCTTCCTTTTTATTTTTTTCTTTATTCAGATCAGAAATAATCTAATCTAATCAGAAAGGGAAAAATGCTAAACAGCAAATGATTGGACCTGCTTAGTCCAGCTGCTGGCTGGTTACTGGTGACATTCTTTAGGGATCCATACTGGAGCAAAGGTTACTGCTTGACAACTTTATTAATGAATTGGATGATGTGCCAGAATTCTCTCTCAGCATGTTTGCAGAAGATATTTTCTATTCAAGGAGAGCTTGTCAGGCTGGAGACATGGGCCGGTGGAGAGGGACTCACTGGATGCAGTTAGTGTAGATGAGCCCTTAGGGTGGATGGGCAGTAGCAGTACAAGATAGGAAAGAAGAAACAGAGGAAACATTGTTCAGTGTGGAAAAAAAAAAGAGAAAACTTCAGGGGAGATTCTATTTCTGTCTGCAACTCTTTGGAGGATACAAAGAACAAGAAGCTTTTCAGAGAACTGCTCAGTGACAGGATGAGATGCTGTGGATCCTAGTTGCAACATAGGGGATTCAAACTCAATATAAGAAAATAATTTATTTTATTATTATTATTTACCACAAAAGTGGTCACAACTTTATCATAGGTACCTGAAGAGTATGTGGAATCTCCATACTTGGAGATGTTCTCTCCATTACTAATCCAAGTTCCAAGAAACTTTAAAAGGTGGTCTTTCTGTCAAAACTCTAAAAACTACTACTTAAAACATTTTGAATGTATGGAAGTATGGAAGAGAGGTCAGATAACTGGTCCATCTCCACTGTCACAATAGAGCCCATGTATTTTCCCAAATGTAACTTTTAAAAAACGTTTCTTTAATGAAGTTTGCGTGCCCAGCTTGCCTTGCCAAACTTGCATCTGGCATCATCTCATCTTCAGAAGTACACAAAGGTACAGATTTCAGTACTGGTTCTAACACTAAACAGAAGGTGAGGGTCTGGTTGCATTAGCTCCTCTGCCAAAATGGTAAAGACCTGACTTAAATCCCTTAGATGGTGGGATAAGTATTTTTATGGTATTTCCACTAGACTGAGAGCATGTAAGTGGACAGTTTCATTGCAGGTGCTAATGTGGTATCAAATAGAACCCAGGCTAAAATGGTGCCACAGCTCTATGCACAAACTGGACAACACTGGGGAACTACAATTTCAGCCTTCCCTATTTTAAATCATTAAAGCTGTGGTTGAAACTGTTTTATTCCTGAGCCAACTAGCTCCCAGACAATTTAAAAGTCAGCATGAGCCAGACACTTCAATTCAGACATCTTTTTTTGGAGGTTAAGAGCGTGTAGGAGTTGGAATACGTGTGGCAATAATGGAAGGTGGGCAAGAAGGATTGTAAACACGCTCAAGTGACTTTCACCTGCAGTGTCAAACCCCACACATATTATATGTCTGACTCACAGGACATTAAAAAGCTCATGCATTTTATCTCAGAGGTAAGACAGAATCTCTGGTGCTGTTTAGCTGTTTGCTAGTAGAAGTGTAGACAAGGTCCTCTCATTTTTATTTCTCAGCCTCTTATCTGTACAATAACAGAAAATAAATCTTCTTTTGTCTACCTCTTACTTATCAAATTGCTCTTGCCTTGTTCAAGAACCATCTCTTTCAGTGAGAATAAAGAACACCTCACATAGGAATCTTCTCTTTTTGCAGTTCTAGACAAAACAGAAATATAACTAATTAACAGAAATAGTAATTACAAGGGGCCATCTGTCCTTTTGCAACTGTTTTACACACTACAGAATGTTAATACCAAAATACATTTATCAACTTTAATAAACATCTGGAGCATGATCATCTAACAACCACTTCTATAAAAGTTACTGCATGAAATAATTACCAGTGAAATATGGTAAATAAAAAACTGCCTTTGCACACATTGAAACAGCAACCAGATTCTTCAAGCTCCAAGAATTAACAAGAAGAGAAGTACAACTATTGCCAGATTTTGCTGCCATGTAGTCTTTGGTGTCTCTTTTTCAGACAATTTAATTAGTCTGTACATAAAACCCACTGGCACGAGCAAAGACTCCACATGTTGGGAAATTTGATCTTGATCTGTCTGGTCCAGTTTCTTCCTCCTGTCCCCTCTGGGTTTTTTTTATGTAGCTTGCAAACTTAAGAATATTACTTACTTTTAAAATATCTTCTGGCTCTTTACTGGGCAGACCCAATGATGCTGACTCCATTTTTCCCTCTCATTACTGCTTATCATTGTGGGGTTTGCAAATAGCTCATGGGACACAGTAATATCCAAGACAACAAAGACCGTGTCAAAAAGATGAAGGGCACCTGCATTGCAATGAGATAATGGACCTGCTTTTAGATCAACGGTGTTGTTAAGTATTGAGCAAAATTTGGACATCTTCTGTCTGGAAGCAGAAAATACAGCAGTACTGAGACTTTATTTCTACCAGAAATGTTGATATAGAATTGGTCATTCTGTGACATATACTTAGGCATTGGCACAGGGCAGATCAGAGGCTGCTGAAGCTAATATGTGTTATGTCCTTATGTATTTCAGAGCTCTGTCTCAGGTTCCTAAAACTTTGGAAAGCAAATAAGTTCATTTTCATTCCTCTACAAGCAGAAGTTACGGTGCTTTTTTCTCTGGCCTCCAGGCCCTGAGCAATTTGCACATGCAGTACAGTACCATTTAGAGGAAGTAGGAAACACCATGTTATAAATAGGGTATAAATGACAGTCCCTCCTCAGGTATCAGATGTCCTACTGGAGACCTGATTTGATCACCCCAGTGGCTGAATCTTGATAAAACTTTTTTGAGTAAAGCACAGAATTGTCAGTCTTTTTCCATAAATTACTCCATCAGGAAACTGCTTCATCACTTTGAGTTCCAAACTCTGTCTCCCTAGAGCACAAAAAGACAGTAAATTGGTGAAATATGACAGAAAAACACACACATGCTTTTGTTCATTGATAGCCTAAAATACCCAAAATCCTGGATTAATTGGCAGTTCTTAATCCCCAGGTAATTTTTTTTCCCCTTTTCTTTTATTTTTTTTTTTTTTTAATCCAACCTGGAAAAAATATTGTCACCAAATGGCAGCAACCCAGAGTTTGTGACTAATTTCAGGTTTTATTTCCTTTCCATATCCAGACTTACACATTTATGGTTGCAAATTACTTTACCTCAATTAATTAAACACCAATTATTTTAGAAAGTCTCTACTGAACTGCACACTCATTGGTGCCTGAGAATGGGCTGTTGTTGGGGATAAAATGAGCAGGAAGACAACAGAACAAACAGGTTCTTCTGCTAACATGTCAAAGATCACCTCCCTTGGGAAATGTTGGATTAATAGATGTCATACTTACTGGCCTTTTGTTGGCCAATGACACTTGCCATTTTAGAAAGCTTTCTCTCTATTATTAAGCACCAAATGATGCAGCATCTTTTATCAGTATGAAAATTCTCAAAATAATTTTAGTATTGGTAAAGCTCTCAGAGTGTAAAAGGGAAACTGGTATTAGATGTCTGAAGTTCTCAAATATTTGTTCCATGCTGATATGCAGGTAAATAATAGATGTTTTTGAAGTTTCTCCTCAGTCCTAACAGAGAGAGGACATTCTAGATTATTTATTCCCTTCCTCATTTTTAATGCAAATCATTAAATCCATTTATATACCAATTAATTAACCCCATTAAAACATCTCTGTAGTTCATTAAAAATTGTTTAGTTGCAGATTTTCTGCCTTGTCACGTTTTTCTGAGAGTTGTTAGTTACT
The DNA here is from genome assembly GCA_036023395.1 of Myiotriccus ornatus. NCBI lineage: Eukaryota > Metazoa > Chordata > Aves > Passeriformes > Tyrannidae > Myiotriccus > Myiotriccus ornatus. The sequence continues at coordinate 109,044,461 of JAYRBT010000114.1, forward strand.
TTGAAAATCTTCGGCAGGTTTGTGTCTTAGACTGGGGGAATTCTGTTGAGAGAGTGGAAGAAGCCAATGGACTTAAGCACACCAGGTGGATTTAGAAGGTGTGCATCCACCCTGGCACACCTTTGCAGGCAGGTCTGCTGCCTGTTCCGGCCCCAGGAGAAAGGTCCAGGCCCTTCCTTCAATCTGAGCTCTGCACTGCATTGAATCATAGAATATCCGGAGTTGGAAAGGACCCACAAGGACCCCACAAGGGCCATCTCCTGGCCCTGCATTGGACAGAATCACAGAATCCCCAAGAGTCTCATCATGTGCCTGAGCACGTTGTCCAAATGCTTCTTGAACTCTGTCAGGCTTGGTGCTGTGACCACTTCCCTGGGAACCTGTTGTGGTGCCCAACCACTCTCTGGGAGAAGCACCTTTTCCTAATATCCAATCTAAACCTCCCCTGACTCAACTTCATGGCATTCCCTCAGGTCGTGTCGCTGGCCACACAGAGAGGAGATCAGTGCCTGCCCCTCTTCTTCCCCTCATGAGGATGTTGAAGACTGCAAGGGGGTCTCCCCTCAGTCTCTTCTTCTCTAAGCTAAGTCAAGCGACCTCAGTCACCCTGACCCTCTAGACCCATCATGATCTTTGTAGCCCTCCTTTGGATGCTCCCTAATAGCTTTGTATGCTCCTTATGTTGTGACGCCCCATACCTCACACAGGACTCGAGGTAAGGCCTCACCAGCACAGCAGAACAGGAAAATTTCCTCCCTCAACCGGCTGCTGATGGTGTGCTGGACTCACCTCAGGACACAGCTGTCCCTTTTGTCTGCCAAGGCGCACTGTTGACTCGTATCCACACACAACCTCTCCCTTCAGCAGCTCCGTCTGTGTGGAGGCAGCACAGAACAGTGCCCGCCATCCTGCCTGGGGGGGATGGCAGGACCAGTGCCCTTGGCCTGTGCAGGTTGTCACACAGCAGTGCCCAGCTGCCGAGTCGTGTGGACTTCAAGTCTCTCCCCTCAGCCAGTGGCCTGTCCCTCCATCAAAAAGTCACCCTCCCTGTGCATGCTCCTGCCCCAGTGGCCACACAAACCCCCCTGGGTGAGGCACCAGCCCTGATCGCCTGCCCTCTGCAGGAATGGGGAGTGGATGCTGTTATCCCTGGTCCCCCAGTGCCTCCCCAGCCACTCTTGCAGGAGCTTCTGGCTTCCAGTGGTTCTTGGGACTCCCCTGGGTCTTCCGCGGCCTAGGAATTCCCCTTGTGTACTCTGTGATCCCCTGAGGAAGGTGCCTGCATTGGAGATAAGCGCCTCTGCAAGCGACAAATACAAAAAGGTTAATTAGATTGCTAATTAAATGCTATCCAGGATGAAATTATTAAACATTCATAGGAAATTTTCTAAAGATATTCTCGTTCAGAACTCACTGAGCCAGTCTGGGTTCGATTTTTGCAGCAATATGAAGTGCCAGTCGCTTAAAAATGTTCTCCTGCCTCCAGCGGGTATTATGCTTGCCCAAGGGCAGAACTTCCAGAGATTTCCAGCCACTTCTCCTGCTCTTCCCAGAGGCTCTCTTTAGTTACTACCACGACAGGATCGTTCCCATGCAGCTGTGCACTGCCCAGGTGCTGGGTGTACAGCCTGCTGTCACTGTGATGTCTCACAGACACGTCCGTGGTACCACATGTGAGGTCCGCAAGAGTTTATCTCTCAGGAGAGATGAGTTCTCGCACGGCTGGAGCCACCCCTTCAGCTTTGCCCTGCACCAGCGCAGTCCATGAGAAGGATACAGTGCCATGCAGAAATCATCGGTGAGGCTTGCTTGTAAAATACTAAGATATCTGAGCGAGAGCCCCTTTTAAATGTGAATTACAATTGCTGATAGCACATTTCATTTGTGCTAAAATTCTATTCAAGATATTCAGATCATCAGTGAGACAGTAGCAGCTTTTCAGGTATGGATGGGGAAGAATTTGCTCTTCAGAGCCCTACAAGACTTATCAAGTGTTTTTAGTGTTTTTGGAGAATATTCTTATGAGATGTTTTTGAAGTGTCAGTAATACCTCTGCAATCCCAGAGATAATGGTATAGGTTAGACAGACATTTGTACATTACAAATGTATCCCTGAAACAGTTTCAACTGTAATTCCTAACGTGCACTTAGAATACATGCATTAGAACTTCTATTTTTACTGCTATAACAGTAGCTGAATCAGGGATCTGAGAACTAAACAGCACGAGCTATTACTTTTAGGAGCCAAGGCTGTTTTTGTCTTATCCTTTCTGGATTAGGGCGCAGGATGGATTCTGTGACATGGACTCTTCAGACCGTTACATGTACAAAGCTGTTTTCTATGTGCTGCCCTCAATATTTTGGGTACTTTGACTTTATGGAAAACAGCAGTTAATTACTTTTGCCTGCAGAAACATACATAAAATGAAGACAGCTTCCCTTGAGCCAAAGTGCTATTTATAAAAAACATCGTATTTAAGGCATAGCCTTAGTATTAAATCCAAATGAGCACAGCAAAAGGAGTATTTGTAACTTAAGTCACAGGGAATCTTAATATATGTCCCAGATGTGCAGCTGAAAAAAAGGTTTCAGATTCACCTATTTTACTTCCACCCCCAAAAAATCAGGTTTCATGACAGTGCATAAAGTTTTCCAAATTTCCAATTCATAAAACAACAATAATAATATAATTACAAAATATACACCTTTTTCTAATAACAATTGTCAAAAAGTATTGATTTGAAATTATCTCAATTTTCAAACTTCTTTGGATTTAACATTGCAGAAATGTCAACACTTGAAATCGTTTTAGAATGCAAAATATTTTTATTTCTGTATTTTGCTTTGGAATTCAGCAAAAAGATATCCATTTCAGTTCAAGATTTTGTTTCAGTACTAGCAAATTTTTTTCCTTGAGTTTCTACTTTCCTGAGGTATCAAGAAACCACAAAAATATAAACGAGTTGCTACCCTGATTTACCCCAAATGCAATTTCCGGCACCTGCTGAATTGAAATACAATTGGTTTTCTCTGTTCCATTTAAAACCAGCATGTGACTCATTCTCGGCTCTGATTGCCAGGATATCATTACCACTGTCATTTTCAGTCACTGCTGTTTGGGCACAGGAAATTGTAGGCATCTGTACATTCTTATGGGCCTTTGATGACACAAACATCTTCAGATGGCACTGAAGGACTGAGCTGAAGACACCTCGAGCGTCCTGGAATTACCTCCAGTCTCATGTTGCCACTGAGTGCAAGCTCACAGTGTCTGATGGAAAACAGAATAGAAAATGGAATGAAGACAGGCAATTTAGGAGCTGACAAAAAAAATAAAATATTGAACTGGATTTTCTTGTTATATTGATTCCTTTGTGCATGGGTTTTGTTTTGATGGTCCTTTCTCTCTTGCGAATTTTTATACAAAGGATTTTCAAAAATCAGGCCTCTCACAAAAAAAACCATGGAATATCTACTTTTAACTGAGGACCTCCTCTTATCTTCATTTAAGAAAATTGATTATATCAGTTAATACATATTGCCATAAAATCCATGTGTCAATGGAAAGAATTGGATGAGTTTACTGTAGTTGTCTTTGCTTAGACACAATCAATAGATACTTATTAATCTCTTCTCATAAGCTTCACCCAACCTGAAAACCAGCCCATATAACAATCCCAAGTGGACCTTAAAAGGACAGTGACACTAGAAGAATGATGGATTAAGCTTGTGTTTTATCAATTCCCGTCACTCTGATTAATTTCATGCTTCCTTTATTGTTTGAATTCTTAACAAGATAGTCTGGTTTTGCATATGAAGGTCCAAACAGTCTCCAAGAATTCGCAAGTAATCTTGCATGTATGCAGCACACTCAAATCAGTGGTCTGAAGTAGACCTCACCACCCTTAAAAACACAATATAAAGACCAAAGTGAATAGGAATGACACATTTTTTGGTTTTAATTAAAACCTGAAAAATCCCCCTTTCACCAAATTTGAGCAAAAATGTATTATTCAACCTTAGGGAAAATATCTGGTTGCAATTTCAGGTGGCCATACCAGGACCCATCTCTCTTCTCCACAAGAAACAAGAGCAGCATTCTCCTTATTCAGCGCACCCAAGAGATAATTGAGGGTACTTCTCTGGAGTGAGTGAGAGTGGGTTGAACTGGATAGAACTGGGCTCAGTCACCTGTTCTTACAAGGGTGGTCAAACGCACAGAGTGGCTGCACAGCTGATCACAGGCAGCACCACTGGAATCTGTGACTGGTGGTGTTTCACACTGGAGGTGTAGGTGGACCCTGGACAGACTTCAGATCCCCTCAACAACTCTGGCAGTGCTGGTGCTAAGTGCTTCTAGTGGAGACATCAGTCCTTTGGGTGCTGGTGGACACGGCATAGTCAGACAGGAAGTTATTTGCACAAACATTTGGGAGAGTTGGCTCACAGGATTTGTCTTTGGCATGTTAACAATGTGAGAAACAGCTTACATTGGCCAGGTTAACATGGGCAGAAAGAAGATCATAGAATCATTACAGTTGGAAAAGACCTCCAAGATCTTTGAGCCCAACCTTTGACTGAACACCTCCATGTCAACTAAACTATAGCACTAAATGCCATGTCCTATCACTTCTTAATCACTTCCAGGGACGGTGACTCCAATGTTTTCCTGGGCAGCCCATTCCAGTGCTTAACAACCTTTTCAGTGAAGAACTTCTTCCTGATGCCCAAAAAGCAATGGGACAAAATAAGACCTAGAGGGAAGCAGAGCCAGTGCATCTCCAAGGATGGGTCTGGATTCAGGCCTGGCATGCCTTTCTGCTGGTTTTGGACCTTTGGGGAAGATCAAAAGGATTCTGGCCAGTGTCAGTTTGCAATGACAGAAAACTAGCAAAAGCTTCTGACTCTCAGTATTTCTCATTTATGACTGAATATTAGTTTAAAGAAGGGTGGCTGTGATAAATCCTACTAATGGTTTCTGACCTTTGTGTTTGAATGGCTGCAGGCCTTATACCTCATGCTTCATGGGCTTTGCCCTTTCCTTGAAGCCCATCTCCAACGGGATAAAGTGAGCTCACCATCAGACATTCCTGAGCTCTAACAAACATGCTTGTGCTGTTGGCAGAGCACTTAGCAAAGGCAGTGTATCTAACCTTTCCTCTTTGCTTTGGCTCTCCAGTAAAGTACAAGTCAAACTCCTTTCACCACCTGATCATTTCAAAGAACATTTTGTAATACAGATACCACACAGCTGAACACAGCCACTTCTATCTAGGGCAGCCTGATCTTGAAGGGATTTAATGTTCAGATGGAGGGAACACGACCTTCCATTTTTAAGCTCCCATTTCAACACTATTTATAATTAACTGCATGCATAGGGCTTCATGTACTTTGAAAGGCTGAGGTTATACTCGTGTTGCAGAGCCTGGGGAGACAATCTTGTTGTCCTGATATACTTAGACCATCAAGCTGCTTTGCAAGGAAGAACTGAAAAATAGTTTTAGCAAGTGTAATGCTTTGATGTGGGCAATGTGATGATCAATTGACTGACCTGAATGAACTTTCAAAGCAGACCACCAGATTCAGTGTGTCTGTGATTCTCATTTGCTTTGATCCTTACACCCATGGATGGTAAGCAAGTGCAAGAGTACGGTACCACCAAATAAAAATTCCGACAACTTTCTATTTTTTGTACCTAGCTTTTAGAAATTATAAATAGGCAAGGAAAGCTGGAAGCCAATGAAACATCAGTCCCAATACTGGCTGATTTAGACGTACTCAGTTTGACAGTCTCCACTGGTTTCATAGATAAATTTCCCTGCATCTTTAAGTGACACCTTTCCCCTGAGGATCAGCTTTAATTTCTGGAAAACAAAGCAGCAGCACTGCAGTTTTCCATCCTAGGAGTGTTTCAAGTTCAAGGATCTCACTGCTCATCTGTCTCTGCCTCCTGGGCCAGGGGGAGGAGATAACTCCAACAGTTGCAATTCAATGACTCAATTACAGTGCAGCAATTTTCCAACCTGATTATTATGTCAGGTGATAATCTGCAAGCCTTCATGCATAGTTTCAGTCCTTCTTGCAAAGCTAGAACATCACAGAGTAGGAATGTGAGGGCTTTACTTCAGAATTTTTTAATCACCGTGAAGTTATTCTTTAAATATTAACTGAATGTAACATTGTAATGTTCAGCCTCAAAAACTGGCTTCAGTGAGGTTAGAAACAGTGCCCATTGAAATCAGCAGACAACACATTTTGTCTTGATCAGTTGTTAGAGCAGATGGAAGTAGTCTCAGGTAAAAAATACTGACTTCCCTGATTTGTCAAAAAATTTGGTGAAATTTAATAATTAAAAAAACCACAACAAAAACCAACAACAAAAAAACAAACAAAAAAACCCCACAAAAACCCAAAACAAAAAAACAAACAAACAAAAAAAGAAAAAAGCAAAAAAGCAAAACAAAACAAAACAAAACAAAACCCCACAATCCAAAAAACACACACACACCAGAAAAAAAAACCAAAACCAAAACCAAACAAACAAAAAACCCACAGAAAAAGGCCAGGACAGTATTGAAAAACTAGTTTTGGCATTTTCAGAGTGACTTTAAAATATTTTTAAAATGTACTTCAGATGCATTTTCCAAGGATTGAGCCAACATTTCATCTGTCATGAGGAAAATCTTTCTGTTCACTTCAGCTTAACACTTGGGGTGTATTTTCTCTAATTAAGCAGTTGTTATATAAGATACAGTGCAGTGTAGTGGAAAGAGCAGTGGCTGAAGAAGCAAAAGTGTTTGACTCTCTGCTCTGGTATTGACTTGTGTCAGCCTACAAAATGCTTTAATCTTTGGGGCTGACTTTGGTGAGGCCCAGTCTGGGAACTGTACTGCCTGAATTTTCAATTGCACACAGAGGCAAAGACATCCCTTGCTCCTGCAGGTGCTCTCTGGAAGCAGTCACCCCTCCAGAGCCCACACAATTTGCAGAATGCATTAAGTAATCTTTCTCTCCATACCTCAGCAGAAGAAAATACCCTTTTAGCTTCATTTTGAGGAGGAGCTATTTCAAGGCTTTTCAGCACTGCAGGCACAAATGAGATAAACTGCCTTAGGATGATATCCAAAGGATGACAAAACTCCCTTTTGCTGTGACAGCAGACTTGGTTCAGGAAGAGAGGGAGGGTTTGCTGCAACTTTGGGAAAGGACAAGAGTATAGAGCTGAGGGGCAGCAGTGGGAGCCCCACAAGTTCAGGGTGCTTTTTGGGTGCTGTAAAGGTTTTGTGAGGTCTGAGACAGTTTAGATGGGGAGGAGAGCCTGCCTTTGATGCCTCCAGTAGCCACTAATGCTGCTTTGGGCAGCTGACGAGGAGGGAGCAAACTATCGCTTGTGTTGTGGGTTATGGCAGCCAGTTCTTCCCCTCTGCTGCTCCCTCTGCTGCTGAGCATTGATCTATTGATCTGTGCTCCTTAGAGTCCTTCTGTCTTTCCCGTGGCTTAGAAGAGGGCACGATGCTCACTCCTGGGAGGTGACAGGTGAGAGGTGCTACGGGGGGAGCAGAGGTACAGAACTTCACGGCTTCAAAACCTAAACCCCACAGTGCCCCGTGTCTGTTGCATATCCCGGTATAAACCATTCTTAAACTTGACCTTCAAGTTATCCATGGGGAAAGGAGACTGAGTGAGGGTGAAGAAGTGCCAAAGGGTTGATATTTGTGACTCCACCACTGTTTCATGGGTCTGGGGACATTTCCTTGGTCACATTGTTACCCCTGGCTGTTGTCCCTGTTCTGGCACCCAGCTTTCCTTTAATGGCACTGGCACTCCTGGCTGTTTTGTTGTATATATTCCAGTTCCCAGTTACTGGTTTCTGCCAGCCTGATTGGATATTTGTGCACTAAATTTGCTGTATGCAGTATATAATCTATATGCTATGCAAACAGTGTAAGACCTTTTTAGAGTGGCCAACTGTGGTTGTAGTTTTTGAAAAAATGCAAGAGTTAGAATTGGCCAAGTGTAAAATTTAGTGCAATTTAATATCCGGCATAAAAGAAGTTCATTCAATCTCAAAAGAAGTTGGAGAGGGAATGAGAGCAGGTGCCAGTGAATAACTCCAGCTCCTCCCTCTCATTGAAACATGCTGCTGGGTGGTGAGGCCAAGGAAATGTACATGAAGGGGATGATAGAACTTAGCAGACATGTTTCTGTCAGCATCACCTGAAATCAGCATCACCAGAAAATGGAAACAATCCCATGTGATTCCCTGAGGAATCAGAGGAGGCTGGAAAATAACTGGACCTCTCTTGCAGCAAAGAAAGCATTTTAGTTTATAAAACAAACGTTTCCACCTGAAGTCAAATGCTATCAGCATTCAGTTATGTAATTTCTTTCTTCAGAAAGCCGGTATTTAACACACTGATTGTCGTAGGAAAACCCTCTGCTAGAAAGGTTTGCCAATTCCAGTTCTTCCTCTTTGTTAGCACCTGGAATTAGCATTGCTCTACCCCATCATCTGGAACTGATTCTTCTGAGAACTGTGGATAAGAGGTTCCTCCTGTCATGGTCTTTGAATGGTGGAGAAGCTCAGAGCACATTTAATGATCCTCAGGGATCTGGGCACAGGGGGAAAGCTGCTGAGTTTTATTTCTCTATGAATGTCCCATGGGCTGCTTGTGCTATGGGAGGAGGTTGGAGAAAGGCCTGCAGACAGGCTTTTTAACTGCCAGTGGGGAAGTGGGAGGAACAGGGGCTGGGACTGATGCTCTGGTGCTCTTCATGGCTCTGGAGCAGGCGAGGCAGCAGCAGAACTGTCACGGATGTGCAGCTTTGTGGAAGGCTGCCCAGCCAAGAGGTGTTTATTGGTCCTGTGCCTCAGGCTCTGGGAGAAAGTTTTCCCCACAAGCTCAAGTATTGACCAAATCTCCTTGATAAGTCAGGTAACATGACATGTTGAGGACATTAGCACTATTTTGGCTTAGGTAGCCCAGCACTCTCAAGTGCCAGGTGCTGCATGACTCCCTGATGTCCAAGTATCTATAATCTGGTATGAGAGAAGAAACTATACATTTCCTCCAAAACAATAGCATTTTGGTCATCAAAATGAGATCTGTTGTGCTGGTAGATCTTAATAATTGCCTTGGTTTTTGCAAGTGTCAGGACAGAAGGTGGGGAAGCAAGTAATGAAACTGGCTCCCAGTGTTTACAGGGACAATCAGCATGACAGACCCAGCCGAAGGTGTCTGAAGACTTAACATGCTGCTGATATCAAGAGCAGCCCTGATGTACTTGAGCTACACTGAATGAAAGAGCCCTGGCAGGTCTGGGATAAACTGTCCATGCCTGATGTTTGATGTGTTAGAGAGCAGGAACCGAAAGAGGATCTCAAAAAGGAGGATATTGACACGGTGACAGGGACATTTCTCAAACTGTGGGTCTCCATCTCTGAGGCTGGTGTTAAAATGGGACACCAAGCATTAAGAATGATCGTTCACATAAATCCTGGCAGCACTCAGGGAACAGGACAGCAGCTCACTCCTCTGAGTCAGGGAGTGAGAAATGGCTGCAGCTAACAGCTGGGAGTGCATTCTTGGGAGGGAGGAATGAACTTCAGACTTGATCCTGGAGGGGATTTAGCTCTAGAGGTAGGGAGGGGGAGACAAAACCCTGCTGGCAATGGCTCTGACAAACACTGGTCTCATGGTACGGTTCAGAGTGAGTGAGAAGGAAAAAAAGTGGAGTTGTTTGGAAGGTGCACAGGAATTGAGACAGGATATCAAGGACCCGACTGAATTTTCTGCTCTGTGAACAGCCAGGGAAGACATTCTGTGCAGAAATAATCAGAGCTGATTCACTAGTTCTGACTATCCAAACCTAGAGATTGGTTAGTTAACAGTAAAGTCTTCCAACAGTGAGGAATTTTCAAATTGCCTTAGGAAACTGTTTCAGTAAGTTTCCCTCATAATAGAAATACATTTTCCTAACCATTATGGTGAGTTATTATTTTTGTGTTATATTAGTGCTCTGGAGCTTCAGGCTTGCAATGAAGTTTATCTGTATTTGTGCCCCATGAGACTGTGTGTCTGGAGACTGTGAAATAAGGGACGAGTCAGCAGGTGGAATGGTGTGCCAGAGATATCACAGAATATCCCTGTACCCAGAATATTTTGGGTGCCACAGAATAACCAAAGAGAATGCCAGGAAAGCCATAAGAAAGAATATAATGAAGTAAAGCACAATGAAAAGAGAATTCAAGAAAAAATAATCAATAAATGTCACAGTAAAAGGGGGGTAAAATAGGAATGGTTAGAAGATGGAAAAAATTACCATGAAAATACTAAAAAAAAAACCCAAACCAGTTTTAAATGTGAGTTATATGCAGCACAGCGAATTAGGATCACTTGTGTGCTGCACCATTGGCAGCTATGAGAAAGGAATAGCAAGGGCAGCTCATCTGTTCTTCACTTACTTCTCTAATGACGAGAGACATTCTGCCTGCTGAAGGCCAGCAGAGAGCTTTGATTTTTCATAGGTCAGTTTATTTTGCTGTTCACTTTCAGTTTTACTTCTGAAAATTTTTCAGGAGAACTTCTTTCTTGCTCTATCCAAAGCCTTTCGTACTTTGCATTTTCCAATGTATTTCTGCAATTCTGATTATTTTTTCTTAAAATTAAATTCTTTTGGTTTTATTTTAGCTTTTATATCCTCTCTTATTTCTTAGTAATAGCTAGAAAATAATACTTAAAGAATTGTGATATAGAAGGGGACTGGGGAGAGCTTCCCTGTTCTGAATCTGCTGACTTAATTCCATATAAGCTCTAGCTAAGGGGAAAGATATTCCTGAGCTCCCTTAGAAAATGTAATTATAGATTTAATTCTATGGTACATGTTCTGCATGTTGCTGTGGAAGTTGGCCAGCTTCATTCTGATGTTACTTTCTATCATCTTTTAAACGTTGTGGCACTTGGGGGTTCCTTGTCCACGGGGAAAAAAAAGGAAAAAGGAAATTGTTTCTCCCAGCTGCAAAAATATCAAGGTGGAACTGACTGTCAGTCTTACCTCTTGTCTGGGAAATGACTGGAGGAAGTCTCCAAGGAAACCATTCCCATGTGCATGAAGGACATGAAGGTGACGACTGGAAACAGCCAGATTGGATTTACCAAGGTTTAATCTTGCAACTTGATTGCTTTCTGTAGCAATCCAGGAGGAGATGGGCACAAGAGAACAGAAGTGGATGTTTTGTACTGTGAGTTTATCAAGTTCTTTCAGTCTCCCATGGTGTCTCTGCAGTTATAATGAGGAGGTTTGGCTGAATGGCTGGACAGAAAACTGGGTGGACTTGGCAAGTGTGAGGATTCCATCAAATTGCAACTAATTGGGGAAATAACTGATAACCTCTAGAACAGGGTTGCTACACAAAGACTGACTTGCTAGAAAGAGTCTTTGCAAGAAAAGACCTGCAGCTCTTGAGGGCAGAACAAATAGAACAAAAATCAGCAGTGTTCTGTTGTAGTGTGAGCGTGGAACTGGATCTGGAGCACCCAACTGTCATGGAGAGGCTGAAGGAGCTGGATTTGTTCAAACAGAAAACAAGGTTAAGAGGGTATTCACTTGAAGTCTTCCATGTCCTAATGAGTGACTGACAGGAGAAACATGCTCTCCTCAGAGACACATGATGACATGATGACATGTGGGAACAAGCCACAACAAGAGATATTTAAAATACTCATTATAAAAAGAAGTTCTTGATAATGAGGGTGGTTAAGCCCTGGAATAGCTTGACAAGATTGGAGATTTTTAACAAATTGAACAACGTTGAGCAATCTGACCTTACTCCTAAGATAACTATTTGAAAAGGAGATTGGACTAGACCCTCAGATATCCCTTCCAATCTAGTAGTTTTTCCTACAATTTTATTGTGTGAAGAACAAGACTTTGATGACATATCACCTGTAAAATAATTGTTCTCAGTTAAAATTGGTCATATCTGTCATTTATTCTCAGAGGAGAATAAATCAAATAATTGTCATTTGGAACAGACCTCTGGATGGACTTAATCAAACATCCAACCTCAAGTACAGCTGTTGCTGAAAACAAATCATGTCAAACATAACATTATTTAGCTGATTTTTGAAAATCTCTTTGACTAGAGATTCAACAACTTCTCTTGGCAAGCTGTTCTGGGACTGCACCGTCTTTCTGGTGAAAATGGGTTTCCTAATACCAACCTCAACCTCCCAAAATGCACTTTATGGGAATTTCTGAATGTTTTAAATGTTTATTACTAAGCTGAATTTTGATCTATCCCCTTCCAGTGGTGTGCAATCAGATGCTTTTTTGAAGTTCTTTTTTCAGATTAAACAAATTCAACTTCTCCATCTTCTTCTTTAGGAAGTCTCTGACAATTTTGTTGCACTCCACAAGTGTTTTTCCATACTTGAACTAGGAGACTGAAAACACATCATGGCATTGCAGGTGTGACTTCCCTACGAGCAAGAAGAAGAAGGTTACAAGTTCAAATATGCTGGGCATGGTCCTGTTGCAGGCAGGTATGCAGTTTGAAAGACCCATGTGCAGAATTTGGTGTCATTTTATTTCTGAATATTGTGTTGGTCCCAGGCTCAAGTTTATCAAGTTTCTTGTTACTTGAAGTTTTAGTGTCGTTTGACTTATTTCCACACACCCCATCTTCACCTGCAAATTTGCTGAAGATGCATTCTGTCTGATCATCCAGGCCATTGGTAAAGATGTGGAATAACATTATCCCAGAATCAGTCCCTATTGTACTCCACTTACTGGTTGCCAGCTGGATGCTGAACTATTCATTAATGCCCTTTAAGCCTGGTAATCCAACTAATATTCAGCCCATTTAAGCCCATTCATCCAGCATGTACTTTTCTCAATCACAGAAAATGCTTTGCAATCAGATTTCAAAAGCTTTACTCAAGATATTTTATAACTACTTCTTTTTGCTAGAGCACTCACGCAGGGTGATGAGATCCAGCTAGAAGCAGTGGCTAGATAGAGCTTAGAGAATGAAGAAAGAAATACTGATAGCCATCATGATGGATGTTTTCAGAGGGCATTTAAGGTCTTACTCCACAGTCACATACAAAGTATTCCCACCCAATGTGACACAAACTGCCTTGACCTGGCAAGCTGACGATGTGCATGATGTTCTCACTGGGCTTGGTCTGAGCTGCATTGGCTCCAAAACAAATCTGAGACTCTCGGGATTAGGGGCAGTCAGTAGAGCACATCCCCATCCCTGACTGCAGACTTGCCACTCACTTTGAAAATCCCTGAAAGTCCTGAGAATAGGTTGTGGGGATGTCTCTTCAAAAATTTGGTTGAACAGGTTGTTCCAGGCATATTTGAATAGATAGAGAGCACCCTCTGAGGATCAGTTAATGACAAATGAACACTGGCATTCATGTAACCGTAGAATGATTTGGTTTGGAAGGGACATGAAAGATCATCTTTTTCTGACCCCTCTACCATGGGCAGGGACACCTTCCACTAGACCAGGCTGCTCCAAGTCCCATCCACCTGGCCTTGAACACTTCCAAGGATGGGGCATCCAACACTTGTTTGGGCAACCTGTTCTAGTGTCTCTCAGACTTTTCTTTATGCAGTCTATGTATTTGGTGTGCAGAAAGCTCTGAGTATTTTACTAACGTTTCTGGGAATCATGATGTTGTTGGCCTTTGTTTTCTACATAAAGAAAACTCACATGCAATAGTGTGTTCCAAGGTACAGGACCTGCCTGTGCCATGAACGTCTTGCTGCTTTGACTGCTGTTCTGCTTGCCTCATTCAGATATTAGGTCTTTCCCTCTGAGCTCAGTTTTCCATGTCCTTGGAAGAAGAAAAAGACAGATTTTAATGAATACCTCATTTATATGGTGTAAGTGCAAGAAAAAGGTGCTGTGGAGTTTTCCAAACTGTTTTTCAGAGCCTCAAATAAATGAGAAGATGCTCTTTGTTTTCCCTCCTGCTGTTGAAGGCAGCAATTGACTGGGATGAAGAGGTAGAATGTAAAAGACCTACTATTACATAACGTTGCCCCTTATTAACTTGCAATCACCGCATATGATTGGACTCAAAAAGAGGTTTCCTGTTTCATCTGACATGCCTGTGTTACTTCATTTTTTGTGTGGACTCAGGCTTCTCAGTTGGCCAAACACAAATCAAACTCTTTGTAGCATATTTTGACTAGCTCCCTTATGAACACTGGGGCCACAGCTGTGGATGTCCCTCACAAAGACATATTCACCCACATAATTGTGAAGACTCTGTTTCCTTTGGGTAAAGGGTAAGTGAAATCTTCTCAGCTACTGTGTGTACAAAATTGAAACCTGATGAAGTTGGATGATGCTCATTTGAAAGCAAGGTTCCTTCAAATTAATGTAATATCCCAAAAGAATGCCTCACTAATCCTACTCCTGCACTTGTATGGAGGAAGGTCACTGCTGCTCAGCCCTCTTAATTAAAAAGCAGACATCATGATAGGCCTTTGTCCCCGCAGGCCCAAGGATTTTCTTATCTCTTGCAAGCTCACTAGCCAGTACAGACTTTATCCAGAAGTAGGATGAGAAGAATTAAAGAGCAAGACTCCCCACCCCGGGCAAGACTTGTAATATGCCTTGCAGAAGTGAAACATAGTACAGGAAGCACAACAGCATGTGGCATCCTAACAGCACTAAAGCAGAAGAGCATAAGTTGCCTGAGCTCCAAGTGAGGCCAGGGCCTCCTGTCAGCTTTTCAATTCATTAATGCTTGCAGAAATAACAAGAGAGCAGCAGGTAGAGTCAGCTGAGCCCAGGAAGTAATAAACTTACCTGAACAAGTGGAGGATATTGCAGGTCTCTGTGCATTTTACTGCCAGCTGCACCACGCTTCAGCTATGTGAAACATAATACAGTCCACTGGGATCAATGAAATTGTGTTAGCACATCAGTAACATACTTGAGGATCTAGCACTTGTAAATAGTTCCCATGGTACTACAACTCCTTGCTTGCCCTGCCAAAAGATACATATCAGTACTGCAGAAAAAATCTGAGCACAACAAAGAAGTCTTAGAAAAGCAAGTAAAAACTTTCTACACACCCTGCTTCTAATTTAGGTGCCATCCTGCAGTCAATTCTGACTCTCTTTGGGATCCTAATGACATTGTCTTTTCATTTGTCTTTGTGTACAGAGCATGTTAATAGGGAGATCCCTATCTGTATTTATTTATGTAATAATGGATATTCAAATCCACTCTGTTCATGCATCCCAAAATGATGAGGGTAGGCAGCTAGCTCTCTCTCTCTCCACAGGACAAAGAGAACTGTTTAAGAGAACTTTAAGCAGGGAATGAGCAAAGAAAATGGGATAAAATTACATGGGGATTGGGCCAATTAATCCACAGCTCTCACTAATGTGATTTGCATAGACAAGGAATATATGGTTTGTTCTGTAATATTTTCTTGAGACACCTAGGATCACTTATATCCTCCTTTTCTATATAAAACAAAGAGAATAATTGCACGTTTTCAAGGAGAAAGCTTAACACATAAGTCTTCTTTGCAATTTCTTCCTGTGAACCAAATGTAAAATGGCTGCCAGATGCTCTGGTTATGGTTATTAGAGATTTATGGCTTCATCCCACGGGCAGTGAATAGAAGAAACAGCTAAATTTAAAGACAATTTTATCAGTATAAACACAGACACATGCAAAAAGGAAGACATATTATACGCAATGAACAAACTTCAAGGCAAAAAGACCACTGGGAACTCAAGCAGGAAACTATGAGAGCAAGTGGTCTCTTTCAATATCTTTGAAGTACAACAATCAAATTTATAATATTAAAATCCAAAGCCAGAGATGCAGTTTAGTGTGTGGGAGAGCTTGCATAGCCCACTTGGCAAATGGCCTGGAGAACATTCCCTGTTTGCCTAGTGTGTGAGAGCACACAGGGAACACAGATAAAGCACAAAAACTGCAGGGTGTGTGCCCCAAACTCATCATATTAGGTAAGAATATGACCATCATCTGTTTTAGGCAGTAACTGGTGAACTTTAAAGGAATTTCTGAAATTAAGAGTCTTCCTAAAGAGAAGTAAAAAAGCAGCATGAAAATAAGTGTTGGAGAAGAGAGATCCTGAAGTAACAAGAGCAGCAGAGTGGACCTTGTTTGGGTCTGACAGAAGTTGCCCTGTGGCATCACTAGCCTGCCCAGGCTGGGCCAAGCATCCTCCCCTGGGATGCTACAGGGATTTGGTACCCAAACACTGAAGGACAGCACAGTTGGAAATCTGCAGGGGTTCACATTTTTAAGTATCTAGTGTTGTGATCATCTGTCATACAACTAATCCTGACTCTGAACGTACAGTTCCCCATTTGTCAGTTAATTTTGTGTTGATAAAAAATGAATAAACTGCTTCTATTCTGACTTTGCTTAAATACCTAAGCAGTTTTTCTCCCTGCAATATCCTCTCACATCATCTGTGACTTCTGTCATCTTAGAGTACCTTCATACAAGCCCAAGTCATCTATCTCCCACCAAGTTTTAGGTTCTGTGTTCTGGCAGATAAATAATGCATAGACTCCACATTTCTGGAGCTAAATTGGACTCCTGTGGAGAAAACTATTTGCCTATACCATGAGCTTACAGGCTGATTTTATTATGTTTTCCACAAACTCTTCCCTTTGCATGCTGTACTCCCCCCTCCCAGAACTGTTCCGAAGTCACAAGGACTCCCAGAAGGATGATCTCTCAGGGAGAAAAATAGGAAAGCAGCCAAACCTCTTGTCACCATTGTCTCACAAAAGTCTTTGATTTCATATTCTTCCTCCTCTTGAGACATTGCAACTTATATTTACGTCTAGCACTGTGAAAGGTTCTCATATTTTCTGCACTGAACTTTATCCCTTCAAGGTTCTTTTCCACGGGAAACAGTTGTTCTTAGGGAGTGGGGTTCTTTGGCTTTTCAGAATTACTTTGATGACCTTGGGAAGCTGGAACACAGCAGTGTTAAAACCAGTACACTGCTGCAATAAATACTCAATTGTAATTTTAGCAAAGCAGTAACACTGATTTACACATATAATTGAATGCCACAAATAGACCTGCACTGGATGAAGAAATATGGACAGTAGAAGCTCTTATTTTATTTGATTTCCTCTTTTTATTATGACTTTGTCTCTGTATATGTAGAGTAGAGACACTTGCTAATTTCCTGGACCACTATCACTCAGAAATGTCTAGAACAAGCTGTCTCCTCTGTTCACACATTAGCAGGTATGATTCTTTCCTGATTTGCCTTCTGGTATGTTCCTAATTAAAACTGGATATATTAGCAAAGCCAGGTTGAAAATTATGATTGATGATATTTTTCCCTAGAAAAGGCATTTTGGAGAAATCATTCCATATTTTTGTCTTCTCAGAAATTTTAGTTTTCTAGTCTTTGTAACTGTCATACCCCTATTACACCAATTTTTAAAATAAAAATTATAAATATGGCAATTCTGAGTGGTAGTTGTCATGAATAAAGTTGATCTTGGGCTGTTCTTCCCTTTAAAATATTTATTATATAATGATAGCTAAGCTAACTGGAAACTGTCTTGGAGACTGTTGGAAGTCTAAGTATCTAAAAATGAGGTGCATCCTTGGCTGTTCTGTTACAGAGGTTGAACTTGAGGCTAGATTGGATTATCTGTATCCTACGATACAGAAATGGCCACTAGGAGAGGTTTACATTATATATATTAGAAAAAAATTCTTCATGGAAAAAGTTGTCAAACACTGGAACAGACTGCCCAGAGAAGTGATGGAGTCACTATCCCTCTAAGTGTTCAGAGAACACGTGGTAATGGCACTTGAGGACCTGGCTTAGGGGTGAAGATGGTGGTGGCAGACTCGTAGTGGGATTTGGTAATCTTATAGGTCTTTTCCAACCTTAAGGATTCTATGTTTCTATGATAATAAGTGTGGTCACCCTTAGAGTCAGTAAAGGCTCAGAAACGAATAAGAAGACACAAGTATCGTATTTTTTGTGTCACTTTCAACTTGGGTAAGAGAATGAGGCTAAAAAAGTTTATTGTATCACTGATCTGTATCTCTCAAGACAAAATGACCAGGTATAGGCTGCAAGCTTAATAATATTCTCATTTGTATTCTGTGTTGCTTACTGTTGAGAAAACTTAATTTTTCAGCCAGCTGTTTAAAACATCCATACTTTCACCTGACTTCCCATCTCCTAGCTGACCTCTGCTGCATGGAGGGGAGACACTTCAGTGCAGATGTGCTTGCTCAGGCTGACACAGCCATCCCGTGGCTCTTACACTCTGTTAGGGATGCACAGCAATGGCCGATGGCCTCTGCTGATCTAAGAGCATCATTAAAATTAATAACACATGAAACTTGCTGAACCAAAATAGAATATTCAAAAGCAGACTTCAGGTCTCTAAGTCAAAAAAGGCTTTAACCCTCTCTCTCTCTTTAGGTTTGAGTGGAGATTTCCCCATGTGTCTGCAAGCCTACAGACCAAACCCTCTGTTTAGAACTCAGTTTACCCAGTTTCTTGACTCAATGATTTTAGATATTTTTCAATACATAAAGTATCTGAATGTAAGTAGAAAATATGCTGAAGAAGGGAGTTTCTATTAGCATGAATACAAGTTTTCTGCAGTATAAACAAACATTTCTTTCCCCATGAAAATATGAATATTTTCTTTTTTAGACAAACCTGGAATACATCTTTCAATGGTTTTCCAATCAGAAACGTGTCTTCCTTTATAGCACAGTCATATTGTGGTTCTAAAAAAACCTTTAACCTTTCAAAACCTTCAAGACCAGGCTGAATGGCACACTGAGCAACCTGGTCTAGTAGAAGGTGTCCCTGCCCATGGCAGGAGGGATGGAACTATATATCTTTAAGGTTCCTTTCAATCCAAATTATTCTATGATCCTATGATTCAAATCTTGAAAACAGTACAGGTCCTTTATCCCACGTCATGTACTCACACTCTTTTTTACATCATGAGACAAACTAGGATGGGGGATTTCGTGTCACTTACAAAGCTGCTGTGGCTGCAGTTCAGCCTCATGATCATGCTCACAGAGTGTTTCTACGTGATAGCACTCCCTGATATAATTGATCTGGACTGTTTGGCACAGGTTACAAAAAGGTTTCATGCTGACTATTCGAAAGGGTAACTGAGCTTTTGCAAAACAGTGGCTGAAATGGGGTGACACTGGCTTAATTTTTTATTCTGAGATCAGCTGTGGACCATCAGTAGGTGAGCAGTGCAACTTAAGCATGGAATGATATTTTTATCTCTTTTTTCACCTCTCCAACCTCTTTTTATTTTCTAGTTCACATCTTGAAGTTAGTGATGAACATATCCCTTGTCTCTTGATGGCCATAGTAACAAGAAAATTAATCCTCCATGTAGCTACAGCTATGAGTTCCAAATCTCAGCTCTCAGTCATTTTGAAGTGACTTCAAAGGGCTTTGAATAAGATCCAGGCAATATATTAAAGGTTACAGGAGGAGCCTGTTGAAGAAGCAGAAGCATAGTGCCAATCTTGACAGTGCATGAGGTAGCCTGTGAATCGACACCCCTATTTGACGACACTGCTGTCTTCCTTTCTCAACCAGTCCCAATCACTGTGGAAAATGAGCTGGCTGACTTCATGTATAGGTACCTTTTGCAATTATTGTTCCTGCTTTTCTGTGCCATGTGGTTATGGCTAATGTTAAACCTAGCATATCTACTTGCAGCCAACAAAGCATCAGGAGGGATGGTTTACTCATGACTAATTTTCAGTCCTTGACTTTACTTGGCCTGCTAGGCTTGTTTCTGCTCTAGATCAATGTGGAGCCAGTGAATTATTTTTTTGTGTGTGTCTTAGAATTCCTTCTGATCCTATCATGCACAGGCAGCTGCATTTTGGGTGTGCATCCTGCTGGAGTCATTCGTGCTCACAGGATGCACCTCCTGCCTCCATTCTCCACTCCTGTAAATTCTGCTCTGTGCAGTGCCAGCCTACAACAGGGTCAAACAAGGGTGGCGACAGCTGGGAAGTGTTGGAATGGCACAGATGTTCATTTACTTTATGAAGTTCCAGACAGCGTAATTGTAGGCAAAGTGGATTAGGCAAAGTTAAAGCTGACTGAACTGAATGTAAAGATTTTATTAAGAAACACAATTTAGTGAAGAACCATGTCAGGTTTCCTCTATAATCCCAAAGCCTCACATCCCCAGATATTGTTGAGTGTGGGGGAGCCCAGCAGGTTCTGGGGTCTCTGTAAGCTCAGACATTGAAGATGAAACATCTACACTTGGCAGAGTGTCAGCCACGGACAGAGAGGATTGTGACACAGAATGGATTTCCTGTCAAGAATGCTGACTCACTGTATTCAGACATGCGTGCATGTATGTCCAATGGTGGGTTATTTATGTTACTAACAAACCAATGGTGCTTATACATGTGTCACCTAAAACTGTATAAAATAGCTGCACAGCTGTAGTAAAGACTCCTGGTCCTGGTATCCAAAAGCCGTGTCGCTTCCACCTCTACCGCGACAGTTGAGAGCCTGAAGGAAGCCCACAGGAAACTCAGAGTGCAATGACTTGTAGTGGGTTTGATCTGAACCAATGCCTTTTCTCTGGGATCATAGTTTTCTTCAGTCACTCTCTGATCCATGTGATTATGCAGCCAGCTCTGACAAAACTGTATTGAAATAGAGACTTTGACAAAGTCAAATCACGGTGTGTCCACCACTGTAGGGAAGTTCCTGAAATACATACTGATATCTCCCAGTAGTGCACTAATAGAGACATGAAGGTGGCACCACAAATGGGGGCACTATCAGGCTGAAATGGAGGGTTTGTGTCAGGTCACAGCAACTTGCCAAAGCTCTTGTTAATTTTTTCCATGCTGCCAAAGAGAGCTGAAGCCCATTCCCAAGCTCTGGATAGCCTCCAGTCTCTGCTCTCAGCAGATGTAGTGAGGAAGGGCCACAAGCTCGGTGAGTAAATCTGTTGTCTACCTCTAATCAGGAAAAAAATCCAGGGCAACACGGAGCTGAAAGACTTCATTCTAAGAATTGTGGGAGTGGGTGAAAAAGACCAATAGAAAGAAACACGTAAAGGTCAGGAATGACTGTGGTTGCTTTTAAATTCATCTGCTCTGAATCCTCACAGATACTGAGGTCTGAATGGTTGGGGAAAATTTGAATGATCATTTTTGAATAAGAAATTAAGTTTCAGTGAAAACAAGCATTGCATTCGTTCTGTATAAATAAAAGCATCTACAATACTCTTTAAACTATCTGTTTGGTATTTTAGGAGTAAAACTGTGTAAAAATAATTTAAATTTCCCATCTACTAATTTTATTTTAAAACCATATGTAGCATAAAAACAGATAATACACACACAATAATGAATGTAAACAAATTATCTACATGGATCTTATGCAGAAAAAAATAATTTAGCTTTTTAGTTTCCTAAAAAGAACAGCACAAACTCAGCAACTCTACTTCCTTGTGGAGTTAATCTTTGTTCCCTGCTCAACTCTGTTTGTGAGCTTTCCCAAGTATTAAGCCACCTTTAAGGGAAAATATTTGTCTAGCAAATTTACAAGTGCTTTCTTCTGTTTCCATTCTTCTCTCCTTGTTAACATTTTGTGGGCATTGCAAACTGATTCTGAATCACTTTAGTTCCTTTGTAATTGACTTGAGTCTGGAGAAGAGTCCACCAAGATGATCAGAGGGATGGACCATCTCACTTACGAGAAAAGGCTGAGAGAACTGGGATTGTTCAGCCTGGAAAAGAGAAGGCTTCAGGGTGGCCTAATTACAGCCTTCCAGTACCAGGAGAGAGCCTACAAGTAAAGATGGAGAGAGACTATTTACAAGGTCATGTAGTGACAGGACAAGGGGGAGTGGCTTCTAACTGACAGAGAGTAGGTTTAGATTCGATATCAGAAAGAAATTATGTACTGTGAGGGTGGTGAGGCACTGGAACATGTTGCCTAGAGAAGCTGTAGGTGCCCCATCCCCGAAAGTGTTCAAGGCCAGGCTGGATGGGGCTTGGAGCAACCTGGTGTAGTGGAAGTTGTCTTCAGCCACTGCAGGGGGTTTGTAACTAGATGGTCTTTAAGGTCCCTTCCAACTCAAACCCTTCTATGATTCTATGATTATGTCCCCTCCAAATGGTTGGGTGTATAATGCAAAAACTACCTGCATTGTTACACTGTGAGAACTGAAGCAAATTTAAATGATTTCTGAAGTATTGCAGTTGTAAAGCATTTCGTGGCTCCGCAAAAATAAATTTAACCAGTCTACAGGTATATTGACGTTCATGAAAGAGACGGTGCTATGGGCAGTCCCAAGATGGGAGTATGTTGATTATGGCATAGATAGTTCTGCACTTCACAGCAAATTTTACTGGATAAAATGAAGCTTTTTAGCTTTTTGAAAGAAAAAAAAAGAAAGAATCAGATTAGATGGAATGTTTTTGGACTGTTAAACATCAATATAGATTTCACACTGGGTATTCATAGAGCCAAGTGTGAAACAGTATTGCTTCCACTGCTGGACACTGTGTTTTTGCAAGACAGGTAAGTCTTACAAACACACAGACTGAGAATAGTATAATGGAGAAAAATGCAGCATGAGTTCATTGAGCCCTGCTCATTTTTAATGTATATCTAATATTACTCTCATCCATTCATGGGTCTAATTTGGTCTTAATAGAA
Source organism: Myiotriccus ornatus (assembly GCA_036023395.1). Classification (NCBI taxonomy): domain Eukaryota; kingdom Metazoa; phylum Chordata; class Aves; order Passeriformes; family Tyrannidae; genus Myiotriccus; species Myiotriccus ornatus. The sequence goes on from JAYRBT010000114.1 coordinate 109,067,209, forward strand.
ACAGCCATAACTCCTGCTGAATTCGATGTTTAAGTGAAATGATAAGAGGTGATAAAGGTCATACTGTAAGGTTACAGAATCTAGTGATGCACCATTACACTCCAATTAAAAAATGCTAAAAGTGACATTTGTAATAATTTTTAAATGAATAGAAATAAGGCTGAGATGCACGATTTTGTAAGACTTTTTTCTTCCTCGACTATGGCAAAGGAGTTCACATTTGAAGAAACACTCACTGGAGGATACTAAAAATTAGATTCTATGTTTTTTGTCTTTTTTTTTTTTTTTGTGGAATGAAAAAGGAGAGGGAAGAAGCCCCCTTTAATCAGTGAGTTGAAAAAGTGGACTGCTGAAAAAAATGCAGGACATTTAATCTAGTTGATTTTATAATCCAATATAGCAATTCACAAGCCACAGAGTCCCTCTAAAGATGTTTAAAATGCAAATTGCACTGATTTTATTTAATCTAATACTTTGGATACCTGAGGGCTTTTTGGCATCCCAGTGCTTCCCATTCTTTGATTATGCACTGTGCTCAGGCAGGACAGTAAAAATCCTCCCACCAACACCAAGGAAAAGCCAGATATAAGATCTGGCTTGTATTTCTGCATGCAATCCTTCTCAGCCCCTGTTTCTCAGGTATTTCTGGGTGCCTACCTCCATAGTCTCCAAGCTGTGGACTGGGGCATTCAAGTTCTTCTCCTTGGGTCCTAAGAACCATAAATTACCAAAGTCACAGGTTCACACATGGCATAGGCAGAAGAGAGAATTTGTTAAACTCCATATGCTGACAAGGATAAATCAAATGACAACAAAGTGTTCATATTTAATTACGATTTAAAAAGCAATTCTGCTTAATTTTACAGTTGTGTAGTCCTCAGCTCCATAGCCTAGACCTTGAGTAACACCTCCCATCCCCTTGCTGTCATGCAACAGCTGCAAAAACCACTCAGGTTGCTGCCATCCCATTGCTGACCCAAGAGCTGAGCTACTGCTGGGATCTGCCACTCCTCTGATAGAGAGGCAGCATCAGCAGCTGAATGAAGTGATTCTGTGCTCAAGCAGATTGTAAACTCTCACTTCCTCTTTTGCCAAGAGCAAAGCAGGGACTGCTGCCAACACATGGGTGGGAAAGGAAGGTGGATATCAGGGAATGTTCCAGCTTTGGAGAACAAGTGTGACTATTCTCAGAGGCAGATATGGGGAACTAGCTGTCCTTCACTCCCACTGCAGCCAGATCACTGTGGGGTCCTTCCCAGGGTCACCTGTCTCAGGTGACTGTATCTTTGATAACTGGCTATTTCTAACAAAGAAACCTCTACTTAATAAGCTTGAGCCAGATCAGTATATTCTCTGCAGTACAAAAGGAATTCAAAGAAAAATATTTCAGCTGAATAACCTGGTGTTCTTAACTCCTCAGGGCTCAGCTTCTGGATCTGCTTTGCCAGTCCTGGAGTCCAAGATAATTCTTTCTTTTACTTACCTTGAGAATTATTAGGGCCAAAGGAAGTAATTATTGAAAATTCTCTCCCTAAGGAGATCAAAGCTCTCTAGTCATTTGCAATTGGCTTGAGGAGGGACATAAGTATTAAAAGTAAGCTCATACCCATAGTGCGAGAGACTTCATCTAGCCTAGATACTCGAGATGGAATAGAAAAATGCAAAAAGAGGAACAAAAATTTAAAACCTAGACCCATCTTTGGAGAGAGTTGACTCACAGAAGCTCAAAATGAGGACAGTTAGGAGGTGAAAAAGTTCAGCTCAAGGGATGGACTTGTCAACTGTAGCTGGGGAAATTATGGTCATTAGTTGGGAGCCAAAAGGGAAAAACTGTTTTCTAAAAGAAGTTGAATATTTTCTGCAAATACATATGGATTCTTTGATTATTGTTGTTTCAGTATAGTGAGAAATAATGTCAGCCCTACTTTATGTCTGTAATTAATTTATACAAATATTACTTTGTTTCACAAGTTTGAGACTAGTTGGACCTTGGTATGGGAAAGCTCAGCCACTGTCAACAGTGATAACTTCAGGACATATTTAATTCTGCAGTAACATCTTGAGGCTGGGTTTTGGCCATAACAGTTTGTTTTCCACAAAGTGAGAGAGACGTGGAGCACTACATCATGCTCAGAATTTCACTGGGTTTCTGACAGGAAAACTTGGGAGTACAACTATCAGAAAGAAATAAGCAACTAGATAGAGCAGGAGGATGACCTCTGGTTTGAATGGAAATTATGCAGAAAAGACTGGAAAGGCATTCACTGTTTTAGAAAGCAAAATAAGATATGAACAGGATGACCTGGAGAACAAAGAAATAGGAAGGGCCTCATCTTCAAAAAAGCCAAGGAAGTAAATGAAATACCTACAGTTGTTAGAGTACAAAAAAGAGGAACACTGCTACATATCCAGCCTCAGGGAAAGTCAGGATGGTTTAAGAGTTGTTTGAGATCATCTGAGCCTCATGATGCATAGAAGAAATAAAAAAAAAAAAAAAATATTTATATATATATAAAAATCTCAACACCGCAAAACATCAAATCATAAAATCATGGAATTGTTTGTGTTGGAAGGAACCTTCAAGATCATCTCGTTCAAAATCCTCTGCTTTGGGTAGGGGCACCTTCCACTATCCCAGGTTGCTCCAAGACCCATCTAGCCTGGTCTTGAACACTTCCAGGGATGGCACATCCACAATTTCTCTGGGCAATCTGTGCCAGGGCCTCACCACCCTTACAGATGTAAATCCCAAACTGTAAATGATTACAGTGGGAATCTCTACAGCTTCTTCCAAGAGAGTCTTCCAAGGTCGGAGCAGTGCAGTTACATGTACTCGCTGAGGAGGGGAAGGATTGTCATGTTGTCAAAGCTGAGATATAGTGCTTATAATAATTGTCTGATTTTAATATAGATTTCCTGAGATGTCCACACTGCAGCTCCACTGAGCATAGGTGTCTTCTACCATCTGAGATACCTGGGGTTACCCTCCCTGGCTTGAGACTGACACCCCAAAAAATGTAGGTCTCCTGTAGGTTCAATATCACATCTACCAACTCCATCTGGTTATTTTTGGATTCCATCCAGTTATCTATCTCAAAGGGCATGAGACACCTTTGCGTCTATGACTGAATTGAGCCCTGATCTGCCACTTCACTCTTGATTTCTGAAACAGGTCCATGATTTGAAAGACCTTCTTTTCTGGAACAAGATATTTAGTGAATTTGATGGACTCTGTGGTTAGGATTCACAGCCTGAAGTTCAGACAACAAATACAAGGGTCTGCATGGTAACCAAGTGTCTAAGCCAGCAGATAAGTGATCAGCGATCCAGCAGAGTCTGGAGGGGAATTCAGCTGATCAGTCACCAGGTACCTACTTCTGGGAGATGTGAATCATTCCCTGCAGGCCATTGACTGTATTGATTAGGTATCCATTGACTGTAACAGGAGCTGAGACAGCTGCATGCTGTTAAACACCCATCTCAATTCAGCTGTCTTAGTTAGTTACGATGATTGCACCTTAGTGAGTGTGATCTGGTCATGTAAGCAGTGGAGCCATCTGGGACAGCCTCATGTACTCAAGACACCCACATGGACGGGGCTGGCAGGTAAGACATAGGACAAAAGGGTGAACAGCTGGGGTCCAGGGGTATCTCACTGAAAAAAAGAAAAGAGAGATGATGTTTCAGCTAATCCAGAATACAAGATGATTTTGGGTCATCTTTCATCCATCACACTGGATGTTTATGTAAGGGCATCTGATCTCATCTGTGGAAGAAGTCTGATCACCTTTGACTCTTCTGCACATGGTATAAAAGATTATCGACAATGCCACTTTATCTCAGTGTTCTCAGCTTAGGCATGGGACATGACTGAGGGCACCAGTAAACATCTCAGACATCTGAACAGGGCTGGCATTTAGAACACAGGACTTAGAAAACACAGGACTCTTCTGAAGCAGCGTCTGGAGACAGGTGAGCTTCCCTCCTCAGTACCCAAAATGAGGTGGAGATATATTTATATATTCCATCTTTGGTTTTAGCTGAGTTGTTTCCCCTAGAGAAATTTTCCACTCTTTCTTATTAGGCAAATTTTATTCTTCTGTCCAGCATCTCTGCAGTGAAAGTTGTTGGGGATTTTGTTTGTTTGTTAGTTTGTTTTATGAATGGAAAAATGCAGCATTTTTAATAGGTGAACAGATGTTTGTGGGAGTGTCTTAAATATACATTTGAAAATGTTGCACTTTGAAAAAGAAGTCTGAGAGGCCTAAAAGGAAAACTTATGATTTTTAATAAATTAGGGAAAAAAGACATAGCTGCACAAGGAACCTTGCAAGATACTGTGAGGACAAATACTGCTGCAAAGCTGGAAGGAAGCCAGGAAAGCAAAATAGTCAGAAAGACAGAAGAGAAATTAAATGAGGGAGAGAAAAAATAAGACACAAGACAAGACAGATGATAGAAACACAGAAAAACGGGCAATTTTAAACACAGACTTGAGGAAATATATAGAAACTGTAGAAGACACATACAAGGATGGTGAGAAAAAGAACAAACCCCAAATCTGGTATACTGTAGCACCAACTGGTTGAATGTGATGGTTAAGGAGAGGGCAGATTCACAAAACTCTGCTTTTGGTAGTAAAACTGGCTTCTGGAGTACATGTTTTTCCTTCTCTTCCCACACACATCACACATATTCCCACCTCCTTGGCTACACTGCTTGGAGAACTTAATTCTCATTTCCTGCTCATTTTAAAGGATTATTTTTCCCTTCTATGCATCCTATATTTCTGCAACCCCGGTTACAGAGCAGCCTCATGAAGAGTGACATTGTGACAATCTAGTGCTGCAGAGCAGAAGAGGAAGAAAATCACTGCCTCTGCAGAAGGCCAGGGGCCGTGGTGGCTGCTATGGCTTTGCCATCACAGCCAACAGATCCAAAAATACATCCTGACACAGCAACATTTTAGTTGCCCCATTGTGTTTCTCCTTTCCCAAACCTGCTCCCCCTGGGGAAAAGTTTGTGATTCCACTCTTATTCTAGGCTAATTCCACCTCCTCATAGCAGTCTCACTGCAATGCATGCCAGGTCAGTAGACGTGGTTGTTCCAGAAAACTAAAGGCATGGAATTTGATTTTAAATAGTTTGTAGTTGTTTGGAGTGGGATTTTTTGTGTGTGTGTGTGTTTTTTTTTTTTTGGTTTGGGGTTTTTTTTGGTTGTTTGTTTGTTTTTTAAACTCATCTTTACCAGGTAAATTGTTGGTAAGAATTCTACAGGGAAAACAGGAACATATCTGTAACAGCTGCTGTTTGAAGGAATGTGATTTCAGTAACTGTGTGTTCTTCTCAGACGTGGCCAAAGACACATTAAAAAGGCTTTATCGTGGTACTGTATGTGCTGAAATCTCAAAGCTGCAGCAGCAGTCTGGTGGACCCAGGTCTTGGGGGGTTCTTCATAAAGGTTGTCCTCCAGAGGATGATGTCCAGTGCTGTTAGTGTCACTACTAAAAGGATAAAAGGAGGAGAGATGCTCCCTTTGTAATGACAGCCATTACCCTATAACCTGCAGCTCAGAAATCACTGGTAGATGATGTGTACCTATTCCCGTGAATTTAGTGAGACACAATTCAGAAGAGGATTAATTCAAGTGCTGCCTACCAACAAAAGCTTGGCAATGACTGTTTCAGGAAAGCTGTTGGTTGTGGACTCTCAAGAGGAAGACCAAGTAAATGAAGATAGCAGCATATGGCACCACACCTTGAGAAGGACTTGAGACAAGGTGAATGATAAGTAAATGAGGTGTTATCACTTTTGGTCACGTTTTGATGTTCCTTGTCTTCCTGAAACAGGATGAACGTTCATGGTTCTCTTGAAATTTGAGGGCACTAATGATGTCGGAGTTCAAGGAATGCCTGGATAGTGCTCTTAGTCACATGGTTTAGTCTTAGATAGTCCTGCCTGGAGCAGGAAGTTGGACTTGATCCCTATGGGTCTTTTCCAACTTGATGGACTCTATGATTCTATGCAATGTTACTAATGATGCCAATGATCAGAATGTACTAGAGGCTCTCTCTACTGAGACAGCAAAATTTTTGATGCCTTTGGGCCTTCCTAGTGTTATGGTTTTTATGGGGTTTGGCCTCTATAAAATGCCCTCTCAAAGAGCAACGCAGGATAAGTGATGAAACATGAGAAGGGTTACCATTGCACTGAGAAGCAGCACATGTGTTTTACAGAAACAGAGAGCATTTAGAAGTATTTGCCAGGTCATTTCTACCCAGATGAGTGTGATTCCTCGCAAAGGAAATAGGATGAAAGTATTACTTCCTTCTTATTGCCTTCACTTTATCATATAATTAAGAGTCAATGCCTGAAACCAGCATCGCACCAGCCCAGGAGCTGATACTGCAGAAGCAGATGAAGCCTCTTCAGAGAGCTGGGCAGCACAGGAGCAGAAGCACATCCAGAAAACATGAAAAATGTAACAGAAAGGGGAACAAAGACATAATTGTTTGGATGCACTGGGGAAAGTAACAGAGATTAAAGCAAGTTCTGAAGCTTGATAACATACGATGGAAAATCAAGGAAGGTTTATTGCTTGCCTATGGTTGCACATTTGTAACAGTGGACAATTTTTTGCTTCTCCTGTGTTGTCCTCCTATGAGTACAAACACCTACTTCATACATAAGAGGAATGAAAAAAAAGGGTCCGTGAGAGATGAAATATGGAGCCAAGATAAGCACTCAAAAAACTGGACAACTTCAACTACTGGGTCTGCTGCTTTTTGCTTGGGTTTGTCTGTTTTCTTTAAACAACATCTGTTGCTTGGAGGGCAAAGGGGCATTTTTGATATTTCTGGAATTCTTTCTTGAAACAGTGCTTGGAAGTATTTGACATGACTCAGACAGCGCCCATGGCAGAATCTTTGGGCATCGATCTTGGGATCTTTGGGATTCATGAGGATTTCTGTGGTGTTGCACATGACTATGACATCCCATTACAGTTACTGAAAGCAGGTACATCATTGCTTATCCTTCATGTGCTGGAGTCCGGCTCCATCTACTAAGTATCCAAGTAATGAAGGGAAATGCAGACACTTGTAAAACACCCACATCGTTTTTTAATTTGAGGCGTACCACATGCCTGCCAAAAAAAAAGCCTCACAGATTATGCACAGGCAGGAGGGCTCTGCAGAGAGATCTGGATAGACTGGAGACTGGATAGACTGGAGAGTTGGGCTGACTCCAATGGAATGAAGTTCAACAAGGCCAAGTGCCGGGTCCTGCACTTTGGCCACAACAACCCCCTGCA
>JAYRBT010000114.1:109074620-109085714 GCA_036023395.1 Myiotriccus ornatus
CAGAGATTGGACGTGGCCCTTAGTGCCATGATATAGTAACTGGAGTTGGATCAGGGGTTGGACTCGATGATCTTGGAAGTCTTTTCCAACCCAATCTATTCTATGATTCTATGATTGAATCCTGTGGCCTTTGGGATAATCCTGTGATAAAATTATTCAGAGAACCTTGAGAAACTGGGAATACATGGCTCTCCTGTGCCGCATGGTTAAGCAGGTGAGCTCCTGTATTAACATACTGCTGTGAATAGAGTTCATGGTGGAGTTAACTATGTTTAGAGTAAATCAGAAAACTCTATTTGAATCTAGTGCATGATCATAACACTGAAATAGCTGGAAATTTAATTGGGAAATTACTGGGATGACTTTGAGTCTAAAACCCTTCTGATTTTCCACCCAAGGCTTAGGTTTTTTTGCTTTTCTTGTGAAACAGTAAATCGGGTCCTTCATTTTTTTTGTCATCTGTCTTTCATTAAGACTGTGTGCCTGTGCAATGTGACTTTTTAATGAAGCTGTTTTGACACATGCAAATTTGTTACATGGTGCCAACTTTGCATAAGAACCTGGATGAGAAGAGGGGTCTATTCAGGGACAAGTCATGGGCAGCAAAGTAAAGTAAGGTTTAATCTGGCAGCAAATTGGAAAGTTCACGCCTTTTGCTCATTAAAACACCTTAATGCATCGAATGGGATCTCTTATGGAGTATACTGTTACTGTACATTAATTACAAGTGCCTTACGGGAGCCGTAAGTGCAGCTTTGTTCAGCGTTGCCTCGGTGCCTGACACCTTGCTGACACCACCAAGCTGTTACAGAGAGGCTGCGAGGAGTTTGCTGTGGAGCTTTAACACACTTTCTGCTCTAAGTGTGGTGGTGATGAGAGGTTGTAGGGTAAAATAAACTGCTGTAGTAAACAAAAATCTTCAGTCCTCCCAAACCATGATGACCTCAAAATTCGTTGAATTCGGTGACTTTTAGAAACCCCTGAGTCAGACCTTCTTCTGTTGGGAATCACTGTGATATTACAGAAAGAGATGAAGCTCCAGATGCTCCAACAGACTTCAGATTTAGTGACTTTAGCAACCATTGAACTTGAATAGAATTATCATATATAAGAAATGCTGTATTTTTAAAATAATTATACTGAACTGCTTTTAACCTTTATAGTGGGATGAGGTGAATGCTAGTTCTTATTTCTTTCCACTGAGTACAAATAAAAAGTGACTGAGAGACTACCTTAAAAAGAGGCATCTGCAATACAAAACACATAAAATTAAATTAATCCCATCTATTGCATCTGAATGTTTTATTTCTATTTAAACATTCTTAATTTGGATGACTTGAGAGTTTATTAATCATTCATCATTTGGGATTTTGAACAAATAAAAATGTCTAAATTTGCTCCTTACAGTATGAAAGACTATTGTCACTGCTTTAAATATGTAAACATTGCACGGTGGTTATCCTGTTTTTTGTAGAGATCTGCCCCTGTAATGACAGATAAATATTTACAGTTATTTTTACATTTTAGACTTTTAGCTAACAGAAAGAATGATTAGGCTGTTCTTTAGCAACAAGGACTTCAGTAATTTATCCTTGAGCAGTGGAAAGCACTGCAGAGCTGAATGTTCACTGAGATTCAGCCATTTTATTTGAATGTATTTTATTTGGATGAATGTGGTCTAATTTTATATGGAGTCCCTTCTAAAGTTCATAAAATTCAATGGATTAAAAGAACCATAGTGAACTATGTTCTATTGAAAATACGTTTCATTTGATCTCTGACATGTACAGTTCTGATGATAAAGTTCCAAGCAATTAATATAAATAACAGGGCCATTTTTAAATGTTGATGGTGAGTTTCATAAGGATTACATTTGCTCTCCACAGATGCACACACTCACATCTCATGAATTCTGAATAAGAAGAAATTCCAATAGTGGACGTATCAAACTGTACTTAGGATCAGTTTAGACAGGAACTGTATGTCTAAAAGTTCTTTCACCTTTTATGCTCAAATTACAGTTTGGAAAGTTTTATTCTCTTTTTGGTTTTGTTCTTGACCTTTCTAAAGCCCATTACACCCTGAGCTAAATTTTTGTATAATGCTGTTTTATTTTCCTGTTTCTGGCAACATTTTCAACTATAAATGAAAAAAGTATAGAACAAAAGCCAGAAATATTTTATATATGTGGATATTAAAGAAACCCTATCATAAACATATTATTGCAAAGAGAAGCATTAACAAGCATGAAAATAATAAATTAATAGAGGTCTAGAGAGCCTTAAATCTTTTCCTATGTGTCTATGTGTTATAGTAAAGGGTGGGATACAGTTCTACTACATCTCACTTATGCCCTTGAAATTCATTTCAGACAGGAACTGTGTCTACCTTCTCAACTGTTTCTGTAGCTCAGTTTTCAAATGGTTTCCTACTTGATCAGAATTTTTTGTGGATGTAGTTTTCAAAAATATTTATTCCTGAGCTTGTAAATGCCTGTTTTGAGGAGACAATTGGCCACTTCCTTCCTAAACCTCCGTTGCATTGCAAGGCTGATAGCAGGAACCTCAGTGCTTCTCAAGTCCCCCAGATGAGTTTGGAAAGCAGGAGTGATTAACAACCTCCATTAGGGCCATCAATATTGTCTTTCTTTTGCATATTGTTGAAATCATTAAAACACTTCCCCAGAAACAACTGAACTTATGAGTTGGCAAGACTGGGAGCCAATAAAACTGATTTTTAATCAGGATTCTTCTTAATGCTATTTATTGTCTCCCTGTCCAAAGAACACAATCAACTTCCAGCACTTCACTGCTTAAGTCCTAGAAAGATTCAAATATTTCACAGTGACAAGACCCAACGGTGAGACTGAAGAAGAAGAAGGATGGACAAAGTGATTAGAGAATTAAGTAATGCTAGAACAGGAATTTTTTACAGAATAAATACTTTATAATAGCTGTATCTTATGTGACTTTCCATTGAACCCTGGAAAAGATACTATACTTTCTACTTCTCTATCTGTAAAATGGAGATTTCACAAATCTTGACAACTTTTGAGTGCTAAAAATACAGCTTTCACTGACCTTTAACTGCTATAAACATGCCAGCATATTCATGCATTTGGATTAATAATTAACTTGTCAAACAACAGTGATTACCCAGAAGGATGGTTTTGGAGCCAAGTCCTTACACTGTCAGTGATCTCATGTTAGCTCGTACTAAATCCCAGTTGCAAAAAGTATTTGTGAATTTGAAAAGTTGTTCTATGGCAAGCAAACTGTTATATAATAGTAAATAAATAAAAGAATTATTTTTAGTAACACTTGTCTTAGGTGAAGTTTTTGCAGCTATCTTGAGATAATTATACTTTATTAAATGTCCTGAATTTAATCTAATTTCAGCATATTTCTTTATCCAGTATTGCAGTATCATATATTACTCATTTTTAAAGTTCTACAGGTAAACACAAATCGTAAAAGTTATCTTCCTATAAATTTTGCTCTAACAATCCATGAAATTTAAGGTGCGATTCAGGCTTACCCAATGCAGCTGCCTACATTTAATCAGTTGAGCTTTGACTGTGCCCAGATACCCACAGCAGGAAAACTCTTTTGAAAAAAATGCAGTTTACCTATTTCCTCTCATTTTTCTGCCTGTGATATCTCTAAGAATCTGCTAGTTCTTACAAATTCATCTTGCTTTGCACATCAGTCTGCTTTGGGCTTGGGACAGCACAGGCTTTTTCTCTGCTGCAGTTCCTGTTTGAAAAAAAAAAAAACAAAAAACACCTAAATAGAGACAAACTGAATTTATTGCAATTATTGGCTAACAATGACCTGCAATTCCTTGGTTAAAAAGCTTGCAGAACACTGCTAAAATTACTCATAACCTTCTTATAAAGGGAGTCCCATGTAGGATACTCAGCGTATATTTATTTTTACTGTAGGTAGTAATAGCAAATCAGTGGGTTTGGGAGTGTAAGGTACATTTCATGCATAATTTTTCAGCCTCTGTATTTTTTTCTTTCTAAGGGAAATGCCACAAACAGATCTAGCTACCTCCAAAAGCTGCTGCCCCTGTGAGCCTTGCCAGCTAACATTAGTCATGGTCAGCAGCACTCAAGTGGGTTTGCAGAACACAATGACATTTGGAAGAAATAAATCTGCATTTCTAATAATTATTTATATGGGAATGAAATGGAACAGCAGAGAAAAGTGTTTGTAAATTGAACAGACCCTAGTGAAAAGAGCTGCATTACTCTTCATCCTTTTTTCCCCAGAAAAAGGATGAAGCTGTGATAACTTATTTTCTTGCCTGTCAAGCTGTCTTGGGTTGAAATAGTTCAGGTTTTCAAGGAGTAAACCGCGTCAAAAGAGGGCAGTGGCAGCAGTCAGGTGGTGTGTCTTCACAGCAGCTGGGGTTTCATGGTGTCAAAGCCTGACCCATGGTAGGATTTTGAAAACTCCTGCCACTGACACCTGATCCTGTTTTTTCCAGGGCTGTTGGAGCCCACGTAGATGTGGAAAAAGATGGAAATATGAGGGGGAAAGAAAAAGAGGAAAGCTGAGAAATCACACAGTCCTCTTCTGTGATGTGCAGGGGACAGGATCCAACCCACTGAGCACTTTGGTTCACCCATCATTCAAGAGAGCAGAAGCCTTAAGTCTGTCTGGGATACCACTGTGAACAAACTGGATACACACTGCTTACTTCATGAGTGGACATGAGTAAAATTACTCAGAATTTTGAGACATGAAAGGATGTGGATTACTTTTCTCTACTAATACTGATTTTTTCTAGGTCATGGATAAAAAATGAAACAATTCAAACATTCCAAACTAATGGGCTCATTGAAATGTTGGCTTGTACACCCTCAGTGATAAATACAAAATAATGCCCAGTCAGATGGAAGACTTTTGGTTAGGTTTTTTTGTTTGTGTGAGGTTTTTGGTTTGGTTTGTTTGTTTTTCTTTTTATGTGTGTGTGTGTGTCTGGGTGTGTTGATGTTAAAAAAATCATGCAGGAATTTTAACTTCACATTCTCCATTGAAAAATACTAAATCCACTGAGATACCTCTATGTATAAATAAATGGAGTACATGTGGTGGAAATCCTTCCTCCAACAATTTCAAGTTCTTGAAGTTAATTAAATATAGCTTGTACAATGAAATGCACATTTCAGTGATCACGTTTCAAAGATCATATTTCATGAACATGCTGTTCATATTTTCTCTATTTCCATGAGAGAGGAACAGCTAAAAAAACCATGTTTTTTGGAATATTGCTTACCTTTTTTACTTGTCCTAAAGCATGTTAAATTCTTTTTTTTTTTTTCCTACAGTGGAACCTCCTTTCTGAAAACAATTTGCCCCAGCATTTCTTCACTTTATAGCAACTGCCTATGAGATCTTTAGCTGCAGAACTTTACCTGCAGATGTCTCTTTGTCTTTTGGGGTTGTGCTCTCTGGCAAACAAAAAAGCAAAGCTTGAATTCAAGCTGAGGGAAAAGCTGTTTGTGTCTGCAGTTGCAGCTATAATGAGTCCCTCCTGTTTTAAGGATTCCAGCTATTCTGCCAAGAGCTGATGAGATAGGGAAGGGAAGGAAGTCAAATAGGTATGTTTCTAATTTACTTTATGGTTTACTTCTAGGTTTCTGCAACAGCTTGGGAAAAATCATTCAGTTCTTTAATTTATAAATGTAATTTTAAATTTAGAAACTGATTGATTTTGCTGCACCCATTTCAGCATGGTTTTGTTCACCTTCTTATTCTCAGCCTTCAGCAACACTTGTCATCAATGTTTCCCTTCATATTTAAAATATCATCAGTCCACTGGAGATCTTCTATAAGTAGCAAACTTCTTCGGTGTCACAGCACTAAGAATCTACTTGATGCTCTTATCTACTGAAACCTGACTTTCTGTCAGCTGCAATAAAAGTTGCCTTGTGAAAAAGATGGCAAACAGTTAGACAAACAATGATTACTCATTTTTTACTTACTTCAGTCCATTTCTCACAGGGGAAAAAAAAAATCACCCATGACATTGATTTTTCAACCTTTTGCAATCTGAGGACTCTTAAAACAAGCTCCATGTAACTGTGGACAGTTACATGGCACTGTAACTGCTCAAGGCAGCGACGGTAAGTTTGTCACCAATTGTGGGTTATTAAGCAACACAGTGTGCAGCAGATGAGTTTACAACTACTGATGTTGAAGATAGCAGTTGAATCCACGAACACAAGCTCGTATTAAACTTGGAACTGTGGTCTTGTGTCTTTCTTCCCTGAATTTAGAAGTGCATAGGATGCTTTCTGATCCCATTTTTGCTGAAGATTTGTGCTGCTTATTTAGCTGGTCACCAGGTGTCCAAATTTCTTAAATTAAAACAGCAATTTAGATTTCAGTAAAATTTGCCCTCAGTCAATCAGCAGAAGCAATACAACTTCTCTGAAGGTGCACATTAATCTGCCTCAGACTAGAGAGTACTGTGTCATCCCATAGCTCTGCAGTGTAGAGCAGAGAATCTGGGGGCAGAGAACCTTTCATGCCTGTTTTCAGGAGTGCCTTCTAAACTGTATGCTGCAGCAGTGATGCTGTTGCTCTGCAGTTCCCAGAGAAGAAAATATATCAGAATGAAAATGAGCTGGACCAGTTGCTCCCCTGTGGATATGTTCTTCAGCTGAAATAAATCTCTTATTAATGGAAGAAAGCTCAGAATATTTGCTGAGAGGTGGAGGGCAATGCATTTAGCTGGAGTCTTTCCTATTCTATTGGGAGGGGCAGTACAATTTTGCCTGACAACAGAGCAGCTATCAGAAAAGGAGGAGGGAAAAGACAAGCTCTGAATTAAATGTACTTCTAGAGTGGGTTTAAATTTGTTCCACTGTTAGTAGAGGGAAATTTTAAGAAGGGCCAGATGCCAAACTGGAAAGGAGTGAAAGCTAAGAGTGAGTCTGCTATAAGCTCAGAAAGAACCTATTTAACTCGTACATTATGTTCTCTTGTGTTCAAACCTGTCCTTTGCTGTATTTCTTGAACAGCTGTACCCAAGTTTCAGTGTTCCAGCAGGCAGGTCCTCTCTCCATTTTTTTAAATCTTCCAAGTGAGCTACTGAATTAATCTGCCTATCATTTGCATATAAAGAGCCTCAGAGTCAGATAGTTAAAGATGTTTAGGAACCTGAAATTCAAAAAGAAAAAAAATACATTTAAAACTCTGGCTCCAATGGCACTATAAATTGCAGGTTCTTCTACTTTCCTACTCAATTCATACTTTTTTGTGTGCCTAGATTACAATTTCAAACATAACATGTTAGTCTTTTAAATTTTAATAGGTGGGAAAGAGCAGTTACATCAGAGTAGGAAAATGCACACCACCAGGTCTGGAAAAATTTGAGTTTCTGTGTGTTAAGAAGGAGCTGAACTGGGAAATCTGGTGTTATTTGACAGTATTATTTGCTGGAGTTTGTTCATCTATTCTCAGCTTGCCTTTAAGGAGTTGTGTTAGCTGCTGCAGCTCGGATTAACCCAGCTCATGTAATGGTCAGTCTATTATTCCATTCAGGAAGTCTAAATCATTTCAAACACGTCATAATAATACACATTATTTAAATAGCATGTTAAGGCTCCATTTGATCCATAAGTATTGCTTTCCTTCCACAAATACATATAATCAAAATCTAAGCAAAATCAGCAGCTACCAATGGGGAAAACCATTATTATTTCCATGGAGAAAAATGGAAATCTTGAGATCCAGCCCATCTCACTTGGATTCCTTACTTGCACATAAATATGAAGCACTCAATAAACCAGCCTTCTAATGTAGGTGTCTGTGATCCCTGTCAGGTCAGTGGAGCAGGACACAGGGCTTGAAAGGCCTCTCATTTTGAGGGTCTGTTGGAAAGTGAAATGTGAGAAATTCAAAATATGTGGAAGAAAATGGTGGCAGCCAAAGATGTATCTGGCTGTGCTCTACAGCTGCTTAACTCTGGCACCTCGACTGTCTTTCTCTACTGCCTGGATAACAACTGTACACAGAGGTGAATCATTCACTGTGCTATTGGTCCAGGTGCCTCAGTAATTGCATCATTATGGGCAGCTATAGTAGGTGGACCAAAAAGGACCCTTAATGCAAAACTGGACATTTTTCTCCATAAGTGATGCAAAGTTCTTAGCAATATTCAGGGACAGCTTCTTAATTCCCATAGATGGCAGAAATATATGTTGTTCTAATAGTTATTACTTGTAACTATAAGTAATAGCTGTTTTCTAATGGAAAAGCTATTGAAGGAATATTGAAACACATTCTTCAGCCTACAAATTTCAGTAGAAGATTAAAGACCTTAACAGATGCTTATTTCTGGGGCACTGCACACTTTTTTATATTCCTCTCATTCCATTATGTTCCAGGAAGAAGAATCTCATATATTTTCTCTCTTTCTATAGAATCTGTTACTCTGTTATGCTTCTCTAACTCCTCTATTCATTTGGAGATGGAGTTATCAGGACAGCATAACATATACAATCTGTGGATACATCATCAGTTTAGAGAGTTATATAACAATGCTTATTATTATTTTATCTTCCTTTTAAGGCATTTCCTAACATCCTGCTTGCCCTACAAAGCACTGGTGTAATATTTACATTGAACTGACACTGATGATTCAGGCTTTCTTTTCTTGGAGGGAATAGCCAATCCAGAGTTCGTCAGGGGTTACTTTCCTATATGGCCATTCTTTGATTTGGTCCCAGCCTGAAAGTTTGGATTTTGTCCTTTTAACCTACTTATGTGAACAAAACATGTTGTCTCCTTCAGTGTCCTGAAGAACTCCTTAAAAATATTGCTTTTAGCGATGCTGTGCACCAACAAGAGAAAGTGATGAAGAGAATAGCACAGCTGCCAGCCAAGAAACAAACCCAAAGCAGACTCTTGCCATTTTCACACAGTTTTTTTAACTAATACAGATCAACATGCATCCTTGTTCTAATCTGGTCTACAGAGAGGAGGGAAGAATTTCATTTGCCATTTTAGTGTCCCAAGGGTTGATAGGTGACAGTAGTGTTGCTCATGAGGAAGCAGAGAGCAAGGTTTTGCAGACCAGAATGTCCACTAGAAGATTGTGATGATACAGAAAGAAATGAATTTGCAAAGTCTGCCCCTGATCACATAGGATGGAGATTCTCATCATGGGTAAAGCTGAGGGATTTTATCTATTAACAGGGGCATAGAGTGTAGGATGAGGGGAAATGGCTTCCATCTGCAAGAGGGTAGGTTTAGACTAGATATTAGGAAAAAAATCTTTATTGTGAGTGTGGTGAGGACTTGGAACAAGTTGCCCAGCGGAGCTGTGGCTGCCTGGAAGCATTCCAGGCCAGGTTGGATGGGGCCCTGAGTAACCTGGTCTAGTGGAAGATGTCCCTGCCCGCAGCAGAGGAGACTGGAACGAGGTGATCTTTAAAGTCTCTTCCAACCCAGGCCATTCTATGATTCTGTGTTTCTATGATTCTGTGATTTTGGGGGATCTCAGTGGATCTTCTCATCCCCCACATCTACTATGTCATAGTCATCTCCTTGTCACGTGGCTGCACGGATAACTTGCAATCCATGTGCCTTAAGGTGAAGGCAATAACCAGCAATCCCTGTGATCCTGTGATCCCCATGATTTTTTTGTTGCAGACTACTGAGATTTCCCTTCCATTTTCTTGATTGAAAAGAGGTGTCAGAGATTCCCTGCTGGGATAAAAAAGGAGAGTTTGAAAACAAACTTGAAAACAGCAACTTTCTGAATTCCTGAGCTGAAAATAAAGCACTTGGAAGATGTGAATACACGATGCAAGAGAATGCTAGCAACAGTCAAAAAGTCGTAAAGCATTCTGGTATGGAAAGAATGCCAGAGAATAGGAAGATCCAGGATCCAGTTAGAAGTCAGAATACATTAATTAATTATATGGTTTTTTTCTGAGGTTGTTTTTTTCTCGCTCATAACCCCCTAAACCATGTGAAACCTAGAATCTTTGGAGGCTACAAGGTTAAACTTCCAAGAGAATTCATTAATAACCTGCTTCTGTTCCAGTGTAAGGGACAAACTTTTCTCTGAGCTGTGATGGTATAAATCAGGGTCATCTTCCTCTGAGTCAGTGAAAAAGCAGATTTGGAACACCTGAGAGGGTGAGATCAGTATCAAGCCCAAGGTGTTTTACCTGACAAATGGTATATTGTTTAATGTGCAGCTCTCCAGGGTCTCAGAAATTGCTTTGTTCATTGTCACACAGATCAATTTCCTAAGTCTTTCTGCAGTTCCCTTTCACCATTTCAAGTCATCTTCCTAAATTCTCCCACCTCCCAGACCCTCACAAAGCCCCTAACAGCTGCATGTTGTGTGGAATATGAAGAACTTTTTACAATATTGCTCGGCTGGCAACCAGACTTTTCCTGAGCCCTGCTTCTTCTACCATGGGATTCCCCTCTTGCACTGCTATTTTACACTCACAGTAACTCAAAAGTAGATAATCAGACAGAAATGTGTATTCTTTAAAACAGATGTAGAATCCTGGATCAAACTGCTTAAGTCTCACATGTAGAATCAGCTTAAACTTTTTGTATTTTTACCACTGTAAAGTAAGTACTATGTCACAAAGGAGCTGAGAAGAATACACAGAGGTCAGTCTCACAGAGCAAAAGCACTAGTTCTGCATTTAAGTACAGGGAGAGAACAAGACTAAATTAACTATTTACTAGTTGTCTCTAACCCACTATTTTAAGCTTTACAGACTTTATAAGCTAAGTCAGAAAAGGCAGTGGAGAATGTAAAGAAAAATGCAGCTGTATGACAAGGAGATGGATTAGATAAACCTAATACACCTCTTCCAACTCTAAAATCTATGATTGTAGAAAATAGTGCATCTGAGCACAGTTTGAGTCTATTTATTTCTATTTCCAGTGACTTAAAATGGCAGAGAAAACCTTCCTTCAGCCCTAACAATTTTCTTCTTCTATATCCACTTGTCTACTACAAAAATGTAGATGTCTTCATATGTATGGGTTTTTTCACTGCAATTTATTTTGTTTTATTTTCTTTTGTTTGTGGGGAGGGGAGGGG
>JAYRBT010000114.1:109086643-109100738 GCA_036023395.1 Myiotriccus ornatus
GGAGGGGAGGGGAGGGGAGGGGAGGGGAGGGAGAGGAAAAATTCACTTGCAGTGAAATGCAAAATTCAAATAGAAAACAACACATAAAAATATTTGGCATCTGCTACATATGCAGGACAGATGTTATGTATTTCTAGAGGATCATTTAAGTAATAATTAAGATTTTTTTTTTCTTAAAGAAAGTACAGTGTTTCCTGCCAAAATTAACTGGGAAGACACTAAGGAGCTGCAGTTATTTGCACAAATACATGGAAATTTTTCTATTCTGCTCCTGTGTTGTTTTGGAGCACTAAAAACTATCTGCAAACAGGATGGCAGTGTTGACATCAGAATTTAAGAAGTCTAATATTCTGACAAATGAAATTAAATTCAATTAAATAAGTGTTTGTTCCTTAGTTACTAAGTAGGATCCAAGAGCTGTGACAGTGACAAGTATGTTGGTGTGAGGACCAAGACATGGCCATGCTGTAGTTGTATTTCCTTGGTCTAATTTATCAATTAATTCCTTGAGAAAAAATCAGTCTTTGAACTGAGCCATGCAATCAGTTAGCAGGTCTAGGCTGCAGGTATCTTCCAGCTGCACTATTTTAATCCCTATAGCATTTTATTCTAGCAGAATGATTTTTAAAATTTTATTTATTTTTCCTGTTATTAAATCTTGTAAGACAAAGGTAGCAGGAGGTGAAGTATTTTGTTCTGATTCTATGCTCTATTTCAATAATTCTGTGGAATTTATTTTCTTGGTAGAGAGGAGCTTTTATGTTCCTCAGATTATGATTTTGTTTTGTTGTTTTCCAACCTTTGCTGTAGTTAAAACTAAACTTTGTCCACATAATATGTTCATAACTAAATCAAGAAGTTTCTTATAACACTGGCACAGGTTGCCCAGGGAGGTGCTAGGTGGCCCATCCCTGGAAATATTCAAAGTCAGGTTGGACAGGGCTCTGAGCAACCTGGTCTAGTGGAAGATGTCCCTGTTCATTGAAATGTGTTTGGACCAGATGACCTAAAAGTCC
Organism: Myiotriccus ornatus; assembly: GCA_036023395.1. Classification (NCBI taxonomy): domain Eukaryota; kingdom Metazoa; phylum Chordata; class Aves; order Passeriformes; family Tyrannidae; genus Myiotriccus; species Myiotriccus ornatus. The sequence goes on from JAYRBT010000114.1 coordinate 109,087,660, forward strand.
CTTACAACCCAAACTATTCTATAATTCTATGATTCTATAATTCTGTTCTCTGTTTCTGAGGCCAGCTGGCATGCAACAGCCTTTCTCTGAGCTATTAAACTTCTTAATCTCTAAGGAGTGTGGCCATACACAAACTTGTTGCTGTGAGTAGTTTCTTGCTTTATACTAACTCCAAGACATGCCAGGGGTTTTTTTTGGGTCAGTGCTCGCTGAGGGGAGGCACAACCAGAATGGTGGATGTCAGTCTGACCTGCAGATTTTGCATGGTCCTCTCTCTGGAGGTCTTGTGCAAGTGCCACCAGCTCTTTGGAGAGGTGCATTTGCAATGGGAGAGAGCTGGGTCAAGAGGTGCAAGAAATACAACGGAGCTCACCAAGCAAGACAGATCTGCTGATTTGTGAAGGATGAGGGCACCTAATTCCTGCTGAGCTTGCAGCCAGGCTGGGAGCATGTTTTTGTGAGAGCTGGAAGGGTACAGTGAACCATGGAACACTCAGTAGTCATTTTTTTCTGCTTCTGGTGGAGACCAATTTAGGGTAAAATTCCAAGTTAATTGGATCAGCCTCTTAAAGTCACTAATAAGGTAAGAACATTGCCCAGCCTCTTATTGGATTATATAGTAGGCACAATGAGTGTCAGGCAGCAAGTAAATTCCCAGTTTTATCACAAAACAGGCAGCAAGAACTCCCATTTTTTTTCTCTTCAGGGAATTTTTCAATGCCAGCTTTGTAAACTTCATTCAGAGCCAAAGAATAGTTTAAAAATCTAGTATTGGTAAAGAAAGAGTTTTCAAAGAGAAATTCCCTGCAAGTACAGTGCCATTGTTGTGCTACATTTTCTTTTGAAGTGCAAGCAAGAAACAATTAAGGAGCAGCACTTGTAATGTATAATTGATGGTTTGCAGGTATCTAGAAACTTAGAGCAATTAGGCCCAGGGTGCAACATTACTTATTCATCACCATCTGGAACTTATAACTTTATAAGCCCTGCTGTAGTTTATGTTTGTCTGGTAGAAATGGCAAGTTTAGCGCTTAAGTGCTGCATTATGCTGCAGAAGGTAAATATTTAATGGTGTCCCGACATAATGCAGCTGAGTGGGATAAGATGAACATGTTGTGTGGTCAGAACATACCAGCATGTGGATATTGCAAAGTATAAGGAACACAATGCTCTTTTGAGAGCAAGAGGACAGAGAATACTTCCAAATAAATCCAGGGCATTTCTATTGCATCAGTAGAAAGAAGTGGCATTGATCCTTGGGTCACAGAATACATTAACTAGTAACAGCTGGGATTCAACTTTAGATATGATTCAGATGGATGAAAGAGTCCCACACTTTATTCTTTGATGTTAGAGTAGACATAGACTAAAGATGGACAGGAAATTTTGGAGAAAATGTTTTCTTTTTTTAAAAAATGTGATTTTTATCAAGCATAAAACCTGTCCTAGTTACTGTTTTGACAATTTTCTGGCTTGAAAACAAAACAAAATCAAATCAAATCAAACTCCAACCAAAAACAGAAACACAAATTAAAAAAAAAAAAAAAGGCAAACTAAAAATCCAGGAACAATAATTTTGACTTCAAAATTTTCTAAAGGGTATAGTTCCTTCTTGGGAAGAGAATTAATTATTTTTTTTTTTTATAACCCCCACTAAAATCAAAAACTGGGTGAAACCTTCTGCCTGGATCTTTTCCAACGTTCTCAAGATCCTGAGTAAAAAGACATGTTCAAGAGACTGGCTTGATTTGTGACTGAAAAAACTCTTATAGCACTGAATTTCTCATGGTTCTGGAAGATCAGCTTCTACTCTGCTCTGGTCTGACAGCCAACCCCGACTCAGGTGAGACGACTGGCAGTGGATTGATCTGCTTCACCTCCACCCAGCACACACAGAGGAATCTGCAGCTAACAACTACCTTTTAAAGAAGTTTGGTAAGATTAATTGATTTCTCTGTGCTGTCACCTGTCTCACAGATCCTGACAAGTACATTCAGATAGCTTAAAGTATTCTGTATATACATGGAAGATTATAATGTTGTGCCTTAGTGGCTGGTCTACATTCATTCACTGTCCAGTGCTGTAAAGCTTCTGTGGTGGTAAGAAAAAGGTCTAGTTTTAACCATTCACATTAAACAGGTCCATGTAGGACAGAATTGCAAAGAATGGCATCATGCAGTAGATTGTATTTACTGGATTAGTGTTGTCTTATCTACAAAATCAAACTGAATGAAACAAATGTTCAATTTCCTATCTTCATTTATTATTCCTGAATGACTTAGTTACCATCTTATTCATCCATTTCATTGATGTACTTGATTTGTTTCAAATGTCATCGTCTAAACCTACAGTTTTGCAAACAAACTGGACTTCCTTCTGCAACCAAGTTTATACATCAGTACTCTCATTCATTCTAATAGTTCCGACTCTTGAGTCAGTCTACACAGGGATAGAATTATAGAATGGTTTGGGTTGGAAGGGACCTTGAAGATCATTTTGTCCCAACTCTCCTCCAGGAGTAGGGATGCCATTTACCAGATCAGGTTGCTCAAAGGCCCACCCAACCTGGTCTTGAACACTTTCAGGGATGGGACATCCACAACCTCTCTGGGCAACCTGTCCCAGTGCTTCACCACTCTCTGAGTATAGAATTTTTTCCTAATAACTAATCTAAACCTGCCTTCTTTCAGTTTAAAAGTATTGCCCCTTGAATAAAGCATGATATTGCCAGCATGAGTTTCAAAATATTGCCTGGCTTGGTTATAGCTTCAGTTTCTGGAATCCAGTGATGACAAAGCTTCAGTTTTCATGGTTACGTAGAAAACCCAAAAAATGTGACCTATAAATGCTCAAAGGCTGGAAGTGAATGAAAACAACACTTTTACTTGGTTTGTTACTGCTATAATCTCCTAATTTATTGGTGAGATCAGCGCATGACGTGTAACTGTTTGAGGATAATAATAATTAGACTCTTCCCTGTTCAACATTTTATCTAACAATATTACAACCCTAACTGAAGCCCTAAGCAAAGAGAAACTGGTCATTGCTTTCTCACGTACTGCTGTAGAAGAGATTAAAAGTATGCATTATTAGTATAGCAGAGCAGATTGTTATTCTCTCCAAAGTGCCTTAAGCATCATTTATTAGCACCACTAAAACATTTAACAGCACCTTTTAAAATTTGCAGGAAAGGAAAATCAGTTCTATTTAAAGTGCAATTTTCACCTGGTAGATGGTCCTTTTTGGGGCAGGACTGATTTACGTTGGTGCCTTGTGTTTTCAAACGTTTCGTGTACAGTGGCTGAGCACAGAGAAATACATCAGGTGAAGCCGGAGAGTAGCAGTGTTTATCACAGCAGGCTCAAGGGTTGATTAAGGTCTCTCCAACCCTGACACCAGGTAGGAGCTGCCAAGGTCTCTATTATCCTATATAATCTTTTTTTTTTTTTTTTTTTTTTTAAATAAACAGTGTACACAGTGTCTGTACAGGAGAATTCACTGTCATGAATCAGATGCAGTGCTGCAGTGATGTCCAGACTGAGTCTACTGAGAGAGTCAAACAGCCTGATCTGGACTGACATCAGCACCATCCCAGAAAAAAAGCCACCTTTGTGGAGGAGGAAAAGCACAGCAGACTACTTCACTGCTCAAATACAGCGGCTCCCTCTCTCCTTTCAGAGGAGCCAGAGGCTGTGCTCCTTCCCAACCTTACCCATTCTGGGATTCTGTGATCTACTTTGGAGGTAGCCATCCTTCAGGGAAGAGAAAATAGAGCTTTTCTTCCATCATTCCAGTTTGGGAAAAGCAGGGCTGTGAAGCACAGCTGTGTCACAGGGCTATGTCACAGATGTGTGACAGCTCTGCTGCATAGGATACTGTGTGTGTGCTTGAATCCAATGGGATCTTTGGTCTTCAGGGGAAGTTTAACACTTCCCAGAGCTTCAGAAATCAAGGGACGAGCAGGAACAGCCAGATTGTCACAGAGGATTCATCCTGCTCCTGCACTCATTCAGGATTTCTGTATGATCAGGTGCATCTGAGGGGAAGATGCATATTTCTGATTACCTCCCACCACTCTTAAACAGGGAAATCTCTCTGAGAACTACAACATATTTCTGACCAGCCTAGACATAGCAGAGATGTTCCTGTTTCCCATGTGGCTGCATGCCAGCTGGGATGGATCAAAGCATTTCACACCAGGAACTGCAGTATGGGAAGATGACCATAAATGAAAAGAACTGTGAGGCGATTGCAACTGCCAGGGAGAGCTGCAACAGCATTTCATTCATTTGTTTCAAGAAAGGACAAAATTATGGACACCAAAAACTTTTAATGTAGTCATAGAGTAGGTAGGCTGGACACTCTCATGCCTTGGAATTGCCCTTGTCATAGATGGTGGGCAAAACAAAACAAAAAAAGAATCTGTAAACATCTTCCAATCTCACATTATTTATGAAGAAGAATTAGAATGGAAGCATTTGAACTAAACGGGTTTTGTCCATGGTGATTATTTGTCCATGTCACAGACAAATGTAGGAACAGTTTCCAGCCTATTCACGAGCTAAACTTCTTCAGTGGGAATGGAACCCAGGCAAAGTGATGTGTGCTTACACCAGAGACCTGCACTCCTTCTGAATGGCAGCAACAGCCTCAGTGGACCACAGTAAATGTGGGGAAAGTAGGATCCTGACAGAACTGCAAGCAGAAGTACTCCAAGGGAACTTAGCAGGGACATTTGATCTCTCTTGCTGGCAAACAATGACATTTACTGTCAAGAGCTGCTGAGGTCATCAGCTGCCCATCTCCTCCATCGGGTGTCCCCTGGCTATTTTTGATTGGATTCCCTTTCATCAGGAACTACAGACCTGTGCTGTCCTCTAAAGATCAGCTATTGCATCACTTTTTCTTGTGCAGCATTTGTTACACAACTTTTTTTTTTTTCCAGCCTAGATTTATTTGTGAAGGTCATAGAGGACTGGCTGTGATAAGAGCCCAGAAGCCTTCACTTTGTTTCTGAATTGTTCTTGTTAATTCAGTGCTGATTGAAGATTGATACAGCCCTGGAGATCAAAGTCTCCTATTCCTCATGACAGCTCAAGCTTCTCCTCAGGCTACTTTTGGCTTGACCCAGAGGTATTACAGGTTCCAAATCCATTAAGTCCTTCACCTTTTTCAGATGAATCTTGTTGCTGTAAGTTCTGGTAATGGTTTTGTACTGTAACGTCTGTTCTCCTGAAATTAAACTGTCATCTAACTCCTTCTGGTCAGTTGGCTGAACTCAAATCACAACTGAGAGTTCTCTGGAAGTCAGTTCTATTATTTTTCATAATCACTCACTTGCTGAAGTACCCTTTGAGTCTTCAGGCACAGTCACTGTCAAATTTAACACCTACAAGAAAAGTGGCATCGCCTTTCAGTTCATCTGTGTGCAAGTATTTTCACTGTAAAGCTACTCAGAGCCTGAGATACTTCAAAATCTATATACAGGAATTTAGATGAATAACACATTTGAAGCAGAAAGACCAGGCCACCTCAGATAAACTGCTTTTTCACATGCACAAATCAAGTACATGTACAAGTACAGCAACAGAGCAACAACATGGCCACAACGAGTCTTGTTGGTTCAGTCTCTAGTTTATCAAAGAAATAGAAACGTCACTTCCCCCTAAGTATTTCTAATTATTGAAGGGCCTTTTTTTTGTTATTAAGGATAGACACACAAACACACAATTTAATAAGACAATAAGCATCTGTTAAAGACTTAGGCTCAAAAGGAAACCTGTGTGAATTTAAACTCTTCTTCTGCTTTTGCCTAGGTGAGCCCGTTATTAATGCTCTAATTTCAAAAGAATAATGCTATTATTAGTCCCATATCTATATTTATTTTTAAATATATATATTTATTCATGGAGAAATACATCATTTTACACTAGATTTCCTCCAGTCTCTTTCTGATGCTCCAAGACCTGTAAAGCACTTTTTTGCCTCTGGCTTTCAATAGTGTTTGGACACTGGAAGAAGGAACTTTTCCTTGGTTTTTCTTGAAACCAAGGATTGCAGGGCTGCTTGACACTTGTGAAAGAAGTGCTAAGGAAAATAGTCAGGGGACCGTCATCCTGATGTGGTTGTGAGGAGCACAGGCATGGTTCATAGGGTTTGTAGTATGCACACATCATCTTCATAGAATCGTAGAATCACAGAATGGTTTGAATTGGAAAGGACCTTGAAGATCACCTAGTTTATACCACCCTGCCATGGGTAGGGATACCTTCCATTAGACCAAGTTGTTCAAAACCTCATCCAATGTGGCCTTGAACACTTCCAGGGATGGGGCAGCCACAGCCTCTCTGGGCAACCTCTGCCAGGGCCTCACCACCTTCACAGTAAAGAATTTCTTCCTAATATGTAATCTAAACCTACTCTCAATCAGTTTGAAGCCATTCTCCCTTCTCCTGTCAGTATATGCTCTTGTAAATAATCTCTCTCCATCTCTCTTGTAGGCTCCCTTCAGGTACTGGAAGGCTGCAATTAGGTGACCCCAAAGCCTTCTCTCCTCCAACAATCCCAACTCTCTCAGCTTTTCCCCACAGCAGAGGTGCTCCACCCCTCCAATCAACTTGGTGGCCTCCTCTGGACTCGCTCCAATAGGTCCATGTGCTGGGGACTCCAGAGATGGATGCACTGCAGGTGGGGTCTCACAAGTCTTGGATGACACATAAACAGCACAAATGATTAAAAGACGCTGAAGGCTTAATTTGAGGGGAGGAATGGGAGCTCACCAGGACCTTGCTACCAATACAACAGAGGAATGGGGCCTGATGAATAACACAAATGCTCCCTCAGGGACTTCCTTCTCTTTTTGATTTACAAGTAGTAGTGATACAATTATCTGATAAACATCTGATGATTCAGAATTTTAGTACTTTACTAATTTTTGAACCCAACTTTGTGGCAACTCTTCTGTCCTTCAGCAAAAGCTGATGAATATGTTTATGGACAGAATGGACACTGTGTCCTCACACTGGTAAAAAAATGTCCCTGTCAGTCAGCTCTGATTCTTGAGATCTTGGTTATGGAAATTTACAACAAAGAAAAAAAACATGTATTTTATATTCTTACAGTCATAGCAAAAGTACCTATTTTTCTTATTTCCTAGGTTGTCATGAGCCAGCTTACACAGCTGTGAAGAAAGAGACTATGGTTGTCACTTTTGCTCTTGAATCTTAGAACAGAAATAAGTAAAAAATCACTAGGCTGAGGCTGGGTGTTGTGCAGGAGACACTACCTAATAACTTTCCCAACAGATGACCAAACTCAGGACCAGTGCAGCCAGAAAGAAAACCCAGTGCCCATTAATGTTTCTGTTCCTACTTTACCATCCCTAATGAAGCTTTTCCCTTAACTCTCTGTGATTTTAGCCTCATCTCTGCAACACAAGTTTATAATGAAGGCTGTGAGCATGTCCCAGCAGAACAAAATGCTGCAAGAACACCCCTAATTATAAGAATGTGCTTGTGTCTTTTCCTGTTCAGCAGTGTGAGGTGTCTCATGTTCAGCTGTCTTGTGGCCTTATTAGTAAATATACAGATTTATACTAAGGCTGCCTTTTTAAATGAAGGTGCATGCACCTGCCTTTCTGCAGCCCTATCCAATCTACTGACTGAGCTTTCTGTGTGATGAGGAGAGTTTCTAGTCATTCCTTGCCTGAATTAGCCTTGCTGCAAGTTTCATTAGAAAATATGGCTTCATCACTGTTCCTTCCAAGTTCATGGATGGTTTGTCCTGATGTCTTTTTTTGATTTCTTGTTTGGAAATACAGTATAATTCCCTTATTGGAAAGTGTCCTGTCATGCTGATGTTTGCCTACTGATTATAGAGACATGATTTCTCCTTAAGAGGAATATTATGATATTTGCATTCAAAGTTGAAACACAAAAATATGTGGGAACAGTCCAGCAACAGACTTAGTTTCCTGCCCACACAGCATTTTCCTCTTTTATCTAGCTATGAAGATCCTACAGGAAAAAGTTCTGCAAGGTCTAGAGTCTGTCATTGTGTTTTTCAGTCCATTTGCACTGGCACCTAGAAGTGATGAAAGGTAAATTTTATTTTTTATGGATAACTGGTCCCTAAGCTGCCTGGGACAGCATAGTGGAAGCAGTCTGTTAGAGGTGTATTTGCATCCTTGTGTACATCTAACTATGAACATTAGCAGTCTGACACTTCCTTTGTTGCAAACCTAATGCTATTTCACACTTAGCAGGATTTGAAAATTGAAATGAGAATAGTTTAAGTAAATAGTTTACTGTTGGGCTCTGCTCAGTGGCAGGTAGACAGGCAGACACGCTGGTGACAGGTCTCCTTATCCTGCCATCAGATGTCCCTCCTTCACCTGGCAGCTTTCTTAGGCAATTAGAAATTGTTTTTTCCCCAGACCACAGCCAATTTCCATCTCTCAAGAAAACATAAGTGGTTCTTGTATCATGAGGCCATAGGTAGGCAGAGATGCCTCACCATATGGTACCAGCTCTGTCTCTTAAGCATATCAAGCATTTCTAAACAATTAGAGGGATGGTAATTCCAAAAACAAGCCTGGAGAAGCATAATGTTCTTTTCTGACTGTTTTTCTCAGTTATCATTATTGAACATAGGCTGTTGTAACAGATACAGGCACTCAGATTGACATTTAATTTATCCTCCGAATTAAAATAGGATGATAGAGTTTAGTTCCAGTTAAAAAAAATGCCATCACTCTGTCACTAAGCCTTACTTCTATCAAAGTCACATTAGGATTCAGCTGTTTACAATTAGCTGAGCTTCCCATGCGCACTACCTCAATAAATAGTTTAATAGTAATGAAAACAACATGTAGCAAGAAGGGTCTGCCCTTCTTGGAGACAAATAATTAATTATGTAGAGAAATTAAGCTGCAAACAGTTTACTTGAACATTATATTTCTCTTGATTTTAAGCAATGAGCTGTAAAATCTAATCAATATGCCTCCAAGGGAGCAGTACTCTTGGGCTAGAGCTGACACCACTTGATCCATCTACTTGGAAGATTTCTGACTGATATGGCATTGGCTTTGCTTAATTAGAGATGTCATGGCTATACATACAGAGTATACTGAGCATGGAGGTCATATAGTAATAAAGACATGATGATCATAAAAAGGAGAAAGAAGAAGACATGAAATTAAATTGTTTATATTTCAGAGATTTCACAATCTGTTTCTGGGTTAGTATTTTGCTTGACTGAAAAAAACAAAACCTAAAAACCAAAACAAATCAAAACCCAACACCACAAACTCATGCAAACAACAGATAAGCACATCCCAGAGTTAAAAGAAAGTTTGTAAAACTTAGAGGGGAAAAAATTTAGTTTTCAGTTTACTGGTATGTGCATCCTACCAAGGTACTCCTAGTGCTGATGTGTTTGTCACCTTTAGTATTTCCCACTAACTCTTATGGAAACTTCTAATTGGAAACTTTATGCTTAGTTTTTTAAGAAGGTTTTACAAATCACCCCTGTAAATTGTTTAACATGGCATGATGGATGACAATGAGCATGTAATGGGCTGACTCTGCACCATATTTTTCATGGTGCTCATGCATCCTACCCAGCAATCACTGTATGTGATTATCTGCCTGATTATGTGCAGTGGCTATGGATTTGCATTAAAAGCTCCATGCTTTTCATCACTGGGAGAATAGAACATGATCTGGGCTACTACAGATGGCTGTTTGCTGCAACGGTAAAAAAAAAAGTTCAATATCTGAAGTTATCGGAACTTTGGAACCAAAAGTTGTGATTGTACATACTATGAACAGGATGAAAGTTATTTTCATCAGAGTTTCCTCACCATGTGGTGTCAGTCAAAAGAGATATTTTTAAAAATCACGAAAGGTATGGACATGTGAACTATGACATAACATAGTTGGTCTTATTGCTATGAACTCCTGGCAATCCACATGGTGACAAGGTACGAAGGACATTAGACATTTTCATATTTTAATCAATAGGAAACTGCCTTTTACAGTGATGATTGTCATATATTCACTAAATAAATTGTCCTTTGATTTCCTAAGGGTGTTTTCCCAGGACAGTGCATGGTCCATGTTAAACTCTCAAACACTCAGACTCAAAAGGGAATGAGATACAGATTTATATATGAGTTAGGGATCAAAATTTGGCCTAGTCACTGAAATGGAGAATATCTAAATTGAAGTACATGACATTTTCTCTGCATTTCACACCTGTATTTCAAATTGCTGTCATCAGAAAGCTTATTTATTGGTCAGGAAAATCTTTTTGCCAGGAGCAAGAAGCACTGGGATGGCTGAGAAGACAGAAAAATAATATACCACGAATAACTGGAGCTACACTTTGGTGCTACAGGGAGTTGTAAAAGAGTTAATGGAGGGAAATGAAATGAAGGAGTCCAAGGAAAAAATCACAAGCTCTTGCTCTCTCCATGCGTATTAAATATGCACAATGAAGATGGATTGCTCATAGCAGGGTTCTGTTACTAGAATATTCCCATGTAATGTGTCCAAATGAAAAAATGTAACTCAAAGCTGCAGCTTCATAATAAAGTTTCTCTTTGCTTATTCTTCCTCCTCCCCCAAGAACATTTTATTTTTCATGTCATCAATATGGAAGACATACAAAAGATGGGGTTTCCAGAAGAACTCTCCTCTCTTTGCAGGCATCCTTAATAAACTGAAAATAATGACATTTGTGGCAGTACAAATGCACCAGGAGTAGGACACATATTAATTAAGGCAGGTTCACAGAGTGGCAGTTTTTGCTGAAGCTGACCATTTCTGTGTGCTTTTATCCTGTATAACTGCCTGTTTTCCCAGGAGACATCTTATCAGGCAAACATTGTTCTGGCATCCCAGAACATGACAGACTGTCATTAGATAAAGGAGAAGGTTAATAAAATAGAAATCCAGGTTACAAGCAATATTTTAGCCAGAGGTGTCCCAGGGGTTATGGGGAAGCAAACAGCAGACTAGTCAAATGCAGCAAATTACAGTCAGCAGAAGAGTGCCAAGTATCCAGCTCTTATTCTGTAATTTGCACATGCCAGCAGAATCTCCAGTAATTCTTTTTGTTGAAATATTGGGAAAGATTTTCCTTTGGTGCACAGGTTCCCACTTCAATATCCTGATAGTCAGGGAAGCACAGTGCATCAGGAAAGGCTCCCTCAGAAGTTATTAGGGGAGGATAGCATAAGCAGGGTTGTTTTTTTTCCCCATTTCTTAAATTTATTTTCTGAAAGCATTTCTAGAAGTGCCTGGTAGAGCTTGTGGATGTCAAATGAAATCAGAGCATGGGCCTAGGATTGAGCAGGATCACTTCTCTGGCTCATGTCTGATTGAAGAGTTTTCTATTTTATTAGGTTGAAAAGCGATGCTAACAACTACAAAAATTTCTGCAAAGGAAATATCTCTTTCTGCTAGACACTGCTGAGACATACAGAAGTGACCGCAAACCCCAGGCTTTTGGGTAAGATGGAAAATAAACATTTCAGTGAATAAAGATGATGGGGAAAGGACACAGCGAAATTAATGGGTTGGAAGGTAAGACTCACTTTTTTTTTGTTCCTAGAGATGATGGAGGAAGGTTAGGATGGGGGCAGAGAAACAATTCCAGCTGTCGTCTGTGTGACCTAAGCAATGCACTGCATTTCCTGGTCTTTGTAGCAACATCAAGACTTCATATTCTATTTGAAGAATAAAGTAGTAATTGCTTAAGATTTTATAAGACTATTTGCTCCTGTTTTGAGAAAGAAAGAGGGGAATTAATGTCGTGAACATTTACAGTGAGCTGGGTCCCAGCTGAACCTTCCTACAGAGAAAGCATAGAAAGTTTATTTCAGAGGTGGAGGAGTGGATCGTAAATGTGTTTAGTGTCAGTGCTGATTTACACTAACTGAGGATTTGGCCTTACATTTTTAACATGTCAGATTTAACTCTTCTGAGGGAGGTTTCACGTTTTGCTACTTTGTCTGATGCACCTATGGGTGGGATTTTCAAAAGAGCTCATACAGCTTAACTTTGTTCCTTTCAAACTCCTGCCAAAACTTGCCTTGGGTCTTCTAAAAGCAGTTAGGTTCACATGGGCTCTTCCTGAACATTCTGTTTTACTTCTAAGGTGCAGAGGGCAGAAAAAAAGAGTGAAAAGCAGCCAGAGATGCTGGAAAGAACTACTCTACATACAAGGCATAACTTTATTTCTTAAAATAAGGAGCATAGGTGTGATTCTAGTGCATGATTGGTAAGAGAAGATGGGAGGTGAATGGTTACAAAGAGGGGAGAAACTGAAATGACAAGGAGGCAGCAAGGTTGTAAAAAATTGCAGTTTTACCTGTCAGGATTTTTTCCAGTCTCCCCAAGATGGCACAGCAAAAAAATCATTCTGCTGTCGCTGCTACCTTACTTTGATATCAATGTCCCCTACAGAAAAACATGTAGCACTTCTTTCCAAGGAGACTGATCCCAAAGACTCCAAAATTCATGGTCTGCATCAATGTTTTAATTCTTCCTTTCTCATACTTTACAACTGTATTCATGGTCATAACTTCATTAAACTTTTAGCAATGGTTGTCTACGCTTTTTGAATATATGGACTTTTTCCTCTTATCTTGTGCTGTAACTAATTAATTATTTTAACCCCTGCCTTGCCATTTTTTCTTCTTTGTTGGCCATTTGTCACATGCTTGGGGCTGCTCTGTAGCTTGCTTTTAAACTGAAAACCATCTCTAGAAATCTATTAGTCCGTGGCAATACCACTGATGCCATCGTGGTATTTCAGTCTTTTTCTGACTGCTATACAAAAGAAACAGGAATTGAAATGGAGGAAATATCTGAAATGGCTTTAAATTGTAAGAGAATAGGTTTTGATTAGATATTAGGAAGAAATTCTCTGCTGGGAGGGTGGTGATGTCCTGGCACAGGTTGCCCAGAGAAGCTGTGGCTGCCCAATCCCTGCAAGTGTTCAAGGCCGGGTTGGATGGGGCTTGGAGCAACCTGGGATAGTGGAAGGTGTCCCTGCCCATGGCAGGGGGGTTG
>JAYRBT010000114.1:109100838-109110842 GCA_036023395.1 Myiotriccus ornatus
TAGATATTAGGAAGAAATTCTCTGCTGTGAGGGTGGTGATGTCCTGGCACAGGTTGCCCAGAGAAGCTGTGGCTGTCCAATCCCTGGAAGTGTTCAAGGCTGGGTTGGATGGGGCTTGGAGCAACCTGGGATAGTGGAAGGTGTCCCTGCCCATGGCAGGGGGGTTGGAACTGCATGATCTTTAAGGTTCCTTCCAACCCAGACCATTCTTTCTTTCTAAAAGACAGCAAACCAGACACTCCCTCCAAATCTACCTTCTAAAAAATTATCAGGATTCTCTGCAAATTAAAGTTTTCAGGTTGGCCTTATGGGTATACTTACAGCTCTTGATCAGACCCCTTTATCTCAAAGAAAGAATTAAGTAAAGCTTAAGTGTTTCCCTTAGTCAGCACTTCAGCACATTCTGGAAGGTCTGTGTAAAGACTTTTTTGTCTTGCCGTAGTTTACCTTATTCCCTCTATTATTTCCTGGCATTGATTCTTTCCAGAAGAAAGAAACCATCCTCTATATTTAACTACTGTAAAATCATTTTGATCGGATATATTGGTAGGAACTGGATATAAAAAATTATATATATATATAATCTTTCATAAAGGCAGTGAGGATCCATCTATATGGGATTTTTCTGCTCTCAGTGGAAGTGCTAATTGACATTTCTTTGTTGCTGCTGCATTATCAGCCCTCTGAAAGAAGAGAAGTACCATCATGTCGATTTGCTGCAGGGAGGAACATGCTGCAGGACAAGGATGCTGGCCTGTCAATTTTGCTTTATTCTTCTTTTATTACTGATTGTATATTAGACTTGGAATAGCTCCTGCACAAGGAAGGAATTTTCACTGTGAATGGTTCAGTTAAAGCCCAGTGCTTTTATTAGAGACTTGCAGTGATGGTCTGTCATATACGGGCAGATGAACAGGTTACTAGGTGGAGAACCTATAGTTCAGCACCTACCTCACAGTCACTGGCCTTAAAAAAACCCTTACTCAGCAACCCAGCGTGTGGGTGAAGCTGTTAGTCTGCCTGCATACTGCTATGTGGTTCCCATTTTGAAGTTAAAGAAGCCATGTAGAGAGCTATAGTATCTATCACAGTGGAGTTTCGTACCACAGCTTTTATTTTTATTTACCTGCGTCTCGGGTCTGATACTTAAATTCAAGCAGCTCTTTCTTAAACAAAAACAATAAAAAAAATTAAATCATATACATCACAGAATTAAAAAGCCATCCCTAATAGCTACTGAATGTTACAGATGTGTGAGCTTGGCCTCTCTGGGAGAAACATAAGCTTTTCTATTAGCTAATTTCAAAGGACTTTAGCAGTGATTTGTTCACTGTCTCTAATACTACAAATAGAGACTATTTTTCATGGCTTCATAATTTCATTACAGTGGAGGAATGTTTAAGAGGATGCAACACCTAGAACTCAAGCTGGACAAGTAAAAATAACAGAATTTACTCATATTAGGGGGAAAAGGGCAGAACATTCCTTATGAATGAAAGTATTTCTCAAACCAAAAGACTGAAGACTGAAATATAGGCATTAGTCTCAACTAAATGACAAAATCACAGAATGGTTTGGATTGGAGTGGACCTTAAAGATCATCTTGTTCCAAAGCCCCTGATAGGGACAAGGACATCTTCACTAGAACAGGTTGTTCTGATATAGCACTTCATGCAGATAATCAGATCCTAAGATCTGATCCTAAGATTCATAGTAACTGTTTCTGCATCATTCCTCAAATACTGAATGACTTTCACATTGGTTTCAAGCCCCTTTAATTAAGGACATGGTTTACTGAGCAGATGTATTTGCCAGTATGAAACAGATGTCTTGTCCTTTGAAGACACTTTATTTTAGCATGAATGCAATAATTTAAAATCATGAGGCTGGCTTTAGGAGTTTAACAGTTTTCCATCTGTCTCTTGCACCAGTATACTACCTTTAATTTGCCCCAAACCTTTTTCAGCTCCAATTTATGGAAATAGTTTTAATCTTTTGATATTATCAGGGTATATTTACTGGTATGCACATGATAATTTGACACATGAGAGACTTCTTGAGTTCTGAAATGTCTTCAAGCTTTATTTTGGAAAATTAAATCTTAAATATCACCTAGAAAGACCCAGAAAAACAAAGTGTCCTGGTTGCATTGCTTTCAAAATTAGTTTGTGTATTGTCTGGAAAGATGGACACTAAGAGTTATGTGCCCTAACTTAGGTGTTGCTACAAAATGCAGAGGTATGTAGATATATTCAAACTAGCTCTAAGTAAATAACCTTGTGAAGCAACAAGGCCACCTCAGCTAGGTAGGATGTTTTAGCACAGCAGAGAACTGAGCATAACATGTTGTTTAATTCCGCTGATACCCAGTCTAGTCCACTGACAGTTTTTAAGACTGCTCAGGAGTCGCATCATTTGAATAATATATTACCCGGCAAGTGTTGTACAACCTGTTCAGACTCAGATCACCCACTTCTGTTCCACAGTTACAGCTGTCAGAGGTTCAATAACCACAAGTGCAGCATAATGTGAAATTTAGGCTTTGTACACAGAGCCAAAAAAACCTTGATGGAGACCATCAGTCATTGTATTCCCTTCTGGGGAAAAATGTACTATACTTTGTGTTTCTAAAGAAAACATGGCAATGCAAATTTGTAAACAGTTGAATGGATGAAAACTATCAATTTTTTTTTCACGCTGTTTTTCAGACAGTTTTCCATCAGAAAATGTCATTTGAATTAAACCTTTTTTTTTTTTTTGCTGTTCTGTAATTTAAAAAGAGAAAAAAGCTCATGAATTTATAAGTATTTTTTCACATAGATCCCATAAAAATGAGAAATCTTTTAAAGCAATACTATTAGAACAAAATAAAAGGATACTTCAAATTAGATGCTACTCACTTTCAAGATTCTCTTTTATCTGTAAGTGCAGCCTGCAGGCTTAAAATCCTTGCAGAAAAGAATTCATAATGGAATAGCTTTCTGCGTGAATCTTATCGTGGGCTACACCACTCTATGTACCTAAACTCTTTTGGCAAGAAGTGTTTTGAAAAGCCTTGGCATTGGTATGGCACTGATAAAAATGAATGATTTACAAAATCATATTAACACTCATAAGGAGGAAATTAAGAAAGTTCTTGATTAAAAACCTGGTTTTAATTAACTAGCATCTGAATATTAGCTTAAAGCATGCTGATACATTTGTGAACATTATCAGAGTACTAATGTAGATAAAACTGACATTTAGGGTGGGAATCAGCTTCAGAGACATAGTGCTTGACTCAGTTGCCTAAACAGAAGCATCTCATGTCATGTGAGATTTCCTGGAATGGCACATCTCCACATGGACATCCTGAATACTCAAGGACATATCGGATGGCTCTATGTTTAAACAAATGAGCTGCTTTCCTATAAGGCAGTTGCTTGATTCAGCTGACAAAGTCTGGGCATGTAGTATTATTGCCTGACATTCCCATTCTAGCTGATGCTCCAAAAGGATATGGTTTTCCTACAAACACCATGGCATGCCACACACTCCTGTGTAGATTCCATGCATATCCTACAATGTCCCTAGTGGTGATGGATACCTACATGTGGGTGTCTGTATCCAGATGTCTTCAGTGCAGGGATACACCTACGAGCCTGCAGCAGCTGCAGGGCAGGTGAAACAGCCCAAGTGTCTCAGTTACACGAGATATTTGTGTTCAGGCAGGTAATGTGTGCCATAAAACACCTCAGTGTCGATGCTGACATGTAGGTGTCAATACCTGCGGCAAGCTATGAGCTTCTGTTGGAGATCTCAGATTCAGCTCACTTCCTCAAATGAAGACATTCAGCAGTATTCAAGAAGACAAAGAGGTACCAGCGGCTGACACAGGGCCTACACAAGACCTGTTCCTTCTCAAGAGGGAGCTGGAGATTTGATGTAGTGCCTAAAGTGACATTAGACCTCTAGTTAATGCAGTCTGTGCAGTTTAGATGGTCTTTCAGCTTTCCTTGAATAAAATGCCTTGGGTAAATTCACCTACATAAGCACAGATATCTCATGCCCCTGAGATGTCTTGAAGTGTCCTACTCACCTTCACAGGCTGCTTCGTTGGGGCACAAGTTTTCCAGAAGTCCTGTTCACATCCACTTTCAGAAATGACTGGTGTTTTAGGGTGTTACTGTGGTTTAACCCCAGTTCACAACTAAGCCCCACACAGCTGCTCACTGGCTTGCCCCCAGTGGGATGGGGGAGAGAATTTGAAACGTAAAAGCGAGAAAAATGTGTGGGTTTAGATAAAGTTTAATAGGTAAAGCAAAGCACACCACACAAACAAGGCAAACAAGGAGTTAATTCACCACTTCTCATGGACAGGCAAGTGTTGAGCCATGTCTAAGAAAGCAGGGCTCCATCACACGCAATGGTTACAGGGGAATTTGAACACTGTAACTCCAAACATTCTTTTTCCCCAGATTCAGGTATTGGACATGATGACATAAGATCTGGGATATTCCTTGGGTCGTTTGGGGTCAGCTGTCCCATCTGTGTCCCCTTCTCAACTCCTTGTGGACCCCCAGCCTCCTTGCTCCTGGAGTGAGGAGCAGAAAAGGCCCTGATCAGCAATAACAAAAACATCCCTGTGTTATCAACACTGTTTCCAGCACAAACCCCAAACACAGCCCCACACCAGCTACTGTGAAGAAAAGTTACTCTATCCCAGCCAAAACCAGCACAGGTGGCCAGACCCCTACATTTCATTCATTGCTCCAGCCCATGCAGTCATCTGTGTTTCGGGTCTGCTAATTTCAAACTGACTCAACCCTAAGGGATCAATTCAGGTGCCTAAAAATTTTGTTGTTTGAATTACCCTGTAGCATCCACATGACCTCCAAGTACCAGTCACGAGAGCTGGGATCCTGTGTCATATCTGGTTACACTGTGAATGTTTCCAAATGGTAAACTAGGCACCTCTGCTCTAATAACTGATAAGAAGTATAATGGACTTTATCTGAACACTCAGAAGAACCTGAAGACCAAACATAAAGCACATGGAAAGCCAAAGCAAGGAAAATTCCCAGCCAGAACCTGCATCTCCTGAGGCTCCTCCAGTCCTGGACTTTTTTATGACCCTATGATAATTAACAAGCTACTGCAGATACACATCTCTACCTTTCACTGCATGTAGTCAAAAACATTTCCTGACTTTTCACAAAGTCTTGTGGCAAAATGCCAGCTCTAACTGAACAGAAAATATGCTACCACCGGCAAGGATGCGACTTTCAGAACTTGCAGGTTTGTTTCCTTGGTAGGATTAGCGCCACATTACTGCTCAAAGCAGAAAAAGTTAATGAGTCAGGAGCTCCCTGTGGGGATATTGTAATACGAGGTATATCCTTAGCATATTTCTGAAGGTGCATATCTTTAGTCCAGCAGGACTGAAGTCTTGTAATGTATTCTGAACACAGATATGACAGCCGATGTTACTAATACAAAATGATTCCATTTAAATGTTACCCTCCTTTAGTCTGTCACATAAAATCTCTAATTTAGCATCTTCAACATATGTAATTCTGCATGTAAGATGTACTTTCTCAGTGCAGATCCTTCCAGAGGTCTGTGGTTTGCTGTGTTGTATAAACACAGATTCTATTTCCTTAGTAGGGCTAAGCAGAAAGTTGTTTCCTTTCCTATTCTACAGAGAGGTTAAGCATAAACTGAAGATTCAATGAAATCAAACCTAACATTCATTTAAATGCTCTATTGAACTGCAGCACATTTTAATTTCCCAGGCTCTGTTGATTATGTCTCATGATTCACTGGCGTTTTGATCCATAACAAAGGGTCTTCTATATAGGATATTATATAAAATAAATACACAGGAAAGACTATAGGAATAGACTAAACATGAATATGCTTCTGAATATATTCCCAGGCTTCAATATTTCCTGAGAATTGTACAATCTCTGCACATTTAGTAACTTTTAGTAACTTCAGTGTAATATTGTTTTGTTCAGTTTTCGTTAGAGCATGCATAAAACTTGTGGTATTCACAACATGTACTGTGATGGTCAAACTCTCTACAGCTAATTGTGTTTGCTGAGAAAAATCACTTTTGCCTTTGATTTGAACCTGACACACAATAGGTTTAATAGGTGACCCCCAGTTCTTCCCATACTGGAGGACACAGGAAGCAATAATCTTTTATTCACTCTATCCTTGTCATTCATAAATTTTGGTTTCCTTCAAGAGTAACTTTTTCCAGGACAAAAAGTCAAAGCTAACTTGGTCCTACATAACTCAGTTGCTTTTAGCAGGGAAGTCAGTCCATACTTGAAATCATCCATTTCAGCCTTCTTTGTATTTTCCTGGCCTTATTATATCCTTTCTGAGCTTCTACACCCAAAATGTCTCTCTTTGTTTTGGGACAGTCAGCTACAGACAAAATATAAATAAGACTATTACGCTTAACAATTGTTATAACACCCCCCTGAAACATCAGGTTAGGATTTCCTTTTAAAAATCTGGTAGCAGAAAAAGTTTTTTACAGTTCTTAATTTCTACACAGTCAACATCCCTTAGAGTGCTTGCTCTATCCTGATATCTGAGACATGTGAAGTTCACCCACTGTTAGCAAACCACAGCCTTCACATTATGTACTTAACAATATCTGCACTTCAACTTCAGTTTGAGAGACCTGACTGCTCACATCCATTACAGGAGCCAGTCATTCAGGCCCTGAGTGTGTTTCCAAGCATAATGCTGGAAGATTTGGTTTATCAGAGACGTTTGTGTGCATCTCACAGATACTGCAAATATCCCAGGTGCTGTAGAATGCAACACACAAAGGGGCATCACAAAAGCACAGGGTAAAATGCTCAGGCAACTGACACTTCAGTGTTTGTCTCCTGAAAATGAGCTGGGAAAGGGAACCACTGTGCTAATCCACTCGGCTCTGTTTGTCTCTGGGGTGGAGGGTAATTTACTTCTCATGATCATTTAGTGACTGCTGAGATTTGTCAAAGACACTAAAATTAGTTAAAAATCAGTTCTGTTTTGTGAACAAATATTGTTTTCCTTTCTCTTCCTGTTTATTTTTTTATCACTTTGCCAAAATAAAGCAAAAAGAAAAAATCCAAATTCATCCTGGAAACACATTTTCAAGGTCATGAAAAAGCTAATGGTTAAGGATACTGTTCCATGCTAGATTTCCTCCAGACCACAATATTAAATAGGATTTAATAGGATATTGAATAACTATCACACCAAGAGAGAAGAAACTTCATAGTACAAAAAGACAAAGACTGGAAAGTATGTAGGGTCATAAGAGATGAGTGATTGAATCTGACCTCCCATTATAGTTATGTGGAAAAACCAGTGAGAGTATCTTTTTAAAGTGTAAATGAAGTAAGAACAGAAAGGTGATTTTCACCAGGATCATGACATTGGTGAGACTAGTAATGGAATACAATATAAAGTAGTAATATAAAATGAGTTTTAAAGTAACACTGAAATCCTGTACAACATGAAGCAGAGCCATCATTTTTTCCCAGGCTGAAAAATTATATTGTACGGTAGAAGTTGTTTCTTTGATGAACAAAAAATACTGTGATTTCATCTAATTTATCTGATGGGAGAAGAGGATGCCACGGAGTTGAGATTTGCTGGTAGTCAGACCCATGGTTTCTATGATGCTTGGAAGCCAGGATTTTTTTACAAAGAAGTCAGGGTGCAGGTGACGGGAGGGGAATGACATATGCCTTAGTCTCACTCTGATAAGGAGTTGGGACAGTGCCAGAGTGCCGTACAGACAGAGCTTAAACATTGGCTTCATTGCAGAATACATAAACCTCTGCTGGGAGGAAACACCAGATATAAAATGGGTCTTTAATCTTGCAGACAAATTCCAATTAGGAATGCACTACACACTTTTCACACTAGGCATGATTAATCACTGGAACAAACTACCAGTAGAATTGATGAATTCACCCTTTCTTGACGCCTTCGAGTCAAGACTGGATGCACTCCTAGAATTTATGTGATAGCCAAACACATGTTGTAGTCAAGTACAATACTTGTTATTGAGGTTAATATTGTGAGTAATAGAGTAAATTTTAATAGGTCTTTTTTCATACAGTGGAGGTAAAGTTAGTGGCCTTTTCTACCTTAGAACTCTTTAAGCTGATAAAGACTCTTATTATGCCAACATTGCTTTGTTCTACACATGATCAAATTCTTGCCCTTTCCCTGTGTTGTCTGTGACACAGTTCCTATTCAAAATTTGAGCTCCTGAAATCTTTTAAAGTCCCTTCATTACCAAATAAATGAATTATTGAATTGAATAGGAAGTTACTAGATTAATAAGATAGGAGATCCTAAATACTTAATTGAACTTGAGTCCAAACACATTCCAACAAGCATTAAACAAGCCAAAATCAGATAAAATACTTAATATTCATCAGTAAGACTCAATTTTATGTAACTTTTGTTTTGTAGCAGCTAGTTCCTTATGAGAGCACAAAACAAGGAAGAAGTTCCTGGGTCACCAAATCCTATTTCTCAATATCTTAAAGAGGTATTTGAATAGTTCTTTTCATAAACTAATCAAACTCCATTTTCAGAAAGCAAACTCCATTATCCTAATTCTAGTTTTTTCCCAAAAATCTGATCGATTGTCCTACCTCTAATTTTTCTTATTCCAAACTCTGATGACTAGATACTCATCTTGCAATTTTCAGTCCTCAAGGTCTGTAAATAACTGATCGTTTCCTACCCACATTTAGCCTACTTAGTACTTGTACCTTTCTGGAGTGGAGGTGCCAATACATTTAGGCTGAGTAACCATATAACATTTAGTCTTTGTTCTCCTAAGCCAAACTCTCTTACTTACTCCATTTAAAGACAGGTTCTCCATTCATAACATCACTGTATTGGCATTCATTAATCTTTCAGATAGAATTGGTCTTTCTTAATTGTGGATGACAGTGATGCTTTAACTGAAGTCTCAGGAGGGCTGTAGACGATAGCAGGATCTCTCTACATCTCCTGAAAACAGACAAGCTTTGCATTAGCCTTTTTCACAGCTACATCACATCAGTGGCTTGCAGCCATCCAGTCACTATGTAAGACATCCAAATGCTTTTACTTTTCATTAATTGTGACTGACAAATTTCTACCTACAGGTAGAAATTCTTGTTATTGGTCCCTAAGGGCACAAGTCTGTACTATGTGCTATTGAATGTTATTCTTTTTTTGCTACTCCAACTCTCATAGTCAGACACTTCTCCCAATAGTGTATCTGGTTTGTCCTTAGTATAGCCAATGCTGCATATCTAGTTTGTATTAACAAATTTCAGGACTTTTTTTATCTAAAGATACTAATGTTCACTGCTCTGTGTTATTGGTTCTGAATCTTCATTCAGGGGAATAAATGACGGATGATCAGTGTCAATAAAAGTATTACCCGAAGGAATGCACTTGTAATGATACCTACGTATAAGTAATTATTGACTGATAGTGTTTGAACAATACTTATACAAGGATTTCTGCTAGGTGCCTAAAAAGGATAAGATGTGAGAATAAGTGGCTTCACAGGGATTTGCAGATTACCTTCCAGTCTCACCTGAGGGTAGCTCACCATGATCATTGCTTGTCTCACTGGAGGCTTTAGAGGAGCCACAAATACAGGCAATGTAGACAATCCTGTTTTCAGATTAAATTTCCTCTTTATAATCTGGTAATATATGTTTATTTTATGTATAATTTTATCATTTATTTGCATAATTATTAAAATATTGAGTAAATGCTGCAAACATGGGATAGTACATATAAATTAAAATATAGTTGCGTTTTTTCTGGATGTAGCTACTGCTAGTTAACTGGCCCTGCACAGTTAACATAGAGCATATAAATACTCCCTGAAAAACGAAGATTGTATAATCCCTATTTTAAAATGAAGAGGATGCCCTCATGATGTCTATCTGTAGCCGAATTCTGCCTACATTACATATCAGAATATAGGT
>JAYRBT010000114.1:109110942-109137792 GCA_036023395.1 Myiotriccus ornatus
CCTGACCAGGAATCGAACCTGGGTCTCGGCGGTGACAGCGCCGCGTCTTTACCACTAGACCACCAGGGGCTCCTCAGAGCATATAAATACTCCCTGAAAAACAAAGATTGTATAATCCCTGTTTTAAAATGAAGAGGATGCCCTCATGATGTCTATCTGTAGCCGAATTCTGCCTACATTACATATCAGAATATAGGTAAATGCATTTCTCAAATTCTTTGGAGACTATAGAACTTAAATACGAAAGACACATTACTAGTTTCTTTGGAAGCACTTGAAATATTTGATTTCAGTGACTGGATCTTTGCCACAAGGTAAATTATTAATGGTTATATGGCATCTAATTATTTCCAAATGTTTTTATTGCTATATGTTAAATTAGGGGAGACTAGAACGGAAAGAGTACAGTTTGAATTGACTGCCAACTTTTAAATGAGATTGTTTCTCTTGAGACTGTGGTGATTGGAACTTGCATTAGCAGCTCATTGAAGCACATATATTTCTTCTGACATATGTCATAGTTAGATATTTTTATTGATGCCAAAATGCTTTTCTGTTTTAAAGTATCACCACACAAGACTCCTCTCTGGAAATTGTTTATATTGTAATTACGCATTTTGCAACACTCCAAATACATATACTGCTGCATTAATGGATAGTAATATTGTAGGGGTTTTGTTCTATTGTTATTTGTTTTGCAAAAATAGAACTGTATTATATGTGAGTTTCTTTCAACTTACAAAATGTTTCATTATTTAGCAGAATAATGAATAATAATATCTTTCAATATTTCTGCTGTGATACAAAACTATACTATTATGGTAATGCTTGCTTATTGTCCTTCATAGAATAAAGCTGCAAATATTTGACCTTGACCTACAGTTTGCAGTACAATAAATACTAACTAGTGCCTGAAGAAAACTGTAATATATCTAAAAAGGCTGAGGTCCAAATCTTCAAAGGCTTTAACATACCTCATTATCATTTTGATTTGGGTTTTCAAGAAAAAAAAAAAACAAAACCAAGTCACATAACTCTGTATATTGTGATATCCTTATTCTCTAAAGAATTAAAAGTTAGACAAAGCAAGAGACGATCTTAGATTTTAGGAATATAACCTTGAGAAGAACTTCGTTAAGTATTTTTTGGTCAAACCTAAGATGGGAATTTGAACACATTCCTTTGTAATTTTGGTGCATCTAGACAATCTTTGTTTTAGTCTGAAGGGAACTGACAAAGGACTTGGGTGTGAACCAACTTAAACAGCAAGTTGTAGGAGTCTGTTAGCACAGTGCTGTACCCTCCTTCATTGCCAATTCATAGAGATTATTAGAGATTATTAGTCCTAAATTAATACTCCAATATAAATGTTTGCTCAGTTTCTAGTTTGAGGTTGGTTTAGACCAGCCTATCTTGAAGCAAAAGAGTGGGATCCTAACTGCCTGGAAAATCTGTGGCTTTGCATCTTTAGAAGGTAATCTTGATCTGTATAGGATGGCTGGAAAATGAGATACAAATCCACATGACTCAAAGTGTGGGATTCATTTCACGTAACCCCAGATGCCCATTCTGTACTTATATGCCTTTGAGGTATTCTTATAGACCCTTGACACAGACAGTGGTAACAAAAGACATTTCTAGGTTGCAAACAATCACATCCAAAAATAGTAATCCAACATAGGTTAGATGAGTTCTAGATTTCACTTTTTTTCTTCATTGACTACAAAGGGAGGAAGGAGAACATCCCTCTGAGGAATACTTAGTGATGCCGAACATCTGTGAGCAAATCCCCAAACTGAGCCCCTCCTGTGCACAATACAGCTAAAAAAAAAAAAATCACACCATGCATCTGAATCTGCTTGGGAGTAGCAGGAGAGACAAAAGGCCCGCAGAAGGACGCTTGTCCTTCTGTCCCATCAGGTCTCCACCTCACAAAACAGACCACAACATTTGAAATAGCAGTAGATGCCTCAGCTTAAGTCACATCCTGAGTGTCAGAATATCACCTACCTGTGTCTGGTGAGAACAACTACTCCAGTGACTGCCTTTATATAAAAAGACACGTAAACCGATAGAAACTTTGCAATACTGGGAAAGAAAGACTGAAAGGCCAAAATCTTGAATACTATAGAATTGCCAGTCTGTTGCAGAGTCACCTCAGATGATTCATTCTGGAGAGGAGATCTGGGAGATGTTGGGAGAAGTTTCTGTGGACGGATGGTTCAGTGTTCCTGCTTAAGTATAGCAGTATAACTTAATAATAAAGGCCTGGACAAAAAAAGGCACAGTGATAACAGCCTTGACAATTTGCAAGTCATTGTTCAGGTTCCAGCAGTGATAACATTTAAGAAACAACACTATAATAGGGTTGCTCTTATGTATAGGTGTTGCTTGGTTTCAGTGTCTTTACTGAGCCCAGGTTGTTACCCTTTATTTCTCACCTGCAAGATTAGAGGCGTGTATCTTGAATGAAACAACATCTAATGGCATGCCTCCAGCAAATGGCACTTCTGGAAAAACGCACCTAAGAGTTCCCTAAAAAAATCAAAACATCAAGATTAACTTGTACTTCACAAGTTTAATTTCCACTGCAGTTTCTTCAGTGGCTGTTCCCCCTTGGTCAAGTCAAGCACAGGCATTAGTCTTTCCAAGATGACGCCTCCTGGTTTGCACACGCATTTGGTTAAAGAGCTGTGTAGTTTCTGGTGTTAAACCAGGGCAGCTTGCGCTGCTGTCAGCCATGCTCCCTCTCAGAACAGGGAATCAATAGCTGCTGACTTTTCCCGTGTGGGGATTTCACTGCCCTTATCCTTTCACAGCCTGTGTTAAGTTCTGCTGGGGATGTGAAGCTTGATATAAAACTTTCCATTCAGATGAGCAGATTTGACGGATTTGTCTACTTATTAATAGACTAAGTTCAGCAGAATTTAAGATGCAAATTTATTCTTGGCCTATTTTCCATTTTGCACTTTCCATCTCTGTTTCCTCCCCTGTGTTTTTTCCCTGGCTGTTTACATTCCCTCATCTCCTTTGTTCCGTATCAATAACATTAAGGATTGTAATCTTTTAATCTCCCACAGCTCACTAGATTACCTTTGCAGTGAGGGAAGGTGACAGCGAGTTTGGGAGCCTGTGACCTTTCCTCCCCAACTTGTCCTTGTGGGGAGGATTTATAATGGCACCCCAAAGGGAAGCGCCAGGCATTCCTTCCCTTCAGCAGGTAGGGCAGGCAGAGACCACACTATGACAGGAGAGAGAATAAACTCCTGGCAAGGGGAATGGAAAACAGCGGCGAGCCATCTGAACCTTGGTGGTGTCTCCACTGGCAGCCGTTTTGCAGCGAGGGCAGGTCACCATGGCAGACATTTTGTGAGGAGCAGTGGCCACGCCAGAAGCCGTCCATGCTCAGGGGGGAAAACTAGAACTGCTGGAGGTGGAGGGTGTCTCTGTGCTGGCTGCCACCAGAGCTGCTTTTCTAGTATGACCGGGCACTGAAAGTAGATCAGTTTTGTCTAGATTCAGCTTTTTGGGTATGGCAAGAGAGACAAAAGCCTGAGGGACACAGGAATGCACTTCAGCCTGGTGAGGGGACTATAGAAGTTGCTACTGTCCTTAAAGAATAGCAAGAGAGAATTATTGAATCATAGAATCATTAAGGTTGGAAAAGACCTCCAAGATCACCAAGTCCAACTTTTGACCTAATACCGCCATGCCGACTAAACCATATCACAAAGTGCCATGTCTGCTTGTTTATTTAACATTTCCAGGGATGGTGACTCCACCCTTACCCTGGGGACCCTGCTCCAACGCTTCCTCCTCTTTCAGCGAGGAAATTTTTCCTCATATCCAACCTGAACCTCCTCTGGTGCAACCTGAGGCCGCTCCCCCTTTTCTGGTTGCTGGGAGAAGAGGTCGATCCACAGAGGTGCACCATGCCAGCACCTCCTGCTCTCTGAAGTCCCACTGCAGGAGTCTGGCAGCTCTTCCATGCCGGGGATCTGATGGGGCCTGCAGGCGCCTGCTGTGTGGGATCCTCTGCTCCTGGAGTCCTCCAGATACGGCAGCTGGATCATTGTTTTGCTGTGGCAGGGTGCAGGAGCTGGGATTCCTTCTCCTGCCTCTGTCTTGTCAGCCGCTGAGGAGCAAAACAGGCTGAGCCCTGCCTTCCCCTCCCAGCAGGACCGGTGCTGCTGAGCCGATCAGGATGTACCTCATGGATCTGAGTCTGGTCTGGTCTGGTTAGTTTTGCTGATACATGGATCAGAAGGCCATAGGATGCTGTCATGGACATTCAGACTTTCTTACAAAGGGGCACTGACTGAGGCACTTCCCACTCTCCTCATTCACTTTTAAATGAGATGGAACATATAGAGTTTTAGGAAATAATAAAATACTCTAGCTCAGTTAAAAAAATAATTACTGTTGGGAAGTGATGGGAAACTGCTGATGCTGCAAGGCCTGGATAGGTATTGGCAGGGACATGCCAAGAAGCTTGATCCAACCAAGCACGTGCAATCTGGTAGCCAGGAGGATTCCCCATCCACAGTCCTCTGAGTCCAGAAGCAAGATTGAGTCCTGTGGCATGGTCAGGAGGAGGAATTTTGTTTGTCATCCTGAAAACTTTTGGAAAACTAAAAAAAAGCAACACTGAAACTGGACTGTAGCCTGAAATGTTATAACAAAATTTCTTCTACGAAAGAGGAGGTTTATGGCTATTTTTTTTCCTTCCTATGACTCAGACACATTCCTTCTGTTGTCAGCCTTCAGTGTCCCTCTTTATCCCATAAAGGCAATAGGATGTGGTTGAGCAAACAAGTTACCTTGTAATTCAGAATTACAAGGGTTTTTTTTGTTTCCCTTTTTGGTTACTTGAGTGCTGCCACTGATTTTTCAAGAATGTCTTGACTCTTGCGAGGGTTTTTGAGACAAACAAAACTCTTGCTGCAAAATGGTCTCAAAATACCTAGAGATGTATGTGTTCTCCACTGCTGTGATATAGCATCAGCATTATACAAAGCTTCATTGTTTCTATTTTTATAAGGGGCTTGAAAATTTCAGATTTATTTGTATATTTTCCTGTCAAGATACAATTTTACATCAGCTTCTGCAATCTTTCTGTGAATATTTGCTGATGCTCCAAGGTGCTCCAG
The DNA here is from genome assembly GCA_036023395.1 of Myiotriccus ornatus. Lineage (NCBI taxonomy): Eukaryota > Metazoa > Chordata > Aves > Passeriformes > Tyrannidae > Myiotriccus > Myiotriccus ornatus. Next base: position 109,116,093 of record JAYRBT010000114.1, read on the forward strand.
CTTCTTACACGACACAGACTCAGCCAGGTTCAGCCTGTTATGGGATTTGCCCCCTCCCAGCCACAGGGCTGAAGATCACAACTTGATTGACTAAGTGTAGTTTCCACGGTGGTAGCAGCACTGTGGTATCAAAGCCGCCACGCTAGAGTAGAGCTAAAATAATTTTCGAAATGCTTTTCCACATTTCCAAGCTATTTCCTGCAGACTAATGAAAAACAATGGTTACCCATAAGGAAGAAGACACATATAACTAGTATTTGCTGAAATTCTGCAGGTCAGGGTAATTGCTGCCCACTACTCTAAATGTAAGGGTACCTGTTCACTTGGTACAACTGTTGTAACATCTGAGGGTCACCTAAACTACTCTTCAAAGGTTTTATTTTTTTTACTATCCAAAGTTCTTTAAGAACGCAAATGTTTCCCAATAACCAGAGTATTTTAGCTTCAATGTTCTTTCCTGGCCAAATAATTAGGTCAAGCAAGCTCTGTCCTTAATAGACAGATTTTTTATGGCTCATTTATGCTTTGAGATGGATCAACCAAAGTGGAGAATAAGTATTGTGACGGTCCTTTATTCCCTTGATTGCAATCACTCTTTAGCTCTTTTGAGTGTTTGAGGTATATTTTTCTAAGTTGCTGGAAAGGAGTTTAATTGCTCGTGCTTTATTTAATGCATGTTGGGTCATGCAGTTGCTATAAAGTAGGAATGCATATGTATACACTTATACAAATAAACAGCATTTTTAAAATGTCCCAACACTCAATTTTTTTAATCAACCCCTGAGGAGCTTTTAAATATTTCTTACCTTTGCATATTTCTTTTTGTTCTGTAAAAATGTCACCTGTTTGAAAAATTGCATAGAAAAAAAATGTAGCATTCTCATTCAGTTCTGAAAAACCCTTCTCTTACCCATCAAACCTAGGGACCATTATTTTCCTCTACATGCTAGTCAAAGAGAGTAGACAAAGCAAAATAAAATGGCTACATTCTGAAAATGTCTTATATTTTGGAATCTCTTAATGTTATTTTTCATTTTAAATAAAACCCCTATTTTTTCTCCTTGCAACTTTGCCATTTAAACATGATCGCAGACATATTTTTTCATAATCTTTTTTTGACACAACCCAAGCTGCTGGTATAAGAAGACAATTCTGCTTTTTCTGATTAAGTAGCTGCAAATCGAAAATAGTTTTCTTTCATTTTAATCTTTTGGTCTGCAGCAACTCACATTTGTTCTTATCCTGAGGAAAGTAAAGCATATTTCTGGAATTCAAATCTTGATCTACCAGAGGAAGGAATTTGCCTTAAGGTGAGTGGAAATGTTACGGTGGCTCATAGTTCTCATTTTTACTTTATGATTCGTGGTAAAATACAAATCACTCAAAGGAAAAGAAATTTTTTATTCTTGATGGCGCATTTTAACTCAAGCAAAGTGGGAACAGCTGAAAGATGAATTAAAGTACCACTTACAGACTGACAAAGTCTTTTCCATGCAATAACTAGAGTACTCCTTCAGAAAGTGGGAATTCTGATAATAGAAGGGGAGCCCCTTTTCACATGGGAACAGACTGATGACCCTGACCCTGGAAGGGAGTTTTCTAAGCTTCTCTGGGATGACATGTGGGAAGGGGTGAAAGAAAGAGTGAATCTGAGTCTGGCTTTTAGCTACTTTTAGGGACTTTTTTTCTCACAGAAATTATTCAAGGGGAAAAGCACTATACCACCTCCTCAGACTCCATCTCTGACTTATTGCTTCTTTTGAGTAAAAATTTTCAATATTTCCAAACAAAATTTGATGATACATCACTACAATAAAAACAGTATTCATCTGCTGTAAATAATAATAAAAAATATCACTTGGTTAACTCTGTCCCTTTTTTTGTTTGTTTGGGTTTTTTTTGTTTGTTTGTTTTTGTTGAGAGTCTTTTTTTCTCCCTCCTGAAAATTTGGAGGAACCGACTTTTCTATCATCCTAAGAAGCTTGTTTCCTCAGGTGGAAAACACTGAAGTTTAAAAACTCACCATGGTCCTTAGTCTTGTGAAACAGGCTGATATAAAGTTGTGGTGTCCTCACTATCAGCTGAACTGAACCATGACATGGCAACTTTGTACACAGACACTGAAAACACCTTGCTTTTGTGAGGATAATAGAAAGATTTGATTCGTTTGTCACCTTAACTGAAAAAATAATGAAAGCACTGGGAGAAGGAATTTGGACTGCTGAGATTAGGAAGGAAAGAAGAAATGGACTCTATGGTGTGCCATGGGCTCCAAAACCCCCAAGGTTCATAACGCCTAACTCAAAGATCCTACCTAATACTGTGAAATGGAACCTGTGAGATGTCATTTGCAGGGAAAATAATTTTTTATATGAAAAAAACCCACAACTGTTGTTCGTTAATTGCATGTGCGGAGCAAACATAGGACAAAAATAAATAAATCCTGTCATACCTGAAATAGGAAAAGGGAGAAGGTAATGGCAGGATAGAAGAGACAAAGTGATACATAAGACATGACATGAAAGCCAAAGTCTGATAAAGTGAAAGACCGAAATAAGAAAGAACAGTGACACAAAGTCATGGCACAATCTTAACAAGCCAGTGTCAGGATAAAGGATCACGGATGTTTTCAAGCTGTCTGCAATTTCCTTCAATAAATTGGCTTTAAAGATTTGATAGCATTTCCCACAGGAAGGTCTGCAGCCCTATTAAGATGTATGGTATTGGTTAGCCACAGGTTCCAAGTTCCACTACAATGTCCTTTTCAGTTCAGAGAAAAGGATTTCTTCTATTAGAAATTATAGTTAATAGCAAGATGCGTGTAAGTCGACCTTTCTCAGCAAAAATATCACTTGTAAAATCATTTGAAAAAATCTGACATATGTCTCAAATATATCATTTGAATCTTCATTCTGGGGCCAAAACCTCATCTTCAGCTACATCTTCATAATTCTCATTAACACCAGTGGAAGCTTAGTGCAAATCTAAGGGCAAAATTTGGTCTTCCAAAGGGTCTGAAGTTGTATGTGAAAGTTTAGGTTTCTCCATTCTACATCACAGAATCACAGAGATATTGGTTGGATTAACTCTTGGAAGTCCACTTTTGACTCCGGGAAGGAGTTTTGCTAACACTGGATCGGATATGTGTTGTCTTTGTTTAATTAAGTCTTCAAAACTTCCAAGTATGGAGACTGCACAAACTCTCTATGGACAAACTTTTCCACTGATTGATGAAGAAAACCTCACTCCTTCTCCTTCTCCTTCTCCTTCTCCTTCTCCTTCTCCTTCTCCTTCTCCTTCTCCTTCTCCTTCTCCTTCTCCTTCTTTCTCCTGACACATAATAGAGTTAAGAAAAAGCTTAAAATTAACTACTTATCTACATAGCATAGTTTTCCTTTGCTAGTAAGATAAACAAGGATTTATTTTGGAAACCACAAGTTTTAACTGAGCTGGGCTATTGATACTGGGAAAGCCAATGAAAATGTAAGACACAGTGCTTTAAAATCTGCTCTGTAAAGCATTTAAAAGGCTTGATTTGTAGTGTTAGCTTTGACCTCAAGGGTTTAACTCTCTTTGAGATAAGAGATCTGAATTTAGCTGTCAACATGCAATTGTTTATGGGAGCACTAGGAATGGGATTTTACTGCCTGAGCATAGATGTTTTGTGCCCTTTGTGATGCCCAAGGTTACCTAAGGCATCTGCACATTACAAATTATATATTGGAGGGAACCTATGGAGTGATTCAGCTCAGTCGAAAGCAAAGATCAGGTGTCCATAGGTAAGTGTCTATAGGTACAGCACACGTCTTACCTCTTGCTGTACTCGATGGAAGTTTCAGTGATCAATTCTGTAGTAGTCACAGAGTTACCCAGCACATTTGAGGTGCCCAAGGGATGCCTGAGCTGTTTGCATGGCCTTGGAAGGTATGGATACCCATATCCTCCTGATCTGGCAGATGGAAAACAGGTGGAATATTTGAGGGCATTTAATATAAGCAGAAACCTGCTAATTTTTGTGAGGTGTGGGAAGTGAGGAGGAAGATGTTGGTGTTAGACAGACATGCTGAAATCCTGTCAGTAGCCAGCTCTAGTCACTGCTTCTATATGATATAAACAGTACACAGAATATATTGACACTTTCCAGTGTAAAAATTGTCTCAGTGTTACTGTTTCCCAACAGTTTAAAGTGTTGTCACTCTAAATGATGGATCTCAGAGAGAAAGAAGGAAAAAAAGAGGATGCTGTGAAGGAAGGGGGAGACAAAATGGATAAGGGAATGAGAATTTTTGGGCGTACGTGGGAATGGAAAGTACTCCACACAGAATGAACTCTGGATGGTGGAGAAAAGGGACAGGATTGTGAAGGTGGGTGTCTGAGCCCAGAGGTTCTGGGGAAGAGGATGATGTGTAGGTCACAGCAAGATGGATGATATGTAAGGATCTTGAGGAAAATACATACAGAACATGGTGGGGGCAGAGGCTGGAGGGGTGGAGTCTGCACTGGCTATACTTCTAATAATAAGGAAAATCGGGGCCTGTTCACTGGCCCCAAAACCAGCTGGCATCTCTTGGACACAACTTTGTTGTTAAACACTCTCTGACTCCTAAAAAGAAAAAATACATCCAAGATTCCTACTGGGATTACTTCTGTCCAGGGCTAGTGCCTGTGTCCAGCAATGCTGACTGGTGACAACACCAAGAGGAACTATTTTAGTGACAACCATGTGCCAAGGCTGAGATCTCTGTCCTGGCGTATTTGATTTCATAAATGGAGTTTTTATCATCTGTTCCCAACAGCTTTTCCCAATGACCACTTCAGATGTAGCTCTGTTTGGGTGCCAGGTGAGTCCTACCTACAGAGGTATGAGCCCCTCTGTGCTGATTGTCCTGGAAGCTGGAGAACAATCCTCAAAACCCATACAACCTTCCTACCCACTTCCTACCCACCTTAAACCACAGCTCGATTCCTGGCTGAAGCACTGGCCAGTTTTTAGATCTTTGCAGAGCCCAGAGGAGCCCTGAACAGAGTAAAAGCCAGAACTGCAGGGTCTGAAAATGGGAACAATAAGCACTGATAGGACCTACTTGTAACCTTCAAAGACAAGATGCCAAACTACCCCATAGAATGTCAGAATTTCATACAGACAAGCCAAAAAGTTAACTATCCCAGACACTCCTTCCTTGTTTTCCATAAAATTGATCTATTCAGGGTTTAGTGGGGAAATTTTATTTCAAAGAGGACTTTAATGTTTTAAAATGGTTTGGGGTTTTTTTGGGGTTTTTTTTTTTTTTTAAGAACAAAACAAAGTCTGATTAAATGGGATGATCTCAGATCTTTGGACTGAAAAAGATCTTTTAGGAGAGTCTGGTTTCCAGGATCTGAGTCAATCTATCAGTAAGTTTACCCGTAATGTTTGGTCTGTGACAGTCCTGGAGAAATGGCTAGGCAGGAAGCCAAGCAAGCTTTCAACAAAACATTCCCAGATTTATGGAGCAACATTGTCTGAGCTAAACAGTCCCTCCAAATTCTTTGATTGTGATCAAATGACAAATGAAGTCAGAATATCTTAGTATTTCTGAGCAGTTCTGCTCCTGATTAGTACATCCACTCATGTGTCCTTCCCAGGTCCATCCTTTCATTCCTTCCATTTCCTGGACAGAAACAACAGTGCTGCCTTACCTCCACTTTGTTTTACTTCTCCCTGGGTTCCAAAACTCCTTTTTTCCTCTGATGATTTTCTGGATTTTTTAACCCCTTTATGCATCCTCCAATCTACTGTCACCTGAATTTTGCAGTTGTCTGTGAAGAACCCAGAGCACAATCTCAATTCCTTTAAAAATGTTCAATATTATACACATTTTTATCATGCAGAAACCATCTGTATGGTTCCAGATAAAGAAAAGGATTCCTGGTCCTCTGCTGGATCATTTATTTGTTATCCTTAAAAGCATGAATAAGGACATCAGGGATCTTCCATAAGCAAAGTTGTTACTCATATCATACCTCATCATTAAAAAAAGATTCAAAATATCTCAACAATGAATAGAGTAATTTATATTCCTTTTTCAATTATGCTTAGTGGTACCAATTGCAGATAAAGACAGCACTGGCCAGATATGACATTAACACAGGAGGAGGTGATTGCAAAGCTCAAGCCCAGGGAAGTACATAACCTGATGAAGACTGGAGGGAATGTGTGGGCATAGGGAACCAGAGAGCTTGGAAAAATATTCGGACACTTTCCTTGTGCAATGAACCCAGCTGGGTCAGATAAGGGATTTACAGCCTCTCAGCTGATTGAACTTTATCTTGCTTTTTTTCTGAAGAAGACAGATTCCCTATAAAAGCAACAATCCCGGAGGTGATTGGGACATTTGTAAGGGCACATCACTTCTAAAAGCAAAGCCAAATTTTCTCTTCTTGCTTCAGCTAATGAGGGTACATAATATAGGTCCATAGATTGTGTGTGGTCTGACTTTTTATTAAGGTGTCTTTTAAGTTTCTTACATTTTTTTCAGACCTGAAGAAAGGTTTAAGCATCTGAAAGTTTCTCCATTTTACTTCTGTTAATTGAATATAAAACACAGTCATCCCCTACCATTCTCATCTCTCTTATTAAAACCAATAAATAATGACTGGAATAATGGTTAAAAAAAGAATAAAAGAAAACCCGCAGTGTTTTATCTCTTATCTAGTTCAGAGTTAATGTGCGTGCACATAATGTGCCATAATTCCCTCTGGAGCTGTACTTTAGTTCATAGTACCCTTGTTCTTCTCTTACATGATGAATTTTCTGTTAGATTGCAAACCTACAGTAAAACTAGTTTTTTCAGTCTGAGCCAAAGCTCTGCTTGCTGGTTATCACATAAGAACTGTGGTTTTGAGAGACACAACCCAAGCAAAGAGCGCTGCCAAAAGGAAAAAGGAGATAGCCCCCTGACTACTGCTCCTAAAAAGCATGGTTGAAAGGATTACTAGATTAATGAAGTGGTGCTTGAACTTAGTTCAGTAAGATGAAGAGAAATATTTGAATTTCTGAAGATCCACATGTTTCGAACAAAAACCAGGAACAGTGATTCAGTATCTCTTATTTTCCAGAACCTACAATTTGATGGAAATGTCAGTATTCTGAATCAGAATATCAAAGGGAGGTGAGGGGGAAATTTGGACAAAATCAAACTTCCTAGCATTTTAACTGATCTATACTTATGAAGCTCTCTTATCTCTCCCGAAGTGTTTCCTTATGCAGATCAATAATAGTTGCCCTTTGGCAGTTTTTTCCACAAATTTTTGCTTTATTTCTGTAGCGAAACTAAAATGCTGCAAACATTTCATGTTTGCATGAAAGTTTATTGCTATAGTAAGCATCCTGCAGTTGTACAAACTGTAGCCCAAGCAGTAAATTCTCATTCCATTTTTTTTACAATGAAGTTGACCTGTGTGCTCAAAACGGGCTCCTACACCCCCATTTTGCTACACTGACTTCAGAGGGCATTCAAGCCGCCTTGGAAAAATGTTCTAATTTCACTAGTTGCCTTCTTATTTATAACACATTCTTATTAACTTCTTTTTTTTTAATGCATAAGAACCTTGAAGAATAGCTAAGTAGATCAGATCACTAATTCCTGTGAGCTAAGAAAATGAATTATTTTCTCCTGTATTTTCTAATTGAGCTCCTTGTTGGCCTACATAAAATTAAGCCTGATTTTTTTTTATAGTCAAGAAGGTCAGGGATAACTATAGCCAATAAACAAAGAAGCAAACAATAATGCAATAATAATAGTTACGAAGATTAATGTTAGTGTCTGAATGCTCAGTGCTTCTGGCAAAATTAATTTTCCTGAAAACATTAATTATTCCTTTTCCTTGGTCCAGTGCAAGTTGAGTAAATGCTATGCTGATCAACCTTGAAGGTTACAGAGGTTGATGCAGCTCTCTGATAAACTTCTACGTGTCTGAGACTTTGAGAAGATCACACATGCCTTGAAGTCCTCCTCAACAGAGGCTGTTGCTGTTGTGGTTCCTGAGATTCTAGAATTATTAATGCTGTAAAAGACCTCTAAGATTGTTTTCACAACTCTTTGTGTGCTGATAGCCTCCACTGCTCCTTATGGATTCCTTCTTCCCCAAAAGGTGGATTGCTCCCATCTGAAGCTGGTTAAGTACCAGAGAGCTGCCTATACCTGAGATTTAGATTAGATCTTAGGGAGAAATTCTCTGCTGTGAGGGTGGTGAGTCCCTGGCACAGGCTGCCCAGAGAAGCTGTGGCTACTCCATTTCTGGAAGTATTCAAGGCCAGCTTGGATGGAGCTTTAAGCAACCTGGTCTAGTGGAAGATGTCCCTGTCCATGGCAGGGGGGTTGGAATGAGATGATTTTTAAGGTCCCTTCCAACCCAAACCACTCTCCTTCAATCCTCTCCACAGGCACAAAGAAGTTCTGGTTTTGGAATGCTGCCCATCTCACCTGCCTATGGAGCAGCTGCATCACCGAGCGATGCATTGCCCCGATCTCTGACTGCAGAGAGGGGCTGCAGTGGCTGCCTCAGGCACAGATAACTCTGCACTGAGCCACGTGAATTTTGACACCATGCAGGACTGGAAGGGTGGGCATCAGAGTTCTCATGGGCTACACAGAGCCAGGCCGTGCTGTCAGCAGAGTAATTCTGCAAAGAGAGGAGAGGTCCAGCCTCTGGTACACAGAACTGAGCTGGCCAGTCCACATAGTGCTACATCATGTGTGAACTTAGTGGTTCAGAGACCACTTTGAACACCTTTTTCCTCTGCTGCAGGTTTCCTGATGTCTATTTTAGCCCAATACAAATGCACCTGTAACACTGTCACTATGTGCAAGCACTCTCCTATTTTGACAGTGCTATTGGCTTTTGTGTTTTTATGACAAACTTCCCAATATTTACTGGTTTCCTTTTGTTTCCCTGGAGGTCCCATTCTTTAATGTCCCGCTGCATAAATGACTGAACTTTCATTTTGAGATGAAATGTAGCCTTCTCACATGGGGAAATATTTGAAAATTCAGTTTCACAGAGCATCAGTCAAGTTAAAACAAACAAACAAACCAACCAACCACACAAAAACAACCCCAGTGACATTATTTCAAACAATAAATAATAGTGACTCTTATTTTTTAGGGGGAGCTAGATCATGATGCTGTTTCTCCCTCAGCAGCCTTGGTTTTTACTAGTGATATGCTGCTCTTTTGATCTTAATTTTTTTCCTCTAGCAGTTACAGGGAAAAGAACAAGAAATTACTTTTTCTTCAGTGACTGACCACAAATCCTGATGTAGCATTCCTTTCCAAGGTTAAATTCATCAATTCTTCTCTGTGATTTTCCCTGCACAGAGCCCAGGGTACAGAGTTTCCCAGAGATGGACCTGGCTGGGCTCACTTTCTGCAGTCAGTGATTTTCCCTATTTATCCCTCCTGCCCTGCTGTATTCTGATGGCCCCAAGAGATGTTTCTGGCAGTTGCAGGAGGTTTGGTGCTCTGCAGTGTCCGGGGACAGGATGAAAATAAAAAAAGACCATCTGCTTTCTGGAGCTTTGGTCACTTGAGCAGTGTTAAGCATACATCCCTCCTGGTTCATCGCAAGAGGAAAGCGTGGGAGGGTGGGAGATGCTATTTCTGCCAGTGTTAGGTACTGAATGTGTGATCACCTACCAGGACATATGGTAATTACTTCCTGCAGCTCATAATATCTCACATGAATTTTTCTCATCTAGAACCACTGATCTTTTGAGCCTTTCCATCAAGGGAAATAAAGGAGAAGACCACTTAGCAGCTGCTGTCTTCAATCTCTATTCAAATGCTGATTGTAACTAAGCAAGTTTGCCTTGTCAAAATGCTTTTGAACTTGGAAGAAGCTGCTGCCAATATTTTTCTGGCATTATCTGAGCCTCACCCTTCCTGTGCTGGAGATTTCAGACTTCTATAGTCTGAACAAAGAGAAGAGCAGTTGGCTGTTCTTCTAAGTTTCTTTTTTTCTTTCTCTTTCTTTTTCTTTCTTTTTCTTTCTTTTCTTTCTTTCTTTCCTTTCTTTCTTTCTTTCTTTTTCTTTCTTTCTTTTCTTTCTTTCCTTTATTTCTTTCTTTCTTTCTTTTTCTTTCTTCCTTTCTTCCTTCCTTCCTTCCTTCCTTCCTTCCTTCTTTCATTTTAATGATATGATTTTCTTTATTTTCCTTCCTCCGTCCCTCCCTTCCTTCCTTTCTTCCTTCCTTCCTTCCTTCCTCCCTTCCCTCCTTACCTCCTTCCTTCTAGATAAAACTCTGATGAAGCAGAAATCTACCTGCTGTTTTAAACAAGCAGCCTGTCAGTTCATAATTTCACACAGATGTCATGTCCCTTCCTTCTGTAATGTCCAGAATTTAAAGAACTTTAAAACTGATGGAAAGGACCAAGGCTTTACTCCTTTTGAAATGTTAATTTGAAAGGGACATAACCCTCTCAATTAGAAAGAGTGCCATGCCCTTTGGTTATCATCCCCTAATTAAAGTTTGCTCTGATGACATTGTTCTGCATGTTTTGTGATTGGATCTGATGCTGATAGGTTTGGGATAGGGTGGAGTTTCTGACGAACAGGGCAGAATTGAAATTATCTCCCTCCTGCATTTGCACTTTAAATATATCTCAGCAGAATTAATTCCTTGTGATACAAATACTTTGTATCCAGTCATAACTGGATTCATGACGGCTGATTCCCTTCTCAGCTGCACACTTTCTCCAATAAATGATGTCTTTAAAAAACGTATTTGTAAAACTCATGATTTGTACCAATGAAAGGAGCAAAATAGACCTTTTCTCTAATAATTTTTTTTTTAGCTTTCCATCTACGGAAACTTTGAAAGTTTTATTCACACATTTTATTCTTGTTTCACCTGTTAGATAGAATCTTATAAAGACCTTGGAGCATTCCCGTCTGAGCCCTTCTAGCTGATGGTTTAGCAGAGAAAAAAATTACAAGGTAATGAACCAAATGTCTCATTAGTGACCAGCCAAGGTCAGCAGCTTCCATAAACAGTTTAATCTCATTGTTAAAAGAAATAAGGGTGCTGCTTTAACAGGAGAAATTGATGGATGCTTTAGTGCACATCAGAGAATGTTTACTGAAAGAACACTAATGGGAAGAAAACCTGGTAGTGAGCATTACAGGCCAAGCGGAGGCAAAACTAACTGCAAAGATAAAAAACTATAGCTTTTTAAAACAGTAACTGTGCCTCAACAAAGAATTCAATTTTTTTTTTCTGGTAGGTACTGAAGTTTTTACATGTGTTCCCAGTGACTGTAGTCATGACCCATCTTTCCAGCCTGCTGGGCTCCCTCCACGCTGCTGTCAGGCAGAGAGAGGTTGCTTCCTAAACTTGGATTCCATTTTAAACCTCCATTGGAAGGGAGTCTGTAGGTGCCCCTGTAGAGACCTTCTCTGCTCTCCGCTCCCTTCTCTGTCCACTCCCTCTTCTCCCTCCTCCACTCCCATTGTTATGATGACCAAAAGACTTTTGTCTGCTCCAGCAAACTGCAAAGAAATAGCAAGACCATGACTTTGACAGAATTGCAACCATCACTTCAACAGACATGGAAATTGCAACTACCAAGACTCATCACTGGATCCAGTGGGTACGAACTATACATCTTTCTACTTCTAGTTTTATTTTCTCTTTCTTTTCCGTATACATTTTCTTAAGTTTTGTTCTTATGCTTTTGTATTGCTACATTACTATAGGTGATAACAATCAAAACAGCTACATACCTGTTTTGCTTTGCAAAAATAAACCCTGCATTTATATGTGTTTACAAACACCAATCATTCAGTGTTTCACTCCAATCCATCCCAAGGGATCTATTAACAGGAACCTGGGTTACCCTCACCTTCTGGGGTGGGTTGTAACAATACCTCAACACAAATCTACAGCTATTAATGTCAGGAACTTCTCCTCTGAGGCTCCAGTCTTTTGGAACAGCCCTTCTCTGCCTCACTGAGCTACACATCCAGTGAGAACAAGTATCTGTTTTCCTTGTCTAAATCACCTCATTCCTTCCTCTCAATGAGGATTTATCTCCAATTTTAATTAAATACACGTTTGGTTTTTGAGGTACAGTTCTTCTAAAGGACGCCACGTAACATGAAGCTTTGTACTAGGTTTACAGGTAGCAAAAGAAGAAGGATGACAAAAGCTTTAATTTATGTTTCTACAGAATTCCAGTTGCACTTCTGTGGAGCAAGTGCACAATTTTCTATCCTGTAGCAACCAGAAAAGAAGATAACATTGAATAGAAATGTTTTCTGGGCCCTGTGCATGTTTCATCTCATTGAACATAGAGACCCACATCTATGACAGAGGATGCCACCCTGGGCTCTTTGTATTAAGACACTTTTAGAGCATTATCCTTCCCATTCTAACATAAGTCATATTAACTCTTTCCTAGAACTTTTTCTTCAATGTCACTGTAAGAAAAGACTGTGTTGACTTGCTCCAAATTGCATATCCACCCAGTAGACCTCTAGCTTTAGGAGTCCTACCCATGATGTGTTTTTGCAAATTAAATGCACAGTCTACTGTTGTATCTTCCTTTTCAGAAGCAGGGAATAGAAAGAAATACCTGTTCTAAGGAGTTTTTAAAATGTAAGCTGAGTAGCATCCAGGAGACTCAAGGGTTTGACATGCTGAACTAAGTATGAGGGCAGTGACAACTTCTCTGTAAAAGCTTTGTTTGCAGAGCACATCAACAGTAATATCTTCCTGAGTCCCACATGGGAGGCATTCTGGACTGTGAATTTTGGCTCCTGGTTTTCATTTCTGAGAGATAATGAGAAAGAGAAGACACAACAAGATTTCATAAAAAGAGGCAAGAAACCCATGTGGCCTGATTCATACTTTTAATACAGGGCATGCATGCTATTGTAGAACTCCTGATTAATTACATGTTTTCACCTAACTAGCAACAAAAGCTTCATGCTGGGGTGAAAAACAGGATGAACAATCTCATCAGTAAAGCTGTGGACAAATTTAGTGTATGCAGTTAAAGTCAAATCTGCATTCCATTGAGCTCAGTGAAAGAAAAAATAATTGTCAAAGAAAGCCCTCAAAGACTTTCGTAGGTTCTTAGTCTGTTCACCCTCTGCTTAATTATGTTGCCCTCTGCTTAATTATGTCTGGGTAGTGTTATAATCCTTAGAAACTTCTTCAGCCTCCAGGTGAATCTGCCTATAATGAATTCTGCTTTTTTGTGTCTTCCTCCAATACGATTCTGGATCAGGGCATAAAAGCTGCAGCCACAGATTGTCCTGGAGGATCTGACAGAACACTGTGAAAGAAAGCTTGATTTTGCCTTTATTGTCCCACACATGAGTGCCTCCATCTCGCTAATGTAGGAAATGTGTAATCTGAGGAAGAGGAGCTCGGAAGCTGGGAACATCAGTGCTGTGCTTTAGAGCCCCTTTTTATTTCCATTTTATCTGTTAGATGACAAGGCAAATTAAATGTCTCATCATGATGAAATAACTGCTTTTTCAAATGTATCCATTTGGCAAGAAAACAGTGCATTTTAGTCAGTGCACTAGCCTCAGTCCCACAGGGGGACCGACTGGCTTCCAAGCTGTAATAAAGCAAATGACAAGCTGAGTTCATTGTTACTGGGCTGTTCTTTTTGCGCTGAAAGCATTATTTGCTTGCTTTTACAGGGGATGAAACTTCTCCATCTAGAAGCCTAGTTCGTTCACAACGGTGTTTGCTGTAGAAGCATCTGAGCTGCTTCCTGCCCGTTCTGCAAAACTGCTCTCCTTTGAGTCTGTGCTTTCCTGTCCTCCTGGCCTTATTCTCTTTGCAAAATCGCTCACAGATGGGAATTCTGCAACACCTAATCAGTGATTTTACAACACTGCTACTAACTGCTAATGCCCTTGTCAATACTTCAGTGCCTTATAAACTCTTGAATCTGAAAAAGTATGAAATCTCAGAGTGAAATTCTAACTCCACATCCCTTTATCTCCTTTTCTCCAAGACCACGTTTTTCACTCCTGTGTCTTAGGTTGCCTCTTAAAGCAGGAACACCAAGCCTGCCAGAGTTCTGGAAGTGTTTGAACAGTGTTTTCAGGCACATGATGTGATTCTTGGGGCTGTTCTGTGCAGGGCCAGGAGCTGGATTTTGATGATTCTTATAGGTTCTTTCCAACTCAGTGTATTTTATCTTTCTATGTTTTTTATATTTGCAGGTGCCATTCACTGACGAAGTAGGATGTGACACTTCAGGAGGGACCTGCTGTCCTCTGGGCTCTAAAGATGTTGCCCAAACAGCACGACCAGCCCCTACCCCTCTCCTGACCAGGAGACAAAGTCACTACCAAGACTGATGACCCAGTGCAAAACCATATGTGGACTATTTTGGGAATGGACTGGATAGATGTGAACAAAGGTGAAGGAACCATGAGCCCCAGGACAGCCAGACCCAGTCATGCAGTGTGTTATAAACACAAATATTTCAGTGTGATATGCAATTTGATACAGCCCTTGTGTAGCCACAGCCTATGTCTAGTCTAGGAATGATTTTATCAGTACCCTAAGTTCTTCTCCCAGTCAGGGATTTTTATCTTTCTGAGGTTTCTGAGCTGATGAACTGAAATAAAAACCATTAGTTTGTCCTTTGCTCTCTCTTCCCCACTTTAGATATTCAAGTACTTTTTAAGAGCATGTGTTACAGCTTGGCTGGACAAGACCAGCAGCCTGTGCTTAAATGCCTGTGGCCCCTACTAAACCCCACCTCAATCAGGACCATGCAGCTGCAGTCAGCATAACCAGAGGTTTAACAGGCCTGCTTTCAACTAGCCCCTGTGTCCCACAGGGACTAGTGTATCAAATTGGAACATCTTGCTCTTTATCACTGAGATAATAAGGGCATGCCTGCCCCGTGGATGTGCAGGAACTTGAGCAGCTCTGCAGCTCACTCTGGAGATGGAAATGCTATGTATCGACTGAATGCTTAGATCTTCAACAGCTTTGACATCTCTGCACTTTGTTCCAAACCATGGCATAAATCAGCCCTTAATGAGAGGGAAGAAATATATTTAAAGGACTGGAAAGGAATCTTAACAGAGTATTTCAGCCCTGCTTCTGAAACCCTTTCTGCAGTTTCACCCTGTTTCTCTTTACTGGATCTTCATCACACCTGTAAGTCCTCAAGAATCAATATTACACTGTGGCTATCTTGAAGACCCAATAGTTCTGACTCGATTTAGGGATATATGCAGGTTTGTTTTGAAATTCACATAAGTCAAATATACCAGTTCTGAAACAACAACACAGGCTCAGATTTCCTCCCACCTCGGGAGAGGAGAGCAGTGCATTCAGGCTCTCAGTGATCAGATCTGTCAAAGAAAGATGGAAATCTCTAATTGGAAAGACAGGAACGGGCTTGAACAAGACATCACTCTGAAAGGCACCATGAAAGGACTGGAAAGTGAGGTCAAGGTGAGGTTTGAGCTCTGGTAAAGAAGAAGTAAAGTATTCTAGTCTGCCCATTTTCTTTCCAAAGTGTACTTCTCTCTCTTGAGTGCATCAGAAGATTATGTGGTAGAAAAACAGATCCTAGAATAACTGACATCCTTATCCTTAACACCCTTGTACTATGTCAAATTCATCTGCACATGTTTTTTTCTGTCCTATCTACATAAATATTTAAATACAAAATGCTAACTAAGCTGGGGGGTTTTTTGCCTTTATGAAAACGGGAGCCAGAAAATCTGTATAGAACAATGCAGATTGCTCCTTGTTGCATTTTTTTATGTTCTCTTGGGACACTTCTGGCTTTCCTCACAAATTTCAATGCAATCTGACAATCATATCTGAAAATTAATGCAGTTTTTATATTTTTCCATTCCAGCGTGTCTCATGATAGAGAAGGTTACGAAGAAATTCAGGTGAGAAGGATGGGTGACAGAAAATGGTTTAAAGTGTCATTGGGTGAAAAGTTAGATGCATCCTGAGGTACTTAGATAGGTCTTTAGTGGCTTCTTTTTGCATTGTAGAGTGCTGAATTCTATTTTCTGGCTTATGCATTTAGAATCAGTATGTTGGATGGATATAATTTAGAGCAGAAGTTGGACTGTCCCTACACTTTATATGAAATGTACCTGGTGGCTCTGTAATGAAACCCAAAGTTGTTAGACCTGGTTTCACTTGGATGAACTTGTCAAAGCAACTTTTGTTGTTCTCTTTTCCATAGATAACATCCAGTTTCATTTGATATGTATCTAATTAATGTCTATAAAGTTAGTTTAGTTCTGTCCTCCAAAACATTTGCTAAGATTTTAATTTAGATTAATTTGGTTCAACAGAATTGATAATTAACAGCTTGTGTGGAGGATGATACTTCATTTTATTCACAGGGAAGGAGAGAAGGTCCATCTCCTGGAAATACTTCTAATAGATATGAAAAAAACCACTTCAAAACACTTAGAATATGATATCTCACTAAGAAATATCACTGTTGGGCTATTTAAACTAGGGCATTTTTGCTTTCTATTTCTCCATTAGATTCTATAATATCTTTATTAGATCTGTCCTCTAATATTTACACAAAATCTCATGCTTTTAAAAAGGACATAAATCTTCAGAGGCTGTAGAAACGTGGTGAATGGCATTAAACATTCAAGTTGCTTTCATGAAGTGAAAGTCCTTGCTTTTCTGTCCTCTAAAAGGGTAGTAAAGTGGTTGGGAGCGTTGGCGCATGGGAAGTTTTTACTTGTTTATAATACACTTCCTTATTTATTGTGATGCCAGCTTTTTAATTTTGGAAGAACTATCATCTTTTATGATGCTATTGACCGCCATTTTTTCAAAACTTGGCCTTATAAATCCTGGTGAAGTTTTTATATAAATCTATTTAGAAATTTTAATGACATATAAAGCTTCAACGATGAAAGAAGCATTCCATGCATTTAATATTACTGAACACAAGGGTGCAACCATTAATCCATTCTCTTGGGCTGTCTTCTGTAACACTTTTGATAGAAGGGGATTCAAATTATTCCTTTAACGAGATAATATTGACAGCCAGTTATAGTCATGTGTGATGACTCCAGAAAGCCTCCTCTTCCTCCCAGTGCTTTTGTCTTTCAGCTTACCTTGACTCACAGGCTGTTTGCTATGTTGTCATCTGCATTTCAGGGGTAAATGATGCATACCAACTTAAAAACATTCCCAACCTGCATTACAAAAGTGGCAATACTAAAACTTCTTGTGTTAAAATAGTCCAAATAATTGGGTGCTTTTTTCTTGAGCATTATTCCACCAGAGATCGTTGTGTGCTCTAATGAATAAGTAAGCGGTATGTTCCTCTTATTCCCCCATGGATATGGTGAAAGGAACATAGCAGAAGGCATTTTTTCTAGTCTAAAACTTATGTTGCCACCTTAACTATGTTTAAGCATTGAAATATTGATTGAAGAGAGTTTTGAGCTAAAGAGCAAGAAGCATATAATGGTGTGTCAAAGGAAAGGTAGGTTTGATGAGCACATTTCAAGTATGACTCTCTATTGTGAAAATGTTGCAATGTATTTAAATAATGAAACTGGAGCAAGAATTGCAAGTTTATTTTCTCACTTTCTTTCCATATCCCAAGGCAATACAGATGTCACATCTCTGCTGTTTCCCCGCTCCCTAAAAATTACATCGGCATTAAAAGGCAAATATCTACTTAATATTTATACAAAGAAAGACACTGATGGGTAACATTTCACCTGAAAAGCTTTCTCGTTAAAAAAAATCAGGAACATAACGCCTTGCAAGTCTATATAGGCCAGAAGTCTAATCAAATTAACACCACTTCAGTGCTAATGAGGACTTGTAGTCATTCACCTTAATTAGCCATTCTGAATAAATATATTTTTAGCACCATGCCATTTAAGTAGCTCTATTCTACAATCCTGTCCAACTTCTCATGACTTTAGTGATGAAGTCACAGAGGCAGAAGGAACATCAGCAGAGGAAAAAGTTTTGATGTTCCCCTTACACTCTGAACAAAAAACAGGTCATGTCCTTGGTGAATGTGTTCCCAATATAAAATAGAAATGTTCACAGTAATATGTAGCTATATTTGAAGCATTGAATGGGACTTGCAGATTGGGGTCTGCACAGACCCAGTGGGATCTGTAGCTTCTGGGAGCTGCAGATGTACAACAGCAAGATAGATCGCTTGGGGGTGTACACAGGGATTGGATTCAACTACTAGTCTCTTTCTCATTTTGGATTTTCCTTCTGAAAGGGGAGGTTCACTGTATATTATAAAGCTGTAAATGCACATTTTCTATGAAAATAAATACTGTGTGTATGTGTGTGAGTATCTGTTTTACATCAAGAACAGACCATGGTTGTTATATTTGAAAATTCACCATATTTTAGTCTTGGTGACATTTTGCTTTTATTTAATCATATCAATTATCTTTGGATTTTTTTTTAATCATAGATTCACAGAATGGTTTGTGTTGGAATGGACCTTGAAGATCATCTTGTTCCAATTCCCAGCCGTGGGCTGGCAACCTTCCACTAGAAGACAAGACATACTACCAGCTCTTTTAGAATAAAGCACATAACATGTAGGTTCTTTGCAATCAATTACAGCAGCATTTCAGTTTACTTAACACCTATGAGCTCCACTTTAGCTGCAGAATTCAGTCCATACAATTAAGATGAAATGAGGTGTTCAGTACTTGCTGATTCAGATGCAAATAAATCCCTTTAACTTTACTAAGAACTTGACAGGCATTACATGGAGAAAATAGGCTTGAAACAGCCGGGAAACAGTTTGTTTCACTTCCATGGTTTTTGTTTGATCCACTCAGAGTTTTTGAGACAGGAAGAAGACAGACTGGGGATCTTCCTGTTTACATATTCCAGAGGGAAACACTTTCAAGTTGTCATTTAAAGCAAATGCTCTGCCAATGATGGATTTTTTTTCAGCTGGGGATTTTGCATTATTATGAATTAATGTCACAAACACAGTCTCACATTCCTCTTTCTTTATTGGGAAGAGCCATTATTTTGGAAGAAAAATCTTTCACCATTTGTAACTCTAAGGCTGATTCTACAAACCTTTTAGTCAGTGTACTGTATGTATCATTCTCTGCAGATGCAGTGTTAATCCTTGCTGTATGGATATCCTCAAATAAATGGATAAGATTTGCTAAACCAAAAACAATCATTATTTAATGATTTGGGTTCAGAATAGGAGAAACCTCCTTCATAAATTTTGTGTAGAAATAAAGCAAATTACGATTTTCCTTACCACAAGCAAATCTTCCCATGGCAGTCTTTGACAGCAATTGCAAGATATATGGATTCAGATTGCATATCCAATTCCTACATGAATTTAGATACGAAAAATTATTCGTAAGGGAAAAGAAATGGCTGAGGAATGGCATAGAGTTGGTAGAGGCACTACAGTTTTTGGGCAGAATCTCAGTTTTTGACAACAATAGTATCTTTAATCCTCCCCCCACAGCAATGAAGCAGCAGACCAAATGGAGAAAACTCTCCTGTCAGACTGGCTTTCAAACTAATGAGAGAAGGAAATCAGTGCTTCATGACAATGCACTGGGTGCTGCTAACTGTTCAGCAAATTGTCCTGGTTTGTCCTTACTCTGGTGCTGACTCACTCTTGCTCCTTGAGCCCATCGATGCAGACATCTCAGGATTACTCCATTCCTTTAGACATCTCCATGACTAAAGTTTGACTGAAGTTTGCAGATAACTGATATTCAGAGCTTCTAATTGATGGTCCAGAAAAGAAGTAGTTTTAAATAGCCTTGTGCCTCTAAAAATTGGGACCCTGAGTTATCTTTCTATGTTTTTTTCCCCACACGTTCGGGAATAGTCACACTGAAACCTGTATGGCCTCCACTATGTGTGAGTGCAAAAAGGGAGAAGATTCCAGGTAAAATGCATGTCTTTATCCACATGCATCTTTCTGCTTCTTTCCTAACAGTGTAGGATTTCATTATTTTTACAATTATATAGGTTAGAAGAGGAAGCTTAAAATATATTTTTAGTTCCTATAAAGAGCACAGAGCTGAGAATCAGCCAATGGCTAGTTGAAAAGATTGTTATACATTTTTAGTTTGTTGGTAAAAGTGAGTCACAATTTGCAAAGAGAGAAAATACCATTTCTTACTGACATCTGGAAAAATACACAGCCTTTTATATTCACTGGGACTTTGGTTCTAAAGCAGAACCAGAGAGCCTCAAGCTAAGCAGAGTTTGGATACTGCTCTGAATATAACTTAATTATGTTAGCTGATTAGACAATTTCAAAGAAACAGGCAGTTGGTATCTGAGCAGAGCAGGGTACTTAATCAGACTAGAAGTAATAACATTTGTAGCCCCTGTGGTTAGTAGAGATAGAAAAGCAGGTAATTATAGCACAAAAGCTACTGACTAGCTGGAATGAGATTTGAGGGAAATTACTGTGTGTCAGATCACTGTGTCTCTATTGATACAATTATTTTCAACATCCAATACAGTTATGATCATGTTCCTAGCCATATTTTTGAAGATCATTTGTAAGTCTTTCATAAACAGGCCTGAGAAATTATATACAGAGAAAATATCTGGAGATAACAAGGTGCTCCTCACTATATCACTTGCCTTGACCAATTCCTTGATGGTGTGCAGCAGCAGCTTGGATTCATCCATATTATATTAATGAATACCAGTGATGCCATGAATGGGGTATTTCTCATTTGGGGATTCACTGCTTTTTCATCTGAGGCGTGCAAAGCATTATTTCATCATTAACAGTTCGCATTGCATTGTTTTTACAAACCAGTTCTTTAGGAAATGTGTCCATATGCATCTTAAGCAACATCAAGGAACCTTTGGCAGATGAATAAGCACTCCTTCCAGCTGTAACTTCATAGCATAACTGGTTTAAAACAAATCTTTCATGTTATTTTAATGTATTCTGCTTATTTCACATACATGTGGGTCACACATAGTCGGAAACAGACAGAATCTGCATTTTGCAAGCTTTCCTGCAACTAGCAAAATGTATGCTGCCTAATTTCCAAAATTTCGGGAAGGTGTGGTTAGACTTTTGTCTGTTTAATAAGATTCAAGCATGTCCCGTGTTGTCTTTTCCACTGTCCAAGATCTTTGTATCTAAACTGTATGAAAAACTAAGCTTGCACTGTAATCTTCCCTATGAATTGTCACAGTCATGCTTTTATTGCTATTTTCACGAAAAATCCAGAAGATTGATGCACCTGAGACTTTTGTTTCTCTGTCAAGTTTGTGTGAAACTGGTCCTGAAGATCAGCTGAGGTTAAAAAGATGGGACAAGCAGCCACACATACATTGACAGCATGACTGCCTTTGCTTCCTCCCTCTAAGAAAGTAAACTAACAATGAAACCACAAGCTTTTATCTCAACTACAGAAAAAATGTCCCCAGCTGCAGGAAAGGACATTAGTTACCAATGCTGGCAACTGAAGGAAGTCTTGCTCCAGTGCCCACTGACAGATAGTGATAGACTGTAAAACAGTAATGTCAGTAACTGAAAACGCTTGCATAGGTTTGCTTTAGAACTTGCTGAGTGTGACAGAACTTGGATCTCAATTCAGTGTCCCTTAAGCAGAGGTGTAGAAATGGTTAGGACAGACCAACAATGCCCTCCAAGTTTTTAGGGTAGCTGGATGG
>JAYRBT010000114.1:109137892-109174130 GCA_036023395.1 Myiotriccus ornatus
GAGGGCTTTTCCTACCTAAATGATTCTATTGCATAAAAAGACTGGTCTTAGAAGCGGTAAAAGAAACCAAACTCTCAGTAATTCAAGAGCCTGTGTGATTCAGGAAGTGAGAGACTCATCAGTGCTCTCAGCTGTAAGGTACTGATCTTGAGAGGAAGATACAAAGAAAAAAGATTGTTAGGAGCTCCCTTAAAGAGCAACCACCTTCACCTTGGAGACCTGGGATAATATCACCTTTTCTTACCCAGAGAGCTTGCACATGAAGAAGAAAGGTGGGCAGTTGGAAAAGGTAGAAATAAGCACTGGTCTGCAGGTAGAACCAAAGTAAACAAAACACATGGGTGGCCAGACATGAGTTTTACAATGAAAGAAGTTAAGGAGATCAAGAAAGCAATGTGAATATTTACAGACAAATCCTCCTGAAAGGGACAGTCACAACCTAGGATGTGAGAAATCCCAAAGATGTGTTTTTTTAAATATATGAAACAGTTCTGTTTTGCTTCCCATCAGAGAACAGTCAGGTAGAATGTGTTAGTTATGGAGATATTAGGCTCTTTGTTGATAAATGAAAAAAATATCATTACAAGCTCCAGGGAGTTTAAGTGACAGATACACAGATTTATGTATTTATGTGGATACAAAAATGCAACATGGTTTGGAAATTTTACAGAAAAAACAAGCATAAAGAACCAAAGAACACCAACAGATGTTGATAGAGAACCAAAAAATTCATTGCCTTACAGTGTTAAAATTCTTCCTAGCACTCTGCATGCTACTAAACTTCTCTTTCCTCAAATTGTTCAGGTACTGACATTCTTGAAGTAGAGAGACAATTTACATTTCATAGAATGACGTCACTTCTATTAAGATGTTTTAAAAAAAAAATGGATAATCCATCGACTTGTGCAGCATTCTGCGGGATTTTTCTCACAGCCCAAGCAGTTCCCTGATCCTTTAGTGCAACAAGTGAACTAGACCAAATGCTACAGGAAAGAGAAGTTACTGCAGGAAACACACAGACCATGTTTGAATTTGGCAAACACCTTTCATGCAGTTGTTTCCGCTCTAATACTTTTGTGAAAAGGGAAAGCAGCATGTTCTTCAAAGAATTGTACTTGCATGAGTATCATTATCAGAAATCTTTGTGCAGCCATCTAGAAAATTCCGGTGAGGGTTATGAATTCTTCCACTGAGCAGCAAAGCTATTCTGTTTTGGGATAAGGAACCAATAGCATATTATTTAGAATGAAGGTTTGAAACAGTAGTTGCATTGGCTAATTTTCAAGTAGTCCCTGGTGTTGAAAAATATTGTCACAGGCACTCACTGAGTAACAAAATATGAAAATCAGTCTGCATAACTTACAAAGAAGAGAAGGATCCAGTTAATTAAGTTGTTTAATGACAATGACCTGCTCACCCCTTCCCCTTCAGTAAGCTATTTGCTCAATAAATTTACAGCCCTGCTCTTCTGCAAAGAGATAGGTATGAAGTGAAGCGAGGTGGTCACCAGGGGAAGCAGTTCTGCTCTCTCCACGTCTCCTGTCTTATTTCATCAGTTGTAGGCACTTGTCTCATGCCAGGGCCCTGAGTGCATCCCCTCCTCTCTGGGGGTTTCGGTGCTGGGGCTCAGGGCTACAAGAGCAGAGGTGGAAATCATAGGAAGTGATGTGGAGGTCTCCTTCAGGGGAATTTGTGAGGGGGTACCACAAGGGCTGACCCCAGCTAGGGGTCTTTAGTCCTGCTGGCCGTGTTACTGGGATTGGCTCCTGGTGGAGAGGAGGACAGGAAATGGATTTGCCCTCTTTGGTAGCAGCTGTAAACTAATCAGAGGGTACAGCATTTACAAAAGGACGAATGCAGAAGCCATTCCACACAAATCATCTACCTGTAGTAGTGCCTGCAGGCACATCAATTTAAAATCCTCCTGCCTCAGATGCAAGCCCACAAAGTCTCTGCTTCTGACTGACTTGAGCATTTCTGAAATTGGTTAGCTATAAAATAATTGTATTTCATGGTACAGAGCAAAGTTGTGATTAAACTACCTTTGGGACTGTAGCATCCTAGAAAGCTCACTGGTCATCCTGCAGCATGAGATAGTGGTATCATTTTGAATTCCCACATAAAGCCTTCTCTGCAAAATCATCTTTGCACCTGTATGTAATGGAGTTGGAGGGAGAGAATATACTGTGGATTTCTGACTGACCTGACAGGTACATGCATAGTCAGCTGTGACAAGGTGGCTGAAAGGGCAGTTATTGCAGCAGATAATGCTAATGTTCACTCTGGGGAAAAAAAATAGAAAAAGAAACCCAAATGGAGAATTTCTGCAGTAGGTAAAATCAAACTGAGTACAAATGAAGGATAAGCAACTGAATTTAAATGCAAAAATACCAGTAAACTTGGGGTTTGAGTCTCACAGCTGAAGTAATATCTATCTTTGTATGCTAAGCAATGTATTAAAGTCACTTGAAAGACAAGATATAAAAGACCACAACCAAAACTACCAGTTTGATCTTTTGGGGGAAAAAAAAAGAATAAAATTAATTACTTCATCATGAGTCACATAGCCTGTCTTTCCTCTCTGGATCCAGGGTCTCCAGCTGCTATTTCACCCCTGGCAGACAGATTTACAATATGTTCCAAGCAGACCAACACCCACACCAGTTACAGGTGCAATGCAGCCCATCATTTATCTCACGGCTGATGTGGCATCCAGTGTGATCTGATGGGTTATTGTCCTTTTCTCACTTCTTGGGAAAGAGGCTTGCTAGGTCTGGAAATGCCTCCTGTCACTGTGATGATACTGGAGCCTCTGTGTATAAGATTGACTTGGGTGTTATTCTAGTGCATTTAATCAGTAGATACCACATTAGTGGCAACACGATGCCTATAGTTCATAAAAAAGAGGTGGGGGAAAGAAAACCCCAAAAAACTAATCAGAAGAATCTAAGTATCTGATTGAGGTACATGAGACATACAGGCCTAACAGTTAAACAAGTGTATTTTACCTGTTCCAGTAGTTTGAGCAGTGCTGAGACACAGAATCCATGGATCAACTGTAGCATGTGATGCCTTAGAATTCTTAGGATTTTTAGCTTTTTGTGGATTTTAATGCAGCTGGAGTTTTCCTTCACTTTAGACCATTACTTTCTCACAGTTTGTGTGTAACACTCCTGAAGCTTCCATTTAATCATCTTTTACCTGTCTTTTCAAGGCACTAGATTTTTAGCAAGAACATTCTGTTGGGACATGCACCTGGACCAGACTAACAAGGGATATGGTAAACCAAACAAGATAGAAGGCTCAAGGCCCTTGGAGGGGCTCCAGTGGGGCAGTTCTGAGTGTGGTACCAGGACAAAAGGTGTCTTAGGATTGGATGCCCCCATTAGATATGATATTTAGTAAAGATATAGAAGTGTAATAATTCTATATATAGGAGCACACCTTTGTACTCTGTGGACCAGAAGGCCTTCATTAAAAGAGCTGCTCTCTATCTTATCTCTACTGGTGAGTTTTTTCTCCTGATTTTAGGAAACAGTGAAATGGTCAGAGCAGCCTCTTCCAGTGTTTTGATTCAACAAGCCAGAATTACTTAAAAGACTTCCCAGACAATTCCTGGGACTTGGAACAGGGCCCATTTCAGAAAGGCCAACTGGGTGATGTTTTGGATGCCAAGAAAATTTAGCTCTATGGATGAGGCCAGAACATATCAATTGGCCTTATGGCCAGAGAATGTCTCCCTGTACTGTTTAGTTTACAAGTACACCTTAAGTGGGTTAGGAAACAATTATTTTCTACTTCCATGATGCCAATCTCTCTTGGATATGGCAGTATTTTGGCCAAACATCCCTGCTCTTCATTGCAAAATCTCAACCCAAATTTTTTATGGTGTATTTTTTTAAAGTATGCCAGCTGATTAAATTAATATATAAACACATCTATCTTAATGACTATCAATATTCATTACCTCAGTGATAACTATCACCCGAGGAAAAGCCAAGGTCATTATTTATTTAGTGGCACAATCATTCTTCATATTCCTGGATGGGAGTGAGTCACTGTATCCTGTGTCATCTCAGACATTCACTGCTAATCCAACCAATGACATAGGTTGTCAGTAAAATTGTAATTTTTGAATTAATTCTTGAAAGGAGCAATTACATTAATAGTCTCAAGGGTAGTAAGGATGTAAAAACTGAGAATTGAAAGAATTCTTATCCACTGAATTAAAGTCAGGATATGCTTATTTACCTATGTGCTTCCCTGATTAACAGATCTCAAAACAACAGTTGTGCTGACCTCCAGGAACAGAAACTCACTGGGTCAAAAAACAGGCTTAATTTAAAGTATAAATTAAGTATGTAGAAAATTTTATCTCTGTGTATGAAATTATGTGCTGAATTTTATAATGCACTCTTGTGCTTACAAGAATTAATTGGAAGTTGCAGAGAAAGAGTCAAAGAACTGGACTGAAATGGGATGGATTTGAGGTCTACTTCTTGTCTGGCAATGTTTATATCTTTTCATGAATGTCTTAGTTTTCTCTTTTTTTTTTTTCATTTTTGCCCATCATATCTAAGTAGTAAGTTAATTTGGGATTCATCTCACCTATCTTGCTGCCTATAATGCTGACATTTATATCTGATCTAACCCCTCAGGCTTCCTCTTTAATCAATGGAAAAAGATGGGTTCTTTTAGTTTGCATTTCATTTGAGCTATTTTAGACATCAGCAAAATCTGATGAGATAAATTCTCTCCTAAATATGCTTATTTCTCTCATTTGAATATGAAGGAATCCTGGGGTAACAGCTGTGGGTGTAAGTGTCCACATTTAATAGAATAAAATAAATACCTTTGGAGACACCATTGTGCAGTATCAGCATCCAGCAACAGAATATGTGAGGAAAAGCTGAGAGAACTGGGAATGTTCAGCCTGGAGAAGAGATGGCTTAGGAGTGACCTGATTGCAGCCTTCCAGTACAGATGGAGAGAGACCTTTTTGTAGGGGCATGGAGTGACAGGAAAAGGGGTAATGGCTCTAAACGGACAGAGGCAGGTTTAGATAAGATATTAAGAAGAAATTCTTTGCTGTGGGGGTAGTGAGACACTGGAACAGATTGCCCAGAGAAGGTGCCCCATCCCTGGAAGTGTTCAAGGACAGGTTGGATGGGGCTCGGAGCAATCTGCTCTAGTGGAAGGTGTCCCTACCCACGACAGGGGCTGAAATGAGAAGATCTTTAAGGTCCCTTCCAACCCAACCCATTCAGTGATTCCATTTTTCTATGAATTGTGCTGAGCAACTTGGGCTCAGTAACAGACCAAGGCCTTGTCACAGGAAGCATCCTCACTGCCTTTGCTGAAATCATCCCAGTTTAAGATCTCTTGTAAACCATTTGTTCTTGTGTAACTATAACACTCGTGTGAATAATATAATATAAAACTGTGTTTCTTTGGGTTCTTTATTTTTTTAAGCCGGTCATTGATGTACAAATGGAGTCTGGCAATAGTTGTGAGTGCTTCACTGCTGGTGTGAGAAGTGCAATTGAGGAGGGGCCAGCCTAAGCAAGGCTTTGGATGTGATGCACACCAGTTGTTGCCTGGAAGCTAAAGAAGGAGATTGCTTTAAGCATAACCATCAGGAATCTGCTGAAAACCATGTTCCCTTGCAGTGGATTTGAGCGCAGGTTCTGTGTTGTGTCATCAGCCTCAGTCCCAATGGTCTCATTTCCATGGCAGTGCTTTTAGAGATGCTGTGTATGAGGAAAACACTGAGTGTGAGTTCCATAAGTTTAGAACAGTTATATTTTTCATGTATCAAGGAAGTGGCAACTTCCTAAAAAACTATGCACTGCAGCACATGAAATGAAAGAAAGGAACTAGACCACAAGGTGTTGTAGATTACGTAGTTCAGCTTAGGTTCCTGCTCTCCTTCCCAAGGTCCCTTGCTTCCTCTCAAGTACAATTTAAGGGGTAGATTGATAGCACAGCTAGCTGAGGGATTTGATTCTAGACACATGAAAGGCTTTAGGTGGCTGTATGTGGTGACAGAGTCTATATCTGCAGGCTGTATGTTCCACCTGTGCTCCACAGTAAGCAGAACTGAGGCACTCAAATAGCCGAGAATCCGGGAAGGAGACATGTGTTCTGTCTTCCTGATGTTATTCCTTCTCTTTTCATAGGAAGATTAAATTAATCGACATGTATTAAAACATTTTTGCTAATCTAAAATCAAGAAGATTAAAGATTAATGCTCTCTAAATGTAGGGAGACAGAAAAGTGCTTCTGCCCCCCTAGATCTGAGTAAGAAGGCTGTTTCGATCTCATCCTCCCTTAAGATAGCATCAAATATACCGTCCTTCCATTTATTCAAAAATGTTTTATTAAGAAGAAGAAATCTGGAGTAATAGGCCTGATAGGAGACATAGTCTGTCCAGATCCCATTCCCTTTAATACCTGCTCAACCTGAGAATCTTGGGGTTGTCCTGTGCAGGGCCAGGAGCTGGACTTGACAGTCCTCGTGGGTCCTTTTCAGCTTAGGATATTTTAGGATTTGAGGAGATTCCCTACACACAGGGAAAATCAGGTGGAACTCTGAAGAGTGAGAATGGAAGTGTGATACCAGGATGGTTAAATCACTTGTCAAGGAGGGAATTATTATTATTAGGTTTGTATTTCCTGAACCAAGGAAAATCTCCACCATGATTTCAGATATGTTGTGCAAATATTTTTGCTTATGAGGTTTTATTTTCTCTGCATAGAAGGACACCTGACACCACAGGTGTCCTGTGACTCAGACTGGCAACAGGCAATTCATTCATAAACTCAGGATTTTAATGCACTTATTTCCCTGGTCTGATTTTTAACACCTCATGGTTCTGGCTTTTCTGGTAACTGGAAAGGCCTTGGAAAAAGAATGGGGAGAAAGGCTAATGATAGATTCATTTGGAGTATGAAAGAGGTTCCCTTCCGTTCATGAGGGCAACTGCACTTACATGATGCTGCTATGAGGAAAAAGGAGATGTTTCTACTGTACTGAAGAAGAGAAGAAGTGCTTTTAAAAAATATGGTGTAAAAAATGTCCCATTTCAAATAACAGAGATGGATGCAATCCATTAAAACATAAGGACTGGGAGCCTCCAAGGGTCTATTAATAATTTTACCGTTAGCTGGCAATAAACAGCAACTGCTCCAGTTTTCTCATTTTAAAATTAGTATTATGAAACTTTCTGCATGGAGACTGCTTAATTAATTGACATTTGTAGAGCAATTTCAGATCCTTGGAGGAAAAGGTCTGGAGAAGAGCTAATCCTTATGGCAACAAATAGCTTGCAAAACTCAAGATGGTTTCCAAGTAACCCTGTGATGATGGGAAAAAAAAAGACCACACTGATCATTTCCACATATTCCTCTGCCTTCTTTGCCTCCCCTTTAATATTACCTATAGTAAAACAGACAAAAGATATAAATACGGTGGAGTCATGGGTGGGGGGGAGAAATAGAAGATCTTTTCACAAGGTCAGTGAATTAGGTTCAGAAGAAGAAGGAAAAATCAATTAATGAAGGCAGAAAAGGAAATAAAGAGGTTGTGAACTGAATTCAACATAGTCCTGTGGTGTGCCAGTGCTCTGTACTTCACCAAGAAACCAATGTATGTATATAGGTACAAGCCAAAGTACAGGTTACTAAGCACAGGGAATAGAACAGGAGGAGGGAAGCTAAAACTGACTCATTGTTTCTCCAGGATCACCTGCCTTCACAAGGGGAACCTTCTGAAAAGAGAGACATAAAAGCAAGTTGAACTGTTTTCCCTGATTTTTAAATCATTGATTCACTCTTTCCACATAACAGGAATGTTTCAGATGTTTTAGGAAACTGCAAGAGGAAGAGGCTGAAGAGGTGAAGATGGAGAGTGCACAATCTTGCTGACTTCTTACTTGCTTGGCTTGATGAGCCAAATGTTCTGTCTTTGACTACACTGCAACAACACAGGTTATTTTTTACCAAATGACTTGTGGTTCCAGATGCAGCTGGTCAGCATGATATGAAATTTGCTAAATGACTGCCCTGATGGATAATCAAGGAGGCTGCTGAACTGTGCTGGAAAGCAGGTGGGAGGTGGCTTTTCTGTAGTACGAAAGTGGGATCAAATTCTGAGAAACTCTCTCACCATTCAGGATTTGCTAAAAGCAGCCCTGAGCAGTGAAGAGCAGCACTCTGCTGCCCACAGGGCAATAGCAACCCCATTCCTTCTGAGGTATTGAGGGATTCTGCACTGCCAGTGGACCAGATGTTTCTTCTGGAGCTTCTGGATCTACACCAGGCAGCACTGTGACATGCAAACATTCAGAAAATTGAGTGTAGACACCATCCCATCCTCAAAATATGCTCATCTGATGAACTGTTTTCCTTTAAAAGCCTTCTCTAACCTTGTTGTGAGGAAAACCAGGCAGAACTCGACTAGAAGAAAACTTGAAATCGACTGGGAAGGTGTGACCCATGGTCTCCTCCTGCCGCAGCAACAACTACTGCTGCTCAGTGCCGCAGGATAATCCTTTTCCTCCCACTCTCTGGGAAGGCAGGATCAGGAACAGTGCACACACTTTGCATCTCTGCCAGGGACAAGGAAACAAAGGGGAATAACAATAAATCCCTTCAGCACTGCAGCTTCTTGTCTCTGTTCATCAAGTATGTTGGCTGTGGTACCAGAGGAAATGTCGCTTATCTGCCTTTTGAGATTAAACAGTCCCAGGGGATACAGGACACACATTCTTTGCCCCTCTAAGCCTCAGTGGTCCCGCTGTTTTAAGGGGTATTGGTTACAGCAGCCCTTTCTTTGCTCCATGGCGGTGCAGACCATAGTGATACCCTGCTCATAGCTCCCAACACTCTCTTCCCTCTCAGCTGTGAAATCCAGAACCCTTTCTCACACTGGCTTTCACTTCCATCTATCCTGACCCCAGTCTCTCAGAGTTTCTTTGTATACTTGCATTTCACCTCCTTTCCATTGCCATGTTCCTGCTAGAGTTTTGTTCTCCCTGTAAAATTCCAGCCTTTTCTCCTGACAAAATACCATTTTATTGATTTGTTTGTGTTGCCATCGTTCCTGTTCTCATCTTTCTGCTTCTTTCTCTATTAATTAGATCAGAAGTTCCTTGCAGCAAGGACTATCTTTTCATCTGTGCTGAGCATGGCAGGGATGTATCCTCTTTCATCTCTTCTCACTTTTGTAATAAAACTGCTTCATTCCTCAGTGAGATGTTCGGGCAAGAAAGTACTGGAGCCTGCAGTAGCAAGAACTATCTTGTTGTATATGTGGATACTTTCAAGACCATATTCCAGAGTCAGAGCAAAATTTCTTTTTCTTTAAATTGCCTTCACCTAGTTTAGATGAAGAACATTCACATGACACTCTTCATCCCAGGAGCATTTATAGCATTTCTTCAGAGGCCTGTCTGTTATGCCAGTATATCTCTGAAATTGCCCTACTAATATCAAGTGAGTTAAAATTTAACAAAACTAGATCAAGGACTGTATGTGCAAAAGTACTTTACAACAACTTTGCAGCTGAATATTTACAGTTCTCTGGAAACCTCATCCAAATACTTGGCAACAGTCAAAAAAACAAATAAAATATTAGGACACATTAGAAAAGTAATGAAGAAAGAATCAGAACTGATCATTATGCCACTGTATAAATCCATGCCTTGCCCACATCCTGAATACCAATGAACCCATCTTGAAAAGGAGCTGTTTAGGCACAGAAACAGTAGAAAGATGGGGCATGAGGATGCCTAGAAACACAAAAAAACTGTTGTGCAAGGAGAATGAAAAAGAGTGAAGATGCATCAGCTTGAAGAAGAAATGTTTGACAGTAAAATATGATGGCAGAATCTGCAATAATGAGTGCTATGAAAAAGTGGAACTCAAAAAAACTCATCATTTTTATTTCAGAAGAACTAAGGAAAACCAAATGAAGTAACCGTGAGTGTTTTTTCACCTAATGCCTAATAAAACCATGGGTCTTACTGTTGGAGAACAACTGGGATGCCAAAAAATGGCCTTACATGAGTTAAAAATTATTGAGTCAGGAAATTGTGGCAAGGAGAGAGGGCCACAAAAAACTATTAAATGTTATAACAGGAGGATTCTTATGAACTCAGAAAATCCCTGAAAAAAATCAGAGAGCTGATTCCTAGGAGTGCAGGAATAACTACTCTGCCTCTGCTATTTTAGATGTTCACTAAGCATCTGTAATTGAGCTCAGTGAGAAACACTGGATTGTTCTAGATGCAGTTTGGTTTTGCCTTGCTGTGTTTGTGTTCCTGTGGCCTTATTTTTGCAGCTGTGAAGAGAAAGTTGTATTCCAAGTAGCAAAAATAGAGATTGACAGTTTCTCCACTAAAATAAAGGCAAGCTTAAGACAATTAATTTCAGCTGAGAAATAGGTCTCAAAACTTTCACTTCAATATTTAAAATTTAAAGCTACAGCCAAGTAAATGTGTTTGTGGGGGAATATGGTTAAGGTATACACTATTTCATTATTAATACATAATTTTTCATGCAAGAGGAAAGAAGCCCAGAATACTTCTGAAATTATTAATACCTAATAGGTGTGTCTCTTACATATGCATCTTTGTATACATCCATGCATAGATAGATTTATCTTCTGCCTTCTGCCTGCCCACACCATACAGTCTGACAGGATCCATTTGATAGGACTCTATCAGATGGTACCCTCAAACCCCTCTTTATCAAGAGGAAGAGAAAATCTCCTTCAGCTGGGAGGCAGGCAAAGGCTAAATTACTCCATGAATGAATGAAACAAGAGAAGACTGGATTGCAGTGGAACACATTTTGTTTCAATACTAGAGCTCTTCCAGAGCAGCTGTTCAGTCCTTGTCCAACCCTTAGCACTGTCGATCTCTGTGTGATTTGCATCAGCTCACTGAGCCCAACATCTGCCTGGAGAGGTTTGTTCCCTGGTTCATCCTCCATCAGGTTTCTTCTGTGTGTGTCATGTTAAGTTTTGTCAGGAAGAAACTGGCTTGAAGCTTTCTATAGGTGTATATGATTTTTTTTTTAGGTGATGTCTCATGGCATCTAAGATGAAATCAGGCATCTATGATGTCATATGTAATCAGAGAGGCAATGAACAATCCAGACCACCCTCTCATCAGTGCTGTCAGAGCCAGGAACCTCCATCAAATTGATAAAGATCTTCTTTTCGACCATTTCAAGGTCTTCCTTCAACACTCCTTTAATTCTATCCAGGAATCCAGTACATATTTAGAAGGAGTAGTTGACAAAGCAATGCAAATATATATGCAAACCATCTGAATCAAACAGGTGAACTAGATGCCACATCCTGTCCCTGGCACAGAGATGAGCTTAAAGTGTTCAGTTTAGGTCCTGTATCTGACTTGAGGCTTAAGGCTTTGTGCTGCTACTCATTTCTAGACATTTCACATCTTTAAAATGTAATCTGCAGGTGAAAATGGGAAATTCCCTTGCCTCTGACTTTAATCAGGAAATGGAAAAGCTTGGAGCCAAGGGGAAGGGAGATGAGTGGGAGTTCTGACATAGATGTAGTAAAGGGAGTGGGTGATGTTTGATTTTCTCTTCTTAGAGTTTTTATTTTTGAAATAAGACAGTAGCTAAGATGCTAAAATTAAATTCTGAGGGGGACTCTGAGTTTCAGGATCTTCATTAGTGCATTGCTTTGGATCTAAAACAGGCTGTGGGTGTGGGTGTTTCTTTCCTATTTTAAGTTAGCAAATTCCTCAGGGCCTTCCCTGTTCTGCTTTAAAAAACAGATGATTATTTCCTAGCTGTACAAAACCCTCTGGAATTTACTAACTTCAGAGCCTTTCAGAACCTCAGGAAATTTTGGCTCTTATCTTTGCTCTGGGGCCACTGTGTGTTAAAGAGATTGTTTGTGACACTGCCACGTAGGACATATTCAACCTGTTGGTAGCAGTTGTCAGTAGGAAACTTGTGATTTCTTCTGTCCACTGACAGCAGAGTCAGAAAGGGTCTGGTAACTCTGGACAGCAAGTGTCTGAAACAGTGTCTTGAACTACAGCACCCTAACACAGTGCTAAGGATAGGTTTGTTAATTGTAGGTGGTCTGTGAATGGACCTAGCCAGGGTCAGGTCAGAATGAGTAGGAGCCTTTGTGATTAATTTTGGCATCTGGTCTGGTACTTAGATGGGAAAATGAGCATTAGTCCATAACTATGCTCCTTCTGTAGTGCTAAACAGCTTGTGCTTTCACAATAGAAAAGCTGGTGTGCCTCTGGAGGGGAAGGCTGATGATGCTGCCTTCTTTCCATGAAGCATCTGCCTCTGTGTTACTTGAGCAGCCAGATGCAGAGTCCATGAGACAAGAGATTATGCACACAGGGCAGTAAAGAGGAAAGGAGACTGGTCAACCTGCTTGGTTTCACCGATGAAAATAAATACTGGAGTCAATTCTCTGAGATAAACAACATGGTACTATGACACTGGCTGTACTTCTGTTCCCATTGTTTGAGAAGGTGCCTCATCACTGAAACATGGTTGAAAAATTATCATTAAGCAGCATATGAAAGTCAGTGCACAGACGATCAGATTCCTTCTGATTTCCCTTTTCCAAAGAGGATGCCTTTTATTACTGAGCCAGTAAAGCACACAGACGTCTGTTGCTGGAATCCAGCACAGTTTATGGATTGACAGCAAGACCATCTATTGTGTTGACAGAGCTGCTGTTCATGCACATTAAGTTTATATACTGAGCACCTTCATGAATGAATAGGGACAGTTACCATGCTGTGGTCTGTTTACAGGAATAAATAACTTGATTAGATTACATCTTTTATTACCATGATCAAAAGCAACAACACACAGAACAGAATAATGGCCTTAAACCTTTCAGCTTGAAAACGTATCCATATTTGAATAATAGGAGTAAAAACCATTTTTTTTAGACTTACTTTTATAGTCAGTGACTGAAAAATTAAACAAAACATTACACACCTGCAGTTGAACTGGGTGCCTTGTGATTTCAGTCTAGCATTTGGGAGGATAGATGGACCACAGGATCTGCTCCTAATGGTATTAGCGCTTGGACTGTCTTGAGAAGAACAACTTGAGTACTTTTTCAGGTGCTCTGGTACCTAAACGCTGCAGGAAGCGTGTGCCCACTAAGCCATTTTTGCTTCTGGTTTTCCAATCCCAGCCTGCCACCTGATTTCAGTGTAGTTATTTACTGCAAAGCCACACTTTGTTACCGAATCAATTACCATATGAATGCAAACAAAACCTTAATTGTGTTTCAACAATCCATAGCTATAGGCTATGCAGACCTACAGTGCACAAAACCCTCCCTCTTTAAAGGGGGAATACTGCTCTCCTCCCATATATTTGGTCTTTTCCCAGCTGTTACTATGAATTCCTGTTCTTTTGATCCCAATACTGTCAGCAAAGTGATGATACGACCACTGTCTACACTGTAGACTATTTTCCCTTTCTTGGTACCCTATGGTTAGGGGAGGGTTGCCCTTTCTTCGACTGGCCTTGCCATCCTCATGGGTAAAAGGGAGGGATAAAAACCTGCTATGTGAACACCTTCACTTTGTTACTCTTTCCTTTTTTTTTTTTTTCAGTGTCCTGACCCTGACCGATTTTCAGGATGAGTAGTAGCTGTCTTCGTTTGAGAAAACCTCTTAAGACTGACATGCTTTTAGAGCAGAGCCCTTCTAATTACATTCCTCACAGGATAACCATCCTGAAGGAGTTGCATAATCCTCCCTTGCGCTGTCCTGCTGATGAGCTGCAAATTGACACTATGTAAAAATAGTCGAAGCTTGGCCTCCTTTCTTCTTTTGAGACAGTTTTAGAGAGCTTTTCCTCTCTTCAGAGCATCACTTACAGATTTGGTTACTTGCATGTGGTGTGACTTCCTTTAAACTCTGCTTTATTCATCTCTCTTTCTTTCCTTTTCTTTCCTGTGCATGCCTGTAGTGTTATCTCTGGGTTTAACTCATTTTTAATGTATAGAAAAGCCTGTGTGGCTGCAGGAAAGGAGTCATCATTTTTGTAAGATTCTTTAATTCAAAATCGGCTCTCCAATTACTGCATTTCATATTACTAGTAAAAAAAAAAAATAAAATCTTTGTAAAGGACCAGGTAAGGGGCGGAAGATTTGGATTAATCATAGCCTTAGACAAACCTTAAATTCTGCTCCGGATTGTGATGGGGTCACTGTTTTCCTTCCTTGGATTTTAATCAAAATGAGTCTGTGATGCTCAGTGGACTAAAGACGAAGAAAATGTAAACAGCTGAAGTAAAATTTTAAGAAAGTGTTAAAGGAACAGAGAGAGTATTTGACTGGTACTTAGTGTGATGAAAACCTTTTCTCTAGACCAGATTTCTTGGAGTGAGTGTTCAGAATGAACGCTGAAAATACTCTGCAAACTGATGAGTTTCTGGCAGGAAATCTGGCTGCTTATGACTGATAATAATGAAAATGTGAATCACTTTATAATTTCATATCACAGATTTCATTCATACATTTTGAGTAAGCTGATTTTTTCCATTTCTTTTGTATGCTCACAGCTTTCAGAATAACAAAGACTGTAGAAGTGGATAAGTAGACACTCAGCTAATTACATCTGTGAGTGAGATCAGAAATGCATTTGTGAAAAATTCAATGTAAGTTCAGAGAACGTCTTTGCCCTGACATGAAATCAACCTCCAATTAAATGGATAAGACAAAGCAATAATTGGAGAAAAGGTAAATTGCAGCTTTCACTTCTTACCAGTTATGAATTAAAAGATTTATCTGATTGACTCAGATAAACAGTTGAGTCACAGTAGTCTAACAAATTCCCTTGCATCAGCTGAGTCTCAGTAATTTATTCTTCTGCTCATTAAAGGAGATACTAAGTGGGCTCGTTTGCCATTGTTTACCCATATGCATGGGGACACTTAATGAACCTCAGTAAATTGTCTGCTGATACCACCTGAGAACAATGCTGGGATGTCTGGTGATCATGATCAAAAGTAAATGAACTGAAATCAGCTGAAACTAGTAAAGAAAAGAAGGACAACATCCATCTTTTTTTCCTAGAGAACTTAATGTGACATTGAGATCAGGTAAATGAAATACAAGTGGAAAGACCCTTTATCTTTACTTCCTGAGAGACCAGTATGGTCTGTGTTACCATCAGGCTTGTGTGTTCTGGGAGATATTCTCACTTGACAGAATGAGGTAGAATGATCTGTTTTCTGTCACATCTCCCAAACCTGAGACAGACCATGATCCTTGCTTGGAGGGTGAAACTTCTGTCAGTGTTTCTTCTTTTTCTTGTTCCTTCTTATTTACCTTTCCCTCTCTTCCCTTTATTTCTTATCTTCTTTTTCTCACCATTTACTGACTGTGTTTCGTAGGAAACCATGTCCCCAAAGAAAACAACATGTAGTGACATACAAAATCAGGTACAGATTTGATGCTTCTCAAAGAGAATCAGATCTAACATGCTGGTCAGTGTTGAACTGAAGTAATCACTAAAATATGAGATTGTGTTTATGCCACTGAAGATACTGTGGTGTGGTTGTTCTCTTCTGCAGTGTAGTAAGATGGAGATAAAATATTGCATCCTCTCTTTACTACTTCTTCCCTGTGTTTCATACTTTGCTCTCAGGAAACTAGGACGACTGACCTCGAGTAAACATGAAGTCTCCAGCCTCCCTAAATGAACTTTTGCCTTATTGTCCCCTAAAGAGCAGTTTGAATACTGTTGGGTCAGAGGGAAGAAGTGGTGTTGCTTTAAAAACTATGCTTAAAGATTTACATTTCAACCATCTCTCTCTGCTTCTGTTTTTTAGTAAAATATGAGAGATTTTTAATGGTAATTATTTATTGATGGATTCAAAAAGCTTCTATGATCAGAAATCCAAGCCATTTATTCAATCCACTTAATGCAGCAAAGATGGAAACTAATGTTTTGGAGATACGTTTCAACTGTGCAGATCTTCAGATTCCTTTGGCTGCAATTTTGTGCTTCTGTTGAGTATATAGGAATACAAAAATATGGATGTATTTGAGTTAACAGTTGCGTGAGTAGTAATCTATGTTTCATATATTGCTGAAGTACTGTGTATGTGGATAAGGGTACACTATCCATGCAGAAATGACAGTCATGTCTACTGGTGTTTGTCTTTAACCTTCCTGAAGGTTGCATTTAATTTTCAAATGTTCACAAATCTTTTATGAATCGTTCAGAGGGAGGTATTTCTTCTCTAATCAACCATGTGATCCTTCAAGTTGCCTCTTCAATGTTGAGAATAGAAAATGAGGGATTTATTTCTGTACTAAAGGATAATTTTGAGTGCTGTGTCTCCATGTTCTTGAAAGCAGAAGCCATAGGCATGTTAACAAGACATGCATGCCCATCCTCTTCTGTCTTTTGTGATGATCTGAGGAATAGAGGAGGTTTATTGACGGGAAAACAGTTTGGAGGAAGAGATAGAAAGAAAATTGATCAGATAAGAATGGTGCTACAGGAGCTTTAGCAAAGGAGCAGGAACAGAAAGAATACAGAAATGAAAGAGAGCGAACTTCTTAAAGATCGTATTTCACAGTTCTTTATAGCTGGCTGTTCCTTGTTCTATATGTACTGGGGAAGGAAATATAGAAAAATTGCAAGTACAGCGATAAATACTTCTCTGTGGTGCAAATGACTCCATAAAAACTCAACTTGCACTTGTGTTTTATCATCCTTTCACCAGGCATCCATAGTTGTGCTATTTATAGTTGTGTAATTCACAGTAGCCTGTCAATTATCCTATAGGGCATTTCCTGACTGTTGGTTGGAGGGCAATGGAATATCCCAGCTGAATGGCAGCATTTGCTGTAACATTATGACACACTAGTAAATGTGATTTCATTGCAGGCTGCCTACGGGTGGGATGGAAATGTTAAGATAAGAGGGCACCAACAGCTTTTTTTGCCTTCCTCCTTGGTGCCAAAACACAGCTATAATGAGTGGAGGAAAAAAATCTAAGCTCTCTCTTAAACAACATTTGCTTCAGTCACATTTTGCTGTTCTTTTTTCCTGGGAATACAAAATGGCCAAGGTATAATATTGAGGATATATGAAGTTTTGCAGCTTCTGGAAAATTACTGGCTCTGGTCTGGCCAGTTCAGGACATAAATAGATGAAGGAAAGTTTTCTTGTGCCCTTCTCAGTGTATATATGACAGTTTTAAGATCATGAAATCACAAAATTACTTGGGTTGGAAGGATCATCTCATTTCACCTTCCCTGCCCCATGGGCAGGGAAACCATCCAGTTGCTCAAATCTGCATCCAACCTGACCTTGAACACTTCCAGAGATTCAGCATC
This sequence comes from Myiotriccus ornatus, assembly GCA_036023395.1. Taxonomy (NCBI): domain Eukaryota; kingdom Metazoa; phylum Chordata; class Aves; order Passeriformes; family Tyrannidae; genus Myiotriccus; species Myiotriccus ornatus. Next base: position 109,155,279 of record JAYRBT010000114.1, read on the forward strand.
TGCAAATTCTCTGGGCAACCTGCTCCAGCAACCCTCAGACCACCCTCGCAGTAAAGAATTTCTTCCTAGAATCTAACCTAAACCTGGCCTCTTTCAGTTTAAAGCCATTCCCACTTGTCCTATCACTCCTCAAAGGTCTCTTTCCAGCTGTCTTGTAGCTCCTTTATGTACTGGAAGGTTCTCCAAGGTTTTTCCAGGCTGAACAACCCCGATTCTGTCAGTCTGCCTCCACAGGAGAGGTGCTTCAGCCCTCTGAGCATGTTTGTGGCCTCCTCTGGACTTGTTCTAAGAGAACCACATCCTTCTTGTGTTGAGGACCTCAGACTTGGACAGAGTACTCCAGGTGCAGTCTCATCAGAGTGGAGTAAAAGAGTAGAATTCCCTCCCTTGAGCTGTTGCCCAGGCTTCTTTTGAGACAGCCCAGGACACAACTGGCTTTCTGGGCTGCAGGTGCACATTGATGGGTCACGTTGAGCTTCTCATCAGCCAGCAACCCCAAGTCCTTTCCCTCAGGGTTGCTCTCAATCCATTCTCCACACAGCCAGTGCCTGTGTATGGGATTGCCCTGAGAAAGACGTATCTTTTTAAAATCTGCCAACACAAGGATTGGCAAACTTTCCATGACATTCATGCAACAGACTTAGACCTGAAAAGTGGAGAAGATCTCTACCTGTCTTAATGTCTCTAGTGGACCAATGACTTCTACTAAGTTTTGCCTGTGCTGAGTTCCAATTCTTAGTTGTATTTTACTCTTTGCTACAGAGAACCTTGAAGGAAGAGATCTTTTCTTCATGTGGAGAAAGAAAGTCTTCGATTCCACCATCAACTAAGAGCACAGTGTCTGGCTAAATGCTCATTTCTAGATGTTCACACATGATTTTCTACCTGCATTTCCTCTGGTTTCAAATCAGCTAGCTTACTCCTCTTTTTTGGAAGCATGTACCCACAATTCAGTGATTTCCATCAACCTGTTCATCTGCATTTCCCTATTCCTTATAAAACATAAAAATCAAAACTATGCAGTCGCATTCTGGTCTTTGTTTTACCAATGACAATTTACTTTTCATTCCTAGATGTCCTTTTTGCTCCATGATCACCCGTTTACAACATCTAAATGCTTATGAGGCTCCACAGGCCATAGTCTATATCTGCACTGCAGTTCTTGCTTTTTGAGACACATTGTGAGAGTTCACAATAAAAGTTTGAAAAACTAGTAATCGAGATCCCTCCTTTTGCCTGCTCTGCTACAGTGATTTACAAATTTGCCAATTCTTATTGAATTTACTAGCAGATATTTTTACTGGCTCAATGAATGTGTCATCCCAATCTCATAAAAAAGGACAACTAATCTCTTCTTTTAATGATTTCACATTAACAGCTACTTTTTGAGATTGGGTTGTTGTCTAATCTATTTAAAATGGAATTTATTAATATTGCAATGTTCTAATATTTTCATCAGATTGTTGAGTCAAATGTCTTGTAGAAATCTAAGCACATTATATCTCTGACTCCTTTATCAGCTGAACTTGTAGTGTTCTGAAGGCTGTAATCAGGCTTATGTGGCATGATTTAGTTTTCAAGAGATACTGTTGACAGGCAATACTTATATCCCTGTTCCTTCTCTCTAACAAAAATAAATGCTCAGTCAGGTTTTCCGTTAATTTGTTGGGGGTTACAGAAGGGGCTTTTGTTACTTGAGTTATCCATGCTCACTTTCTGAAGCACAGTGATGTTTTTTGTTTCTCCATCATTTCAGACTGTGACACTACCGGCACAATGCAAATAAACAGCAGCTGTCTAAAATTCCCTGAGCTAACTTTTTTTTTTTTTTACTTTCTAGTGCAAGCTATTTGGGTTTGCTAAAGAATTTTCCTTCTTATGGTTATGGTATAGTACCCTGCTGAGTTACTTAGGGACCAGAAAATACTTTGTCATGCTAAAGTGATAAGTGTAGATCACGCTGCTTCTTTCAAAATACTGAACAGAATAAGTTTTTGAACACATCTGGCTGCCTATTTGACACATCACTGCCTATTTGACAGCCTCCTTACTTTTGTCAGTGTTTCTTTTCTTCCTAATACAATTGAGTATTTTTAGCCCTGCAAACCATTCTTTTTACCCAAAGATATATTTTTTTCAATTTTCTGCGTTTCTGCATAACGCACATTAAGTATTACTCCTTCCTTTATACATGTACGTGTCAAATAGACAGAGAAAACTTGTAACACCTGTACTTCTATTTCGGGTGAAATGAAAATAGAAATTTCATCTAATTCACTTGCAGTAATAAATCCAAATGTTCTCTTTAGTGTGCATCTAAATTCAGCATTGGCCAAAAGTTTTTTTCAGAATTGTGGTAGCAATGCTTTTGTTATCAGAAAACCTATTTTAAGTGGTTTTCTCCTGGCTTTCTTTCACATTTTCTTCCTGAATATATACATTCCAGCTGAAAGGCAATTTACAGCCTATGGTAACAGTATTCCTTATTTTTCAGTTATGTGGTTTGAGGAAAGCACATGATTGTGTTACTGGTTTCTTGATGGCTTTTGTCCGTCTGAAATGCTGATTTTTGTCTGTCTCTGGTCCACTGCAACATGATGGAAAATGAGTTTGCATCAAGTCCTACCAAATATGATGCTCCTGCTCAGAGCCAGAACCCTGGCACTGGGAAGTATACTGATGAAATATTTCCTTAACACCCTGTGATGCTTTTGTTCAATTCACTTCTGAATTGGGGTCTGATTGTTTAAAATCTTTTGCTTTAAAGGGATGCTGCTTTCCTGTCTGCTCTAGCCAATTTTAGGTATTATGTATTATATAATTTATAGATTAAATTATATAATTTAGATATTATTATAAGGCACTTGGGACTGTCTTCTTCCCACCTTTAAGACACTTGGCTGTTCATCTCAAAGGAATATATTCACTGCTGGCTTCTATGAGACTTTGCAGCTCCAAAGCTAAATGTGTAAAAAGAAACTAGAAGTAATTGCAGGTAGGTGTAACCAGTAATATAAAAGTAAACTTAAAAAATAAAGAAGAAACAACTAAAGAAAAAAAGTGAGAAATTCACTTCAAATAGGCCAAAAACAATAGCAAAGATACACAGCAGAAATGTGACACTTGTTCTATTCAGTAACTTCATTTTTAAAGCCGTGTTTGTAAATAAATTATCCACTTCCACTTTTTTCCCCCGTTTCTGCCTGTTTTCATGTTTTATTTATTTCCATCTCTTTAACAACTTTTTTTTTTTTTTCTGCAAAAATTTGCTTTAATCAAGTTCTTCAATTCCCAGAACAGGCAAGTTTTACTACTTCTCTGTGTTCACTGTTTGGGCCTGTTAAAATGGCATCCTAAATTCTCCATCTTTTTGTATCCTCTAGCCTTTCAGGATTGCCTCCATATTTTGTTGTATGAAGCAATCAGGACACTGTAAATATCTTCCAGATGGAGGACAGTAAGTACTACAACTTCTTTAAGTTAGAAATCTCACCTTGGAGACAGAAATTTACCTTCTCTGAATTTCCATGACAAGATTTCTGTGTAAATGAAGGAAGACTTGATTATATTTTTTATGATTAAATACATATCTCGATACCTTAAGTAGTAAGAAACCTCCAGAAGTGGCTCCTGAGAGCTGTTTCTATCAATAAGAGAAAATCTCTCCTTTTAAAAAGAAAAGGGTTAAATACAATTTTACTTAATGAAGAAAATGTTCACTCACAGAATGCAGGAAGCACCAGTCCAATCACTTGAAAACTAGAAAACAGTTTATAAAGTGTAGTCAATTAAAAATTCTCTTAGGTTTTAGTGTGACGAATATTTGATGTTGTTCTTAAATGAGAAACCTGGTATTTTCAGGGAAGAGTTCCTATATCCACTCAGTTTAAAACTATACATAAGGATATGCTGAATATTTAAGATTTGGTTAAGGCTACAATCAAATGTTGGTTTCAGATGTTCATGTTTTCACCCTGTGATGCCTGAGCTGAAGTTGGACATCTTGAACAGTTTTTCTGTCCTCTGTCCATGTCTTTTCTGATTCAGCTGAAATACACGGTCTGGTGTCATTCTGTCTTCCTTTGAGTGTCATAAATATAGCTAGAGGTGCCCTTTTTGCTCTGAGGACACGTGTCCTATGAATTTAAATCACAAACACTACAGGCAGATTGTCCAAAGACACATTCACCTTGGACCACTCCCATCCCACAGAGGACTAGGCATCTGCTGTGGCTGAAATTGGATGGAAGTGATCCAGAACTCGAGGTTACCCCAACCAGAGACGTAGACAATTAGCAATAGAAATTTCGTTTACTTTTGTTGCGTCAATGTGTATTGAGGCAATTTCATCAGAGGAACATCGTGTTGAGACCCTTCTGGCTTTGCAGTAGTCAGGAATTTGATTTGATGGTATGGTGGCTGTCCAGCTCCTCAAACTTTATCAGCATTTGTTCCGTATTTAGAGAGGCTGCCTTAGCTCTCCTTCATGGCAGGGCAAGGCTCTTTTTATTTACAGCAGCAAGTCAAGCTGATCTGAGTTGCTAAAAAAGAATAGATCTGTCTAAGCAAAACCTGTAGAGGAATGGATTTACTCTACTAATGAAGGTATTATTTGTAGTCCAGAGAAGTAGAACCCTCAGTGTAACCAGAGTTGAAGTCTCCTTGTAAAAAGCATTATATGGACATGCAAGGAGACATGGTCTGTGTTCTGAGGGATATGGGATATAGAAGGCACATACACACACGGAGGAGAGGTGGGAGAGGAAAGAGAAACTGGAAAGAAGGGATGCAAAATGTGGGAGAAGCACTTTGGGAGTTGCTGAGTACCTGATGTTTGTCCTTCGATTGCATTTTGAGGGTGATAACCAGGGAAGGGTAGACAGCTGTGAGGGGCCAACTAAGGTAAGTGAAGGAGCTAGTGAGGAGGCACTGATGACAAGATAAAATGCAAATAAAAGAGAGCATTTTGGTGATGTTATGCAAGCAATTGAGTGGCAAGATGAGGGCTTGGCACATACGTGCTTTAGAGAAGTTTGTGCAGTGAAGCTATTTGTGAAGAGACAGTAGAATCTAATTTGTTTGAACTCTACCATCTGTGGTGTAATTGCCTTATTGCCAGTGGGACTTATATGAGTAAATGAGCACTAGAAAGAGGAAGAATACTAATAGTAGGGTTTTATTTTATATAGGACTGTCTCTGCTCATCTGAATAAAGCATATGAAAATAAGTCAATTCAAACTTATTTTATATAGTATTATCTCGCTCCAGCTGTGAAAATTATATAAAAAATAGGTCAATTACTACAAAACTTCTACTAAGGAGGAACAAGCACACTATCATAAAAAGAATCTGATTGCTCTCTAATTACAAAGAATAAAAAAAATCACTAGCATCAATTCTAAGATACATCTTCATCAGAAGAACAAAAATAAAATTGGAAGCTGACATGTTTCTTCTACATATAGTTCCTCTGAAAACTGCTGGTTTGACAAGCTTCCAAACTGACATCTTCTATTTATACATAAACCCATTGCAACTTTTTTTCCCCAGATGATATTTGGTAACAAGGCACTTAACAGATGGTATGCCGAGTTGGATCACTTCTTTTGTGATACTGAAGTGTGGTTTTTAAGCTTGTTTCCCTTAGAAAACTATGGATCTTGATCTATAGTAGCTACCACTGTGGTTACACAGACATTCCTTCACCTTCACAAACCATGCCAACTAGTAAATCAGGCAGATGTTGACGATAGGCAAAGTGAGTTTCATGTTGTAGAGAGTATTTGACCATTTCACACAGATTGAGGGATTTGGAATATGTGTGTAGATGGTCAGCTTAGTCCTTTGAGGCCAGACTGATAACCTGACATGCTTCACCCACACAAAACATCTAACAGTGTTATCCCAAAACTGGCCTTCAGCAAAGCAGCAGAGTAGACAGTGTAGAAATTACAGGTCCCTTTATATAACAAACCTGCTGCTGGGATTAGGACTGATAAAAGGAGATCAAGAGGTTGGGATAGAAGGACTTCATCAACTATACCTGTGTATTAGACAGTGTCCTACTTCACTTCTGCTTCAACCCACTTTTGCATTTGATCTGGGCATTAGATTGAGGCAAGACAGGTGTGCTGTCATCAAGGGGTACACTGAGTAACTAAGTGGTAGCTCTGGAGTTGGCTTAAGACCTGATGAATTTTCTGCAGGATGTTGCAATGCAGTGGAAGATGAGGGTTGGGAAGGTTTGCTGCCCTCATTCTAAGTGGATATGGAGAGATTGAGCTTTGTCCAGCAATGCTGCTTAGGCAGTCTTACGTACTGAATATTTGCTAATCTGCTATCATTACCTTAAATAATTGATGATTATCATTCACTTGAATTTTCCATTCTGATAGAGCATTTCACTGATTTTGTTCTGAGTTTGTATCAGACTCCTGATGTGACACAGTGTTACGTGTCTGTGAGTGAAACAGTCAACAAAAAGGGAAAAGCAGAGACACAAAGATGAGATGCTTGTGGAGACCACAGGATAACAGCTCCTCATCAGTTCACTCCTGCTGTCAAATTAATGTTTATTTCACAAGGGAATAAATGTTATGGTAAATAACAGAGGCTTGACCCACTTGCTTTCATGTAGGTAGGTACCACCAGTGGAGTCTTTAGCTATTTACACAGGGCTGGCAGAACCCATGGAAGACAGGCACCCCTGTGGAACAGATATGGGAAATCAGCAATATAGGGCAGCAAAAATGTCTTTAAATTATTCCTTGTATCTGTGATGTCAGCGCAGTTTCTTACATATAGTTTCCTAATCTACTAATATTACTGTGATCAAATCAGATTTTTAGAACTCTGTTCCTGCAATATCCAAGTACCAGCATATTGGATGATGATTTTAAGGCCAAATCCACTTCCATTAAGTCAAATTATAAATTGAGATCCTGACTGACTCAAGTTCCTCCAAGACAGGTTAATTCAAATTGACTGGCAGTGATTAACATTCAGTTCTTACTGTTGCAGGCATTATCAGGACCTAGTAAAAAATTTGTCTTAATCAAAGTCTTCCTGGAAAATGGACAATGGGCTCTGATGAGTAATATCCTGGCTGCTATTTCATGGGAGACTTTGCTAAGTATTGTTTAGGAAATGAAATTTTTTCATAGTCCTGCGCTGAATGCTCATCCACGCGTGTTGCCATTAAAAAAATAAAAACAGAAAAAAAGTCTGATGAAATAATTACTTCATTACATCATGCTTGGAGCAAAATACTATTTCTGAGGCTTTTTACGTGGGTAGAACCTATGATGGAAGGTTTGCCCAGAAAGTTGACTATTTCCTGTGCAAACATAAAGGTTGGTCAAAAGCCAGTAAGTATCAATCAGTTCCTTGCCATCTAAGGTGCTTGCCATCTATCTTCCAGCAGGTAAATACAATAGGACATTCTGACTTGGAAATAGTCTGGCATATAATTCAGTCCACATGTCCAAGTATATAGGGTTAGTGTCTCAACAATCAAATTTTCTCATTTTCTGGTTTCTGCTAAATGCTCTGTTTGGGGGGAAAAAAATAGCAGTTTTTCCATAGTCTTAATTCTGGTGCATAACCTTGATGCAAATAGAAATAGAAAGCCTTTTGTTACCATGAATGTTGACTCATTTGGGTAGAAATCTCTTAACACAACTAAAGTAATTACTCTTAGCCTGAATTTTGAACAGACTTCATAAGGAGCCTTAGTGTGGGATGCAATTGCCTGGTTCTGTCCAGATATATCTCGCATCAGTACAATTCCCATTTGCATGTATTCCCACTATATGAGGTCGCTGATTAAGAACTAGAAGCTGTCTTGGTCCCTTCGTCTTTTTAAATTTCAGTACTGCTCATTACAGCCCTGTCACTTGCTTTTTTTTCTTTCTTTCTTTTTTTCCCACCCTTCTCTTCCATTCAAGGTAAAAAAATATTCTCTTGGTGCCGAAGACAAAGTTCAAGTTCACTGTAATGATCAAGTTCACTAAGAATGATCCAGCATCCTGGTCAAGTCCTCTGTTCTCACCATTCCTACTTCCTCTCTAATCCCACTGCCTTCTCAATTTTGTGTGTTACCCTTTTGCTCCAGCCATATTTGGCAGTGTCAGTAGTGGCTTCATGTTCATTAGCAGATGAAGATTAGGTGAAGATGGAGGTCTGTGGTTAATTAAGATTCAGCATAATTCAGATTATAAGTATATAAATAAATTCAGCTGCTATGTGCATTAGACATGAATTAATCCTTTATTTTCATATTTAAAAATAATAAGAGAGATTGAATATTAACTCTAAGAAACTGTCCATCATAAGAGTAGTTGCCAGCCCAACTTTAAGTTTAGAAAGAAAAAAAAATTCGATGTAGATCTACCTTTATACACAATCCTAACAATGATGGGGAACATGTTTCTTGTACTGATAAACTGTAATTATCACCAATATTTCCACTGGATCTCCTAGACTGAATTTGCTTGCAGTTGTTCAACTGAAACATTCTCCTGTTGAGAACTGTGAAGCTTCATTTCCTTTAAAACTTTCCAGGGACAGGATGTCAGTCTAGGCAGAATACCCTCAGGGGGATCCAGGAGAACTCCAAACAATGCATTTTAAAAGGGCTGTCATTATAACTTTTTTTCTCATAGAGGATGACAAAAATATCAAAACATTTCCAGTCAAGGCAATTTTTTTCCATGAAATACCTACCTATCAGTATAATACAAAGCTTCAGTTCTTGATTATATACTATAGGGTGGATTTCAGGAGCAAAATATTTGTTTTGACCACAGTGGATCCCTACATCTTAGTGCTAAAGACTGCTTGCTGTTGGCTGTTGTATTACAAATTTGAGGGGGAAATTGTGATTTAGATCATCTGAGACGACTGACAGGCATGATATGTGATGTCTTCTCACTTGCTATAGAGAAGTTTTTCACTTATTGCAGGGTCAAGAAGCCTCTTTTATGGCTGACATATTAACCAGGATTCTGGGAATCCTTGTTTAATTACCCAGCTATCCCAAGCTGTGACAACTGAAGCAAATTATTTAGGTGGGAATTTGCCCCCACCTCATTTTAACATCTCCCTGAAGTGCTGGTGCTGGCAGAATTTATATTCTGTGTCATCCCTGTAGGCAACAGTGAGAGACAGAGGGGATTCAGGAGGAAGCTGAATCCAAATCAGATCTGATTTTGGTATGTACCTGCCTCTCTTTTTTTGCCTACAGAGGGACCTCTATAGCTCTCTGCTTAAAAAGAGCAAATCTAGCCCTTTATATCTTGATTTTCCACTTGCAGAAGGAACGCATTTCCATATTTTTTATATATCCTGGTATTATAGACTATTTTCCTAGGTTTTTGTAAGTCAACACTTCTGTTGCTGGACTTGGGCAGCAAATGGCCTTATGAAAATACCTGGAAACTAGAAAAAGGCATGTTTATGTAGATAACATTAAACTTTAAGTCATGGCATTAGAATTATTAAGAGTCTCAAAAACATTCTGTTGGAACCACTTGCTGCCTAAGGCAAAGCCAACACTCTCCATTCTTTTTAGTCTGAAAAGCTAACCCATTGCATTTATTTACATGTCCATGTTGAACTGATTGCCCTTCCTCTGTGCAGCTCAGGAATTATACACATCACCTGATCCTGGTGGTAGATCCCTACACTGCCAGCAATGACACTGGTTACTTCAGTGTTTCTATTAATGATAAATTTAGCCAGCTAAAAGGATGAGGCTTGTGCCCTCAGGTTGATGCTAAATTGAAGTTACCACTTAGCCCGCAATGCATTGCCTACATTTTTATTAATAGGCTAAATTCCAGACCTGACCTTTCCAAAACTGCTGAATTACTAAATTGTGACACAGACAACAGAGCTCCTCTTACAAGGAGAAGTGTATTATGCAAACATGTAAGGTCACCTAGAGAAGAATCCAGCTCTGGCTATCATGTAACCCGTACACATAGGTGTTTGCCAAGGTGCCGTGTCAATCCACACCTGTGGATAGCTCTGGATAGCTATGGATATCTAATCCATAGCTTCAGGATAGTGCTCCTCCACTGTCCCAGCTCTTCCCATACCACAGTCACGCAGAAGATGGTTCAGAGGTGTAACAAGTGGTTCTGCATATTGTACTTAGAACACAGTCATACCCATCCTAGCTGAACTGTGTCTAAATGTTGTGCTACTGATGTATCCTCAGTCGGGTTAGAGCTCCTTGCTTGTTGCTGTTGAAGGTTCCACTCAGAGGGAAAGGTTCCAGTCCCCAGAAAACAAATTAGAGCATTTTTTTTCCCAATTATACACCTATCATGTAGAGTTCACAGAACCACAAAATGGTTGGGCTTGGAAGACACCTCTGGAGAACACCTGATCCAGCCCCTGCTCGGAGCATGGTCAGCTTGAAACACTGCTTAGGGCTGTGTTCAGTGAAGATTTGGATGTATCCAAGGATGGAGACTCCACAGGCTCTCTGGGTAACCTATCCCAATGTTTTATCACACTCACAGTAAAAGTTTTTTCCTTACATTTCAGTGAAAAATGGGGGACTGGTCTAATATTTATATGTAAAAGAAGAGGTTCTAAACACAGCTCCCACACTGGTGAGTTCCTGCACAGATACTGCTTTCAAGCATGAATATTTTCTTACATAATTATTGAGTAACAGAGATAAAATAAGAAATGGTCAATGAATTAATAGCTCATGAGCCACTGCCATTAACTAGTGAGGCCAATATTCCCTTTATAACTGGTGTATTCAGTTAAAAAGAGCTCAGTTCTGCTCTGGCACTAATGTGCTCTGGAATAAAGGTGGTGTAAATGACAAAACAAAATAGCATGGTGGATTCTCTCCTAAAAATAATCAACCACATCCCACATGGCATCTTGCACTCATCCAGTTTTGGCCACAAGTGAAGAAGTCTGGAGATAAACAAATATTGGATGACTACTTGCAATATTTGCTAAGTCTTAGGGAAGCTGCAATGTGTCCATGATGAAATTGGAAATGCAGGCGAAGGTAAATGCTTTTAATCCTGCTGGTGTGGGCTCAAGAAATGAACTGTTTCCTAAAGAGGGATGAAAGTCCCAGGAAAAAGAACTCCACTGGTCTTAGCATAGAGAAGGGGATTGCATAGAAGCAACCAATGGACCAGGTTCAATTTTCTTTTTTCATTTTACCAAAACTGAAGGCATTTTCATTAAACAAATTGTAAATTTATGTTATAAGGCTGAGTAAACAGTAGAGCTGTAATAAAGTTGGAAAGTCTAGGGCCCCCAGCTGTAGCTAAACACACTGGGGTGAGTTGCCTGAATGATGTGGTGCAATCACTTGAGGCCTTGCTACGCGAAAGTTTTAGGTAAAATGCAGTAAAATTATCTGAGAAGTTTCAACTGGGTAACAAAGTCCAGTTAGACTTGAATGTGGTGTGGTGTCTTGTTGCAGAATAGAAGCTACCAGGGAAAAATTGGAAAAAAAAAAAAGAGTTAGAAAAAGTAGCAGGTGAAGGAGGGAGGCTGCTGAGGAAGGACTGAAGAGCTGCAGCATCATGGAATATAGCCCCACGGATGGTGTGAAACCCAGACTGCGGTCCTGAGAGCATCCAGGTGTCAGCAGGGCCTGGGGGTATCCAGGGTGGGAAACCTCCAGCTGCCTTAACAGTTTCTCCACCAAGAAAGAAGATGAGAGAAATGTGAGATGGTATTTTTGTATGGAAACGAAAAGGGAGCTGGTTAGTTTGTAATTTTTATTTCCTTGTCTTCATTTTCTCTCTTTCCTCACAATGATACTGCTCTTCTAAGTAATTTGAGAGTGTGAAGGAAGGGAATATCGCTGACTGCCTGTGCAGAGACTTGAGTTTTTCCACATTTCTCAGGCTCAGGCTAGTGTTTATTATCCACCCTTAAGAACTGAACCCAGCTGTGGCTGATGCCCTCAGTGCCCAGCAGAGTGGCTACATTCCACCAAACAGATTATTCCTCATGAACCAGTCTTCCAAATTTACATGTCAGTTAGGGATGGAACTGGAAGACATGATTTACACCTAAAACCTACTTTTTTTTTTTTTATTGCCAAAACACATGAAGTGAGACAGACCAATACAGCCCATGAAATCATATGTGTTCCAAATAAATTTTTCTAAAAGAAAGATTTTTACCAAAAATCACAATTTTCAGAAGTCCTCAGGAAACACCTTAAAGCTGCTACTTATGCTACTCTAAACAAGCATCAAAAAGCAAAAGTTTTTGCTTTACACAACTTGATGCCAAGTCACTGCTTCGGCAAGTGAGGCAGGATAAGATCGATTATTTCCATTTTACTGCACTCGGCTGACATCACTGGATGAGCCATGCCAAACAATCCCCAGCTACATTTTCATCAGCAATTCACTATGATTCATTGGTCGCTGCCTTTTTGTTCCTCAGATTTATTTTAGAAGAGTGATATCCATTTTAGAACGGATGATGTTAATTCTTCCTGGATAAGGACTCCCCAAATAAAGATGGGTTTTGTTATAAGCTGTAGCCATGATTCTGGTTTTGCTTTCGGTACGTGAAGCTAACTTGTGGTGAGTATCCAGAAAGTGCTTCTGAGTTCTGGCTGCAATCAGGATGGAAACAGACTGAAGAAACTGGTACCATCCTGGTTCTTTGAAGTCTCATCTGTCAAGGCTTGAATTGTAAAAGGTAAAATCAGTTGAAAATTCACTTGATTTCTGTCCAAAGTCCTCAGCCTGAATGTCCAATGTGCTGCAGCCCCATCACTGTAAGCAGCCAATTTCTCTAAGCTCTGCATATCCTATGTCGACTTTTCCTCTCCTCCCGCAGCTCCCAGACTCATTCTAGTATCTGGCATGGCTGCAGCTCTAGATGAAGTGTTGGCTTGCTCAGATACCTCCTACAGTCTTTTCCTGTTATTTTTCCCTGTTGTTCTCCCTTGCAGACACATCACCCTGTCACCCTGCTGATGAAATCTCCCTATCCCCTCTGGTGTTACCTGAGACCCCACACCTCCACCTGCCCCATAATGTGGGTCATTCCTACATTAATAGGCAATGGAGCCTGGCAGAAGCAGATTTATAGAATTACACAGTTGGTGCTGAGAATGCAACAGTCTCTACATTTACATTTCAGAGTGGAGGCTTTTGGTACAGCCTGGTCCATGGGACTGGACATGGTTGGAGTATATTAGCAGTATCTTGGAATTGCATTTTCTTGTTCAGTTTCAAGCAGAAGAAGTCCCGTTTGGGCAATCTCATTCCCCTTTGGAGAGCAGGATAACCAAGGTGCTGGGGTAAATCCCTCCCCAGAAGCCTTTCCAGCACTCATTCCTGAGAGAGGAGTCAAGACTGAAACAAAACCATGTTCCTCTATGTAAACACTGCAGTATTGGGGCTGTTTTTTAACTGGAAGGTAGCAAAATTTAACAGTTTATTCTTCAGTAAGGACAGACCTAAGTGTGCTGTACAGAAGCTGTACTTGCTATTGAAAGCCCTGCAGTTTTCATAAGGCTCTTATTCTCATTAAGTTGGGAGCTGCAGCTTATTGGAAAAGGCTCTTGATGCAAACACTCCAGACAGGGCTGTCCCCAGATCAAACGATATTTGTCATGAGGACAGTTGTGCAAAGAATCACAGGGAGGAAAAAAATACCTCAGAAAATAGATTAAAAGGTCACCTTTCAAGGGCAAATCATTAGACAGAATTGTGCAGTTTAGTTTTATGTAAGAATCATTCTCTACTCTCTGTTCTTATTGCAAACCAGAGCTCTTTGGGGGAAAAAATAGGGAATTTATTAAGCAGCTTGTGCTGTTCCTGCCACAGGAAGGAAACATTTTCATAGCTAAGCATATAGTGTTCCTTCCATATTTTCAGATCATATGCAAATTTTACTGACGAATATGGTCCTGTGCTGAGTGAGAAAGAGATACCTCTACTTGTGTTGCAAACTGATGAGATAGATAATATTTTTTTTTCTGTCTTGAGATGCTATATTAAGAGGAAGAGGCACACCCCAGGCAGAGAGGCAGAGCAATGTGTTTCGTCAGTAAGTCAATGAAACACAAGTAAGTGGGACAGTGTCTGTGGAGCCCAACTTGCTTGGCTGTGCTTCTCATTCTTGCAGTGGCCCTGTGAACTGGAGGCCTTCTCATAAGTCCTGAGGGGAAGACAATAACAGTACAAAGCATTTGAACAGGTCACTGTCCTCAGTGGTGGAGTCACTTCAAGGTGTGATTTACTTTATCCACAGTCAAGGGGCTCATTGCCAGACTCAGCAGTTTTTCACTTACAGCCCCAGAAGAGTGAATGTCCCATTTAAAACAGCTGCCCCACATCCAGAGGGGTGATGCTGGGACAGATCCCCCCACCTCCAGAGGCAGTGGGGGATGCATGCACTGCACAGACCCACAGGAATCATCCTACACTTGTGTTTGGTGCTAATCTGCGAAGGCTCTTTGTTTGTTTGTTTGATGAGGCTCATTAGGGCTGGTTTAAGGCTGCCAGCTCCTTCCGCTCAGACTGCTGAGCAGGCTCTCAGCTGCTCTGGAGAGGCTCCGTTCCAGCCAGCACTCCACACACACACCGAGGCCGGATGTTTGCTTCCTTTCATGATGGTTTTCTTTGTCTAGTTGATTGTGGACTTGATTTTTACGAGTGCTATAAAAAACCCAGTATTCTTAATCTCAGCTGGATTCTTGCAGCTGTGGGGAGAGGAGGAGGCAGGGAAGCAAAGGCTCCATGTTTTCAAGAGCCAAAAGCTCCTACTCCATAATTTGTGCTGATTGCTGTCTGATACTTAAAGAAGGAGTTAATTAAGGTTCAAACTCTGTTCTCTTCCTTCCACGGTACAGCACAGCTATTTTTATTTGTGGTCTACCTGATAAGTGTCCTGTTTGTGCTTGCAATAAAGACACACCTTGTTGCCTTTCCCATTAGGAAGCCAAGGACTCTGTCTTTTGATACTCAAAAAATACAGAGGTTAAACTTTAAAGTTATAATTTCAAGTGCTTGAGGGGCAAGGGACATATGGATTCCAGTTGTTCTGTCTCCTTTAGAGGCAATAGGTACATCAACATACACACAGCGCTCAACTGTTCCCCTGCAAAGGGAAAATTTACAAGTATGTGAATATAGAGGTGCTTTCACTGAACTTCTCACAGCAGTTTCCCGGGAAGCAAAAGGATGCCAAAACTTGGCACCAGCTTTAAATTACAGAGGACAGGGTGTTCCACTGGTGGGAAAACCTTTCTCTACAGCCTCCTCCTACCCCTCCTTTCTTTCCTGCACCCTCTCCACTACCTTTTGCACCAGCTTCTAACTTCTGGTTTATTTTCCAGCCCTTTTTCTGCTTTTGTCCGTCCTTCCTTCACCTGCCCTTCTGTCCCACCCCTTGCTTTGCTGCTACTTTGCATCTCACTCCCAGTTGCCATTCCCCCCATTCTGTGTTGGATCTAGGCTGCCTCCTCCACTTTCCCTCTCTGCCAGGCTGCCAACTGCAGGAAGCTCTGAAAGCACAGGAGAGGCAGCTTCATCTTCTCAATCCTGGAGCTTGTCACGTGAAAAGCCCCTGAAGGAGCAACAACCACAGGTAAAAGTCATGATTTGCTGTAAGATACTCTGTACAGAGTAGGTTCAACCAGCAGAGGGACAACCCTCACAGGGGGTTCAAGCATCTTTTGCCACAAACAAACTCAGCATCAAATCAACCCTAATAAAGATCATCCTATTAAGAACTCTGGAATTATAAACCATGACTAGTTTTGCTTGGTTAAATTAGGGATAAAAATTACGTTCATGGTACTAGATAGGATCCACCCCAAAAATCACACACACCCCAAATTTTGAAGCCTGGAAGAATTCTAAGTGCAATTGTTGTCACATTTGGTTTGGTTTCTTTTTTTTTTTTGGTAGGTAAAATCCTGTATTGCTCTCTCTTTTCTTTAGAAACACTTGAATTACTTTTACTGAATCTTCTGTAAAAAAAATCAGCTTGAGAGTTAGACTTGTGCAGGCATTGGGAAATATCAGCAGAAACCAGCAATTCTGGCAAACGTAAACACAGGAAAACAAGTCTTTTTTTTTTTTTATCAGGTAGTGGCTGTGACTCCCTGAATGCCTTGCTACAAGGCACGAAGAAATCCTGATTTCCGTGAAAGCATCTGACTCCTCACATATAAACAGCTTCTTCTAAAAATTAAATTGATATCTCTCTCTAGCTCAAAGAAGATGGGCCCAAACCTTCTGAACCCTTTTGGGGTGGACAGGAACAATTACTTGTCCCCCCTGACTTGCAGGAGCAAAGAAATTGTGACTTCCCTGATATTCGGATTTCATTGTATGGCAGCTGGTCGAGTCATCTGAAATGAGTTTTTCTGAAAAATATAATAAAGTAAAACTGGAACATAAATAGAAACCATGAAAAATATAAATCTGAAGGCAATGAAAATGCCAATACATTAAATTTTCAATTTAATCAAAGTCATGGGTCATTTAATGCAATATGAAGAAAAAGTATTGAGAAATGAAATCATGGCCATTTCTTCTGCTGCAGTTTATCTAAAAAACTCAGATTATGTTGACTGACTGTAGATCTCAACTTGTTTTAAACAAGCTGACCCAGCCAAACTAAGGCATGAGGGATTGTTTGGTCTCTGTGGAAAAACAAACAAACAAACAAAAAAACCCAAAAAACCAAACAAAACCAGTCCCCAGCAGTTAATAGAGATGCATGCACTTGCTTCCAGCAGTGTAAGGAGTCCAGAGAAGTGTATGGGTCTCAGAAATAAACTTCCTTTGGCATGGCCTGAATCTAAACCGCATTAAACTCAATATATTTCTGCTGATTTTGGTATCTGTAGTATTGGCTATGAATGAATTAAGCTTCCAACATTATAATAGCAAATGTTTGACTCCAAGGTTAAGGCATGGGATTCTCATGTGCACTCACAAAATGCTTGGGATCAGAAGTGTGTTCCACTGCTCTAATTCCACCCTCTTTCCATTTTATTGCCAGGTCTTCTGTGCAAAGCTATTCAGAAATTTGAAATGATATTTTGATGCCGTGGTAGGAAATAGGGAAAAATAAAAACTTTCCATAAGGCCTAAATACAAGCCACAAAAAAAAAAACCAAAAAACAAACAAACAAACAAAAAAACCCCAAACAACCCCCACACACACACAAACAAACAACAAAAAAAAATAAAGTTGATGTTTCATATGAGTTCAGACTCTGCTAAACTAGAACAGAGACACATCTGGATTTTAAATGGGAAGGGTGTATGACAGACGACTCCTGTCCATGTGAAATTCTTATATTTTTAGTCAGAAAATGAAATAAATTGTCACAGAATCGTAGGATGGCTTGGGTTGGAAGGGATCTTAAAGTTCATCTAGTTCCAAATCCCGTGCTCTGGGCAGGAACACCTTCCATTAGACCAGGTTGCTCCAAGCCCCATCCAACCTGACCTTAAACATCTCAGGATTGGGTCATTCACAGCTTACGCTTTTTGTTTGTTTGTTTCCCCCACGAACAACGTTAAAACATCTTCCCTCTGGGATTTGTTCCATGTCGGCCTGGGGCAAGCCACACTTGCACACTGCACAGAAGTTCTATGCAGAGCTACCTTCCTCCAGAAACCTTTACTGCAGCTAAGAAAACTTACTGTGGGCTTTGTTTTCCACTTAAATGGAAAAGTGTTATATCTGCTTACTTCATCTAAAGCCAAACTCAAAATGCATTTGATTCTGCCTGCTATCAGGGTAAGTAACTATGGCTCTGAGACTGTCACATCAGAAATCACCCATCCACACTGCTGATCCTTTACACTGATGAAGAGTAATACAAACTTCTTTCCCACATGTTCAACTTAACCATAGGCTTGCTTTTTCTGAGCAATCAGTGAAACACAGATGATAGATAACTGTTTTCTGTTTCATTATTTTCCAGGTTTATCTCTCCAAGCCTGGCTGCACACTGTAAATGGCAAACATAGCTCTAGTGCTAGTCAGTGGTGGAATTTGATGGTTCTGTCCTCCACCATATAATTTAAAACCTGCTTTCACCCTTGGCAAATCTCTCAATTAAAATCCTAATTACAATCTTTCTTGGGTCTCTGGATATCATTCATTAGGTAGACCCAAGGGGAGAAACAGCTTTCTACTAAAAAGCAGGTGATGCACAATATATATTAGTAACACAACAAAAAATGCATTAAAAGAACCTAGTTCTCCTTAGAATGAGGAAATTCAGAGCTTTCAAAGAAGCCAGTCCATACTTTAACAGGATGAAGTAACTGGGTATGTAATAATATTTTTCTTGCAAATTGTACCAAGTTCGCTTTAGACAGGTAACTAATTACAATTACAGTGTCTTTATTTTCAGGCATTTAAAGAAAAAATGAGCTTATGTAAGAATGAAAAGCAACAGAAATACTCATTCATTAATATTTTTGAACATTTGGATGTGATTTGTCACTGCGTTTACATTTAGATGTTATATGCATCAAGGCACACCAGAGGAATTAGGTTTCAATTATATGAAAATTCAGGCAAGATATTAGTTTTGTTCTGTAGCCTCTTTTAAGCTGCGATTTTAACATTCTACATTGTCTGCCACACACAGAGACAGAGGTTATGGTCAACATCTGCCAGGTACCACCATAAGCAATATTCCTGATTCTGAGTAGTGACTGGAATTGGAAGATTTGGTGAAAATTATGAGGTTAAATAACAACAAAATATAACAAAACAAATGTCGTGGTTTTGCCTTGCGTCAATTTGCTTTTACACCCCCCACACAATTACTATTAGTTGAGAGAAGGTTTATGCAGACA
>JAYRBT010000114.1:109174230-109200272 GCA_036023395.1 Myiotriccus ornatus
GGTTTTGTCCGGAAATCTACTTGGACAAAACCATTCACAGCCCCAGGGACGGGCTGGTGGGCAAAACCACGACAACAAAGAAAAAAAAAAAGGCAAAAAAGAGAGTTGTTTTCATCTGTCCTATTTTCTCAGGCATTCACATTTGCAAACTTTTCCAAGCATCAGTATGAACTAGAAACAAATTTTCTCATGCATTAAAAGAGAGAAGCTGAGTTTTCCATGTTCCGGGAGCTTGGACTGTAGAAAGGACAACAGAATAAATTCTGGGAATTGGCAATGCTCCGTAACAGAAATAGTTGGTGACAGTTGAAATAGCATCACATTCCTTTGACTGTGTAACTTTGATATTGAAATTATCTTGCTGCATTCCCTTCCTTTGCAAGCTGAACCTTATGTAATTGGAAAACAATAATCTAATATCATAATAGAGTTTTGTCATGGCCATTAGCTGGCATCTTCAGTGGAGATAAATACCTGTTATTAGTCCAATCAGTCACAAGATCTTGCAGCACCTAGGACATTCCCTTGGGTCACCATTGCACACACCTCCTATAGTAAATCTTAAATTGTGACAAATAATCTCTTTTTCCTCTGGATGCCCAGTGTCTTCTATATCTGTTTTGCTTCCAGAACATAACAGGTTTTTTCCTGCAGGAATGAAAACGGTGGTTAATGAATGATAGAAAAACATCATTTATCCTATTAAAGCAAGGCTTTTCTTTTCCTGTTTCAGTGTGGTTTAGACCTCCTTCATGCAGAAACAGTATGATAAATATTTTATGAACGGGATCCAGCAAACACACAGTGGTAGGATGCCGCAGTGATTAAAGGAAGTGTTTAAACTTAGAGATAGCTCTTGAGTCCAGCTGCCACAAAACAATGCTTACTCATGCTGGAACAGGATGTTCAGAAGCCCTGGACAGTCCTGGCACGTGCATTCTTCTGCTTTTCTCCACCTTGCCCTCTCAAATGCTCTTTTCTTTCTCCTAAAAGGTCATCTAGTCAGGGGAGTCACACCACTGGAAGCAGCAGAAGCCCCCTGACAGTCCCCTCTCTGCCTCACCTACAGCCCCCAAGCTGCAACCTGCCAGCAACAGGAGTAGATGTGCCAAAGAGCTCTGTGCAAATTACTCCTGCCAGGAAAATCCCCTACAATTCCGGCTTCTTTCAATTCAACCCAGTTAGAGCAGAAATTTAACATCCTTCCCACCCTGCTTCTTTCAAGATCTTCCCACCAGGTCCAGGAAAGACATTATGACACCTGGCACAGGGAAAGGCTGGCTGCCTCCTGCCTGCCCAGCAGGACCCTCCTGCCAACCACCCTTCAGAGAGTTCCTGCTAATTGCAGCAAAGAGCTTCCAGCTCAGAGTCCTGCCACTAAATGGACCTCCCTGAGCATCACAAGGCTGTCACCTGGCAGCAAAACCACCTCTCCCTCCTGGCACCACCAGCTGACAAAATGGAATAAGGGCACATAAGTCAAGCTGTAAGTTTAAAGCAGTTTTTGCAAAAGCAAATCCCTTCCCCAAGAAAGAAGTGGTGGGCAGAGAATTGTGGTATTGTGACTAGGAGGATATTTACTTTGGAAAATATAGTGGCCACTGCGATATCAAGATATTGGGAAGAAATTCTTCACTGTGAGGGTGGTAAAACACTGGAACAGGTTGTCCAGAGAAGTTGTGGATGCCCAATCCCTGGAAGTGTGCAAAGCCAGGTTGGATGGAGTTCTGAGCTACCTGGTCTAGAGGAAGGTGCCTCTGCCCATGGCAGAGGGGTTGGAACTAGATGAGCTTTAAGGTCCCTTCCAACACAAAACTGTTCTATGATTCTTTGATTGCATAAGCATAAATTTCTCCAGGCCAAGCAAAACCAGCTCCATGCCAAGTCTAACGAGAGGATAATTCTCAGTTGCGGAGAAATGCTGGAGAAATGCTTCATCCACTGGAGCAGTGGATGGAGATAGCTCAGTGTATTACTGAGTGCCTGCTCTATGGGTTGAGCTTGGTGGGTTAAAAAGAAACTCACGTGTTCCCTCACACAGTGAGAGGTAATTCCTAATGCACTTGCACGTTATGCAAGAGTGAAGGCAAGTGGCAAACTAGCGGAAGCAAAATCCATTTTGTTATGACTCAGTCAGTGGGAGAAGGCTGGGAGTCAGCCAGAGGTTAGAGATGGATTTGCCTCTTTAAGTTGCTCACCCACAGTGGCAGGGCTGGAGCAGGAGCCGTTCACTTCATGCTCTGCAGCACCTGCCCTGCTGCAGGCTCTTTTCTCCTCCTCCTCCTCCTCCTCCTCCTTCTCCTGCTCCTCCTCCTCCTCCTCCTCCTCATGCTCTCCTGACCCGCACAGCACCATCCCCTGAACACATTCAGTGGCTCCTGAAGAAAAGCTCAATCTCATTTTCCTTTTCCCATTGGTTTTGCAGTTTATTTGATGTTCAGCAGTGAGGAAAAGGCCAAGCAGCAAACTCCTTCCTTGCTGCTGGCTCGCAGCCCTTCGGAGGAGCCCAGTGCAGTAGCACAGACCAAATCCCACTGGCACAACAGCCAGGCCTGGAAACACGACTTGGGCATGGCCTTTTGACTCCTCTATGAGCATGTGTGTTCCTACAGAGTACACAAACTTTCCCAGAGAAATCTCAGTCACTGTGACTGAATATAACATGGAACTGCTAATAAAGCTGCTTCTGCTGAACAACCTTTTTTCCCCTCCCCTTCCCACACTGGCTCCAAAGCCCTAAGTGCAGAGGCACTGACTGATGGGTGAATATAGAAAAAGTGTAAACAATTCTGTGAGCAATTTTGATATTGCTGTAAGTGCTGAAAGTGTCATCAACCTATCCTATGCTCTTGGATGGTAATTTTTGTCTCACAGAAAAACTTTCTTACACTTTCTTTTTCCATGACATTTGTATGACTCAATTTTCTGCAACAGCATCTTAATTTGGTCAATTTAAACATTAACTTCTAGACAGAGTTGAATTATTTGCAGATGAAATTACACATAAATTGGATTAGTTTTTTACAATATGGTGTGGATCCCAAATTATGCTTTTGTTCTAACAGGAAGGTCAGTGCTCACTAAAAAGGTGAGTAGCCAGTAGTGAAACTTAGCAAAATCTCAGGAGAACACTGCTACTGGTTTCTTAACTGCTTTCCCTAGTAAATAAAGTGCATGCCCAGCATGATGTGGGATCCCTCAGAGCAGAAAAGGCAGAAAGACAGAGTGGAAATAGAAACAAATTTTTTAAAAAAGTTGGAAAAGGATATTTATATATTTGGAGGGACAGAAAAAAAGACTGGAAAATACAAAGTGAACTGAGGATTTTTTTGTCAGGACTACATGCCTTATATTTGGTACTGAGAGCTTATTCTCCTTTATCACTCTGAAGTCATGGGAAAGTCTAGATTCTCACTTCAGGCAATTAAATTAATCCTTTTTTTTTTTTTTTTGCACTTGTTCTTTGTTTCTTTAACTGCATAACGCCATGAATTGGTATCAGCCCAAATTGCTTGTATCAGCTCATTTATCTGCAAAGGCTACCAGCTTTCAATCCAATTCCTCTTCATTCGTTGTCCTGGTGCAGTTATCTTTCAAGAATGCACATTAATTTGTGCTCAGCCAGTGTTTGGTTTTTGAAATATATTTGGATGTGTGTGCAGTGTCAGTGTTTGATTAATTTAATCAAGAAATGCAAAGGTGGATTTATTTCCTGGATCATTAGGCTTATGTTTTTTTTAATCATTAGGTGTTTGTACCCACAATACCTTTTAAAATATACTTTGTCACCCCACAGATGTGATCTAATGTGGCTGGCAGGACCATGGGGAGCCAGGCAGATCTATCTGTGGGCCTCAATCCAACGTCTGTGTGAGGGGAAATGGGCCAGTATCTCCCTTCTCCCAGTGTGCATCTGAACAGGGATTTGGTTTATATGACTTGGTTCTTCATAAATTGTAAATACAATAGATAAAAAAGCAAATGCCTGTCTACCCACACAGGTTAAGGGCCAGACAAATGCTATGGCATGTCTTAGGACATGTCTCCCAGAAGGGGCTGGACCTTGTGGTTTCTTTATGACCTTCTCCAGACCTTTTGCCTTCCATAGAGGTAAGAAAATCCACAGAGGTGGGATGAAAAGAAAACACCTTGGAGCAGCTGACACTAAAAGCAATATGGGCAACAGACTTTGCAACTCCCAAGCTGGAGCAGAATTTGGTTCCTGAATTTGCAAATTTTATTTACTTCAATGCTATAGTTATCTTTGATCCTTCAATATCAGCTAAAATCTTTGATCCAAAGCCATCAGGCCCGTGACATTTATCATCAGCTATCCCTACCCCATCTAATCTCCATCTCTCCCAAATACACTGTTTGTAGTTAAGGTTTTGTGGTTTTTTCTTTAAAAAAAGATACTCTTAATAAGGACTTTTTTTTTTTTTTTTTAATTTAGTTTCCATTACAGTAAAGCTCAGCCAGCCAAAGATAATGCTCAAACTACTTAAAATCCTGTAAATGTTTTCGTTCAAATTCTCAGAGCCTGTTATGTAGCTCAGCCTGCATTAAATGTTTAGAGTAATTTAAAACTCCTATAGGTTCATGACTGCCACATGACTGAATTGCACACACATGTGTGCTACTCATGGCATCAGTTCGAGGTCATTGGAAAAAATCACTTATTCTTTGTTTCCACATCTTTTGTCGCAAGTCCGTTGCCAAACACTAACCCCAAAGTGATTAGAAGAACATGAATAGAAACATGGTGCATACTGCTTAAAATTTCTTTTCAGAACTTGTAGGGTTGTAGTCATAATCTTAATTCTCAGGATTTCTTTTGAACTCTTTTGTTCCTTTAAGAAAGCCTTGGCCTTCAAGTTAAAAATCCAGTACCAGGTTTGAGTCAGAATGAAATTTGATGAAAAGTGACAGAAACTAAAAGGAATTCTTGAACAGAAGTGTTAAACAAGAGGGTTTGCTACAAGATTCCAAATCCTGTAGATGAGTAGTGTGTAATGGAGGACATGTTCAGAAAATATGCTTTCTCTTTTATGTAATTTTGTTATCTAAGCTACTAGTCTACACAATGTAGCTAATCTTAGCAGCTACATGAGCTTCATTAATTTATATATTTCACCTTCAAAATAACAAAAAGCCATCAGCTGTGAAGCCAAAGACCAAATGTAAATGTTTTAGCCCATAACAATTTCAGGGCACACCATGCCATGGGCTAAGAGCATTTATGTGTGGAGGTCAAATCCAGTGGCAGTTGCATTTCTCTTTGCAGAATCTCTTCTTACTTGCAGCTTTCAGTCTGGGATGGAACTGACCTTGTTCCTCCTTTTAAGAACACATATCCCTGCTGATTGTTGCCATGCAGATGATGGCTGAAGGAAGGAGGTGGAACAATTAGGGAAAAGAAAGAAAGAGGACAGAAAAGTAGAAATGTTCAGTTATTCTGTTCCTCACTTTCCTCCTACATGCAAAGGGAGAGAAGTAAAAAAACATCTTTGTCTTCTGGAAAAAATAGCACCAAAGCCTGTGCAGCTGTTCCTTAACCAAGGAGTGGTCTGGTGTATGAACAAATCTTAACAAATCAAGTAATTCTTTCTTCCAAGATACATGCACAATCCTTTTTTATTACAGTTTGGATTTCTTCTCTGAAGCCCTGTCGTCCTGACTTCTTTTGGGGGTGTTTTTCTTGGGAATCCCTGTTACTCTTCCTGCCTACAGAGTGTTTACCACCATGGGGGATATGGGTGTATCTCTCCATCTAAGCAGAACTCATGACATTGGTGGACCCTGGAGTGTGACAGCATTGACAACTGAGGTGGTGTTTGGGCCACAGCACCATTTAATTTATTAATGCAGATATAGCCGTAGAGTCCAAACTTGACAGTTGCAGTCACCAGCTCACTGTGGCTGATGACACCCATGACCTGTGTGCAAGGCATGATGATGCCACACTCGCTGATCCTGCTATCAGTGATCCCCAGTGGCCCTCTGTGTACTCAGCTATTAAAATGTACCTACCTGCAGCAAGAGCCCTCCTGGACTCCTGTGAGTTTGCCAACTACTACCAGCAGAAAGCCGTTTTATAGACTGCAAATTGGCAGTCAATGTTACTGTCATGTTTTATCTGAGCTGCCCCAAACGTATCACTTGCAGGGCCTAGCAAGTGAGCATCTCATCGGGCTTTGAGCAACCTGGTCTAGTGGAAGGTGTCCCTGCCCATGGCAGGGAAGTTGGAACTGGATGGTCTTTAAGGTCCCTTCCAACCCATACCTTTCTATGGTTCTAGAAAACCTGCTTGCTTCATATCAACAAAGTGAGGACAAGGTCTTCTTTTCATCTCTCTTTCCCTCTCCTGGGAATTCTTGAAGAATACTCGAAACATCACTTAAACATAAAATAACTCAAGTCCCTCAAAACAGCATTTCCTTTCCTCTTGTGATATCTGAGAGCCAAACTGGGGCACCTTTCTCCCAGGCGCTGTTTCCACCTCAGGCAGATGGCAGAAAGATCTCCCCATGTGATGGGAAACCTCTTCATGGCAACACGCCATGGCTCTGGTCTCCCCCTCAGGAGCCCTCACACAGAAACTCAAACAAGCCAGAGACCCAGCTAGGCTTTGGCAAGTTTGCTTTTCATTTTTCTTCTGTTAGGGTGACAGGAGCAAATGAACAATTACAGCATTTTTAGTCCAGCTGACAAATTACATGTTAGCTCAATTTAGCCTAAGCACAATTTCCCAATCAAAGTCAAACCAAAGCAACCAAACAGGCTTATGTTTTCTAAAATTCATTAATCCTATTTGTTTCACCTCTCCAGATCACTATTATTATTCCATGTCCTCAACCAAAGAAGGGAGTGGAAGAGTTTTGGGTTTGTTTTCTGGTTGTTGTTGGTTTGGTTTTTTTTTTCTCTCTTCAAAGGAGTCTAAACTAAAATGGTTACAAATACTTAATTAGAGAATGGAAATTCCACGGACTGACCAAATGCAATTAAGCTATGCAGCTCATTTCAAAGCAGGATGCGAATTTAAATAAGGCTTAGCTTTGTGGAAGCTGCCTCCCTCTGATGGACATTTCTGTTTTGGATTTTAAAAAAAAGGAGCTTAATTTCTTACTATTCACTCAGCTCTGCTGTTAATACAGATATCCAGTCAGAGTTATTGCCAAACTGCAGGGAAGTTTGGGGGTTTTTTCTAAAGCTAAAGAATGCCAAAAACCATCAGAGAGAATGAAGGAGGAGAGAGGTAGGAGCTTAGAGGTGTTTTGCTCAAAATCTGATAGTGGTTCCCAAGGGAGCAGGATCCAGAATAACCATCTGTGTGAGTGGGGAGATGCAGCGAGCTAATCATTACATGATACCAAGCAGAGAACTTGGGTTTGAACTTCCAGATTGTTCAAGTTTTTAGAAGCTTGAGGCAGGAGGACAGGTCCATGGGATGCCACACCTGGGGCTGTCTGCGGGAGGTGAAAATTGTATCCATAATTTAAAAGAATGAATCTTAACTTAAAGAAAACCAAGTTTTCTTTACAAAGACATATGTGTTGAAGCCTGGTTAATTCTAACAATCATATATATGTGAAACATATATTCTAATCATACAGACAGAATGAAAAACTGCCTTAGATTTAGGTGTCCACAATTATTTCTGATTTTTATTTCATTAGTTTATTATTATATTTATATTTTTTTAATAGAATTACTTTTTTTTGTTTTGTTTCCTGTGAAACATTTCAGGGATTTAGGACTCCCCTTTTCCCATCTGGTAGGAAATGCTATCTCAAAGATTTTGAGTTCTTCTACCCTGTTTTCTGATGTCATTGGCCATCTGTTTGGTGGGGGAAAATGAGAAAGGGCTAGCTTGAACCTGAATTTTCTGTTTCTGGAGGAAGTAATTTTTTAATTTTCATGTAGAAGATAGAGGGTGTGGAATAAAAACAATATATAAAGTATCACCACTTGAGTTTTGTAAACAGCTTAACCATAGAACTGTGAACATACTTGCTCATTTTGATGTTTTGTTGACCAGAAGATAGTAATGCCAAATTTTTGATCATTACTGACCTTAACCAAACCAGATATCTAAGGGCAGAAACTGGATCTGTTTTGCTCTTAGAAGCATAACTGTGTCTACTTAAATATTCTGTGGGGAAACAGCATAATTTATTTTAAATTCAAGTGTCTCCCTTGGTGAAAGGAGGGGTTTTTTGGGTGTAATAGAACCATAAAATGATTTGGAAGAGACCTTAAAGATCATCCAGTCCATCCCCTCTGCCATGGAAGGGACATCTTCCACTAGACCAGGTTGCTCAAAGAAAGCTCCATCCAGCCTGGCCTTGAACACTTCCAGGGATAGGGATGGGATTTTGGACTTAAGGACCTGCCTCCATCTAGATATTTTTAAACTATATATCTGCATCTCCCTAAAGTCCTTGCTTGACTGTAAATTTTATTTTATAAAAAGCTAAGATACTGGAGAGCACCTGGGCATCTCTCTGTGCCTCACCCCTTCCCTCCTGTCAGCCCAATTCCTCACAGATAACACTTGCAGAAAGTGGAAGCTCTAACTAAATCACTGGGACTGCCATTGTTTTCCTAGACTCAGAAATCCAGAGAAGATAAATGATACTGGGTAGCTTTTGTAGCACATAATGCTTTTCATCATGCAGCTAATATTCTTTCAAAACCAAAGGGATTTAAGCAACAAAATTCTGCTTACAGACAATGTCCAAATCACCGTAGAAAAGACTGTTAGCCAAAACCCAATGAGGCATTGGATCAGCCATTAAACACCTCTAGATGTTTCTTAAATACATAACAGCTGGATTTTTGAGGAAATTAGAGTTCCAACAGTAAAGAGTTAATAAATTTCAGGGCATAGTTAATTTTATCTTTGCCCTTGGAGTTATTCACTTTAGACATGCAATACCCTTTGAGTGTCTATCCATCTGCATTTAAATCCAAATACTTTCAGTGTCTCTGCAATACCTCTGATATCCTTTAGACGTCCATTTTAGGATGAAATGATCCCATCCAAAAAGCACTAAGAGGCAGTGGTGGTCTAATCAAAGGTAGGCAATAAAGACAACCAGTTTCAGTCAGATGAATGCTCCTCAAAGTGAGTACAACTGCTAGAGCCTAGTGCCTGTGCTGTAAGTAATCATGGACATTTTGTCCACTATAACGAAGAGATCCAGAAGACTTTTGCCTATATTGGTAAATTAATTGGGACTGGGACATGGGATCAAGTACTGCCTATGAGTACAGCCCATGCTGGTAGTGCAATCCTGGGAACAAGACTGGCCCATGCCAATTGTAAGGGGTGGAGCAGGGAATAGCATCAGCCAGGAACTGTTCCCAATAAGCAATTTGGACTGGGGAAGGGGGTTACAGATGTACAGAAACAGACGTGAGATAGGAGGTGGTTCACTCTGTTTGACCTCAGTGCTAGAAAAAGATCCTGGGCCAATTTTATTGGATAGTATAAACACGGGTATTTCATCTCAAAATGCTGGAAGTCATTGCTGAATACTTCAGCAGAAAAAGGCCCAAATGGCTATGACAGAATGTGGAAACTTTGCATTTGCCCAAAGTAAGGTATGGGAGTAGTGATACATGATTATGATGCCTTACAAGGCCACGGTCTTTTTTCTCACTTTCATAAAGCTCCTTCGTTTCCTCTTTCTTGCCTAGTGCAGTGAAAGACATGGCTTGTATTCTTCAAGGCAGAATCATCTGTCAAGTACTACTGAGGTGGAGGTATTGATTTTACTTTTGAGGCATGATGAAACAAGAAGGTTGGAGGTGGGCTGAATGGTTTGATGCAATGTCAGTCACATTCCTTCACTTGACATCCACTGTCAGAGGAAACAAACCAAAAAAAAAGCAAGCACATTCACCTTTATTAGTCAATACAGATTGAAAAATCTGATAATATGAATTCCTATGGACAGTGGCTCTTCTCTGATTTGGTGCCTTCTATGTTTTCGGGCTCATTACTGCACAAATTTACGGGAAATGAGGAAGCTGTAAGATTTAGATTTTAAACTTTCTCTTCACACATCATTTTTGACAGCTCTGATAACCTGATTTCCTGTCACCTCCCTGGGATTTTGATTCAAACCCAACTGAGCACTCAGAAAAAAAATTTCATTTGGATGAGTCTGCAAATAACTTTGTGTACCTCTCTATCTTTCTCTGTATTTGCATGATTCCACTCATTTCAGTGAGTGCTTGCACAGCTTTGAAAACTTGGGCACAAATTAATTAAACCTGAGCTTAGCTCATGAAGTGCTCCAAATCACTCATGAAAGTCGATGTGTCTGTGATGCAGTTTCACAGAGGAAGATGGAAAACTCAGGAGGCTTGATGGATACCTAGACTAGTGCTACAGACTGTAGCTGAATTTAATACTGAACCCAAACTGCTCTGTTCAGAGACAGCTCAGTTAAAAACAGAAGGGACTGTGCTTGCTTTGTGTTGGTGGTGAAAGAACAGCAGTATCCTGTGGCATCAGCAAGATTCAAAGAGCATGAGAAACAAGCAAAGGGACTTCGCTTGAATTGTTAATGAATTATGGAAATTACGATGTTACAGAAGGAACAAAGATAAAATGGATCATTCTTGCAACTGAAGAAAAGAGAGAAAACTGAAGACTGTGCATTTATCAGAAGAGTAGATTCTGCTGCTGAGAACATTTTGGCAATGACAAAATTAAATACCATGAATTATGGAGATTATTTAATGTGTGTGACTGCTCTGAATAGAAGAAGGTACAAAGGCATGTCAAAAGATTGGGAAAATTAGCAGCTGAATTTGGCAGCCGGCAAGGAAAGAAGGCCATGTGCAAGTCATCATGACAGCATAAACCGGTAAACAATTGGAGAGGGCTGAGATGTGGAGGGTGGGCGAGGAGCTGAGCATTGGGTTGATGCAGTAGGAGAAGACTGCACGTATATTTGGTGAAAAAGCCTCCCAGAAAAATGGACAGAGAAATCACAGCAATCATGCTCTGAAGAGGCTGGGAGGTGTGGGGGCAATCTAACAGAAAGTTGCAACAGTCTACAAAAAGTGGGTGCTAACTGAGAGCTTGTTGGGGGTTGCTGAAATTGAAAGATCAGAAAGATTTGGGGTTATGTTCTTACAATGGTTGTGATGTAAGGATACTACCCCTTCTATATTTTGCATAAAAAAATAAGTTTTTCACAAACTTCTGAAACTATCACGTGTTTGCCTCCAAGCTAAATCTTCTTTTATAGATGATGTTATGCATCCTACAGTAGTGGTAGTTCGAATGATTTAAATCCTTCTCTCCTTTGTAGGCAGAGCTCTTGGTTAGAATTCACCCCCATGAGGCACCATGATGTTCCCACTTGCAGGGACCATACCTCAAAGGAATGTAGCAGAACCCTTGAAACAGGAACATGAGGCTACTGACCCATTATTCCCATGGGACACCCATAAGAGTAAAATCACTGAGTTTCGGGGCATTCAGTTTTTTAACTTTGGATATTTATCTTTAAAAGGAATCCTTTTATCGGAAAAAAATAACTTTAACCAGCAATGCAGTCTTGTGTTGGTGAAAAAAGTTCAGTGTAAATTCCTTACATACTTCTGGAAAAGAGATCTGGGAGGGTAAGAAATGTCAACACATGGTTTGGAATGGTATGAAATGGAAGGACAGTGGAGTCACCACTAGTGGCCAGGCTGTATTGACGGATGAGATGGAAGACGATGGAATCAGTGGCAGTGGGTAAATGGGAGGGGAAGGAGGAAAGGGAAGAGGAGGAGGAGAAGGCAGAAAGCACAGCATGGCAACATTTCATGATGGTGTTCAGAAGAAAGCATACAGGGCAAAGAGCTGTGAGCACACCATTGTAATGAACACAGTGCAAAGTGCAAAAGCTTTTTATTTCCTTCTCTTCACTTTCAGAAGCCAGATGATCCCATGCCTCCAAGGCACCTAATCAGAGTTAAAAGAAAAACAATGAAAAGAAAGTGAACAAAATGAAAAAAAAACCAATAAATTCCGTTCATGAATAAACACAACTGTAACTATCCTTCTGTATGCACAGATCTATTAGTGTAAGTATTTTAATTCAATTTATTGTTTTAGCCATAATTTCTCAGTGTAGCATGAAAGTAATTAAAATAAAGAGGTCTGCAGAGGCATCTAATTCCCTCTTCCCAGCTGTCTTCTGAGCTTAAGGCTGGTTACAGCCACAAACCAAGCAAAGAAGTTTGTTAAACATTTATTTCTTATCTGTATTGCAAAAGTGTCCTTTTTTTCCCCTCACAGAAAAGGGTCGTCGTGTCTCAGTTTGTCAGTTGAATTTCTTTCAACCTAAACCCTTATTTTATACAACCATTTTTATTCATAATTGTAGCTATGGGGCCTGATCCTATTTTCACACTAGAAAAGGCAGTCGATTTCAATCCAGCCAGTCGTGGTCAGACTTCTGTAAATGAGATTAGAATTGAGCCTATGTCAAACACAGGAGAGCCAGAAAAAGATTTATTTCTATCATTGAACTCTTCGGGTGAGGATTTGTCCAATTAAAATGTATTATCTATTATACTTTGGACAGCATGACCAAACCAAATACTCAAAATTGGATGTTTGGAAGGAAAAGATTTCTGTTTTTCACCTTCAGCATAGGATCATCTGAGAGCTTTTGTTGATCTGAGGACTTTTTTGCAATTCTGCAAAGATCATGAAGACCTGCACCAACACCTTTGGCAAAAGGCCTGGGCTGTGTTCCGAAGAAAAGAGAGGGTGTTGTTCTTCAGGATGTTCTGAGTTTGAAGCTTCACACCCTTTTATAGCCATTGACACATTGGCTAGAAAATTTATTGCATGCCCACGCCTTCAGGAAATTTGTGTTTCTGGGGTGAGCAGGGGCTAGTGTTCACTTCAGGCTTGTACAAATGATCTGCCAGATCTTGGGTTTCTCCTGACCCCCATTCAATAGCAAATAAAATAATTCCCTTTCTTTAGCACTAATGAGCAAACAGATGCAATCAAAACAACCAGCCTCACCCACAGCAGTGCACATCCCTATTTCACCAAAAACCCAAAACTTATTAGAATGACTCTTGCGAATTTGTAGTGCCACACCCAAAGTGTTCTTGAGTGAAACAACTTGAGAAACGGTTTTCAAAAACTGCTGCTGTGTCTGCCAGCTGTTTCTACAGAGCACCCCCAGGAGCAGTGTTTCCAAAGCCAGGCCTGTTTATGAATTTTCCTGTTTGAACCTTGAAGATTTCCACTGTGTCTCTGATGGAGGTGACTATTGTGCATCCCAGCATTTACCCTGGATAGTCGTGCCTGGACACCCACAGTGTCTAAAAGTATTTAGCATCAGTAGTTACCTAAATGCCCAGTGAAATACCAGGAGACATATTAATTTTAAGGGATTCTAGGCATCCACAAATCTTTGAGAGTCTGAGAGTAAGCTTTTTTCATTCTTCTTTCATCCTTCTTCAGTATGTTGACCTTTATTTCTTTCCCTTGGCTTTCCCTTTGTTCCTTCCATTTCTTGAGGTCTCTACGATGCTCCGAGTATTTGATCCTGTCTCTCAAAAGACAAAGAAATCCTGATTCTGTGATGCTCTCAGGGACTTTTGCAGGTCCCTGCTTCCACTGAAGTCTTAAAATAAAACTCCTCTTCATTACACTTTGGCATTCATTTTTGGATATGATACTAGGATAGCATTTACCAAAACTATAAAAAGAACATGAAAAGCTGAGGTGATAAAGGAGGAAAGTAAACAGGAACACAATACTCCTTAAACTGAAACCTTTTAAACTTAGATAATGCATTCTAAAGCTGCCAGCAGTGCAGATAAAAAGGAATCACATAAAGAAATGTGAACCACAGCCCCGTTCGAAGGACTGCTCTGTAATTATTTTTTTTCCTCCTGACAGACTCATTGAATAACTGTTGAAAGACACACTGATGGCATTGGAAGCAGGGGTGCAGTGCCCATGCCACCACAGCTCCATAGCCATCCTGCTGCCCTGCTACAGGGTCCCAGGGTCATATCATTACACTGATACCCACTCTGAAAGGCAGATTTCAGTGTGAAATCAGTCGTTCTTTTGTGGATCCAGGTATGGTCAAAGAGGTCACTGACCCTCAAGCTCTCCACTAGCCATCCTAGCTGAGAAACGACAAGTGATCTTTAGAGCAGTCCTAAATCCATGCCAGAGCAAAGTGAAACAGGTTTTATAAAGAAAACCTCTCTGTCTTTTCAGTCCACATCTCACCCAAGTCAATTAAGAGCCATTTTTCAGCACAGGGTAGGAAACAGCTCTTGAGGATGAAGGATTGAGTAATGCCAGTCATCTCATTTACTGTTCATACCCACCCATCTGAGAGATGCACCTCAGGAACTGACAATTGCTGGTGTCAGCTACCCCTTACAGGGCAGTTCCATCACAGCCAGCTTTTGCATAAGCAAATATTAATTATTTGTATCTACTGCAGCTTCAAGAAGATTAGTGCAGCTTTTTAGGCTGTGCATAATGACTTCCAGACATGAGCTAGAAATAAAGGAAGTCAAGAAATGTTGTTCATTATAAACATAAATGGGCATTACTTGTGTTTAAATGGGATATATTCAGTATTAGTAGGCATTAATTATTAGTCACATGGCATTTATAAAATCAGTATTTAGAGGGATAATTAGTTGGTAGTTTACATTCACAATTTCATGTTTACCCAATCAGGTGATCAATGTACTACAAAAAAATATTAACTAGTTTACCTGTGTTCAGAGACTACTTTCTGAAGCTTTCAGGATATCTGGAGGTAGGAGACTCAGTCTAATCACAAGTTCAGTGCCAGGGAATGGCAACTCAGCACAAAAACCTTCTCTTATTAATGTATCTCCTAGAATACAATCATCTGACTCTCTGCACAATTATCAGGTGAGTTTTGTATTAAATTATTTTAATCTGTATGAAGTAAGTAACTGTATTCTAAAAATAGTAAACAAGTGTATCTCACACAAGCTGGCTTTCTGATCAGCATGGGAAAAGCCCCAACTCATTACTTATTTTCTGACCTTCTTACTTCCCACATTTTCTTATCCTCTTTATTTCCTAACAAGTAGCAGCTTTTCACTGACATTTTATCAAGCAGTTTTCATATTTTTTTAATGTTATGCAGCTTTAATTTTGAAGTATACAAAATGCTAATGTTTAAATTATAGGCTTGATACATTGAAGATGCATCAGAAAATCGACATGTAAGGTACAGTTCAGACCATTTAAAAAAACCAGAGAGCTAAAGCACAAAACTAATCAGCTCATCCCTGTCAGTGAGAAACAGGATTTCAAAAATACATTAAGCTGAAGACTTCATGGAGGCTGCTGATGTGAAAGTGAGACCACGTGCTCCTCCCTGGGCTGAATAGGCATCCTGCTTTCATTGCCCAGGATATGAACAATGTAGAGCTCTATTAATCACAATAAGGATTGCAATAAATCATAACAAGGATTCTGTCCCAACCGAGGAATGAAGCAAAATCCAAATCTGGGGCTGAATGCAGAGAGAAGTTAATTCATCAGGGAATTGTCAGCAAAGAATATGCCTTAATCTTAATTACTGGTAGACCACCATGTTAGAGCCCTGAAACATGTCTAGGTGTTAATACAAAAAGCAAACACGGTGTCAGTATGGAGTGACGTGCTAATCTCACATCCTGAGGTGCTGCTGGATACAAACAGCAATGCTGCTTATATTTGTAGGCACCTCAAAGCAATAAAGCATCCTCTTCTTTATGTGCTGTGCTGCCTCAGATGTAACATATGAGCCAACAGAAAAACACTTCTCTGCCTTCTATACTGGAAGCTTAGGCATCTTGGAATGCTAAGGAGATGGTATTTTTTAATTTGCCTTTCAGCATGATGGGAGAGAACATGAGGTTTCTTGCACTCAGACGAAGTTATCTGTGCAATCTTGTGGTCAGTCCTCTTGTGGGATATTAAGGCAAATGTAGTTGACAGTTGATGATTTTTATATGTAACAGAGCTGTCCAGATTCCCTTTATAATAATGGAGAAAGGATTAGATATTTGTAGGCTGAAATGCCTTTTATCCTAAGGGACATTAGATGATTAATTCTATTAAAGTGCAGACGAGGACACAAAGATGATGAGGGGGCTGAACCATCTCTTGTAAGAAGACAGGCTGAGAGATTTGGGGTTATTCAGCCTGGGGAAGAGAAGCTCAGGGAGAGCTCATTGCAGCCTTCAAGTTCTTAAGGTGGGCTTGTAAAAAAGAAAGAGAGCAGCTTTTTACATAGGTAGATAGTGATAGGACAAGGGGTAATGACGTTAAACTGAAAGTGGAGGGATTTAGATTAGATATCAGAAAGAAATTATTTATTCAGAGTGTGGTGAGACATTGGCACAGGTTGCCCAGGGAATATGTGGCTGCCACATACCTGGAAGTGTTCAAGACCAGGTTGGATGGGGCCCTCAGCAACCTGGTCTAATGGAAGGTGTCCCTTCTAGGAACACCAGATGAGCTTTACGATCCCTTCCAACACAAACCATTCTATGATTCTATATGAGGTTTTCTTCAAGTGAGAGAGTCTCTTTGATCTGTGATGCTGAATAAAGTTTTTCAAATTATATTTTTATCCCGAGGTGAAAAATCCATGAATTTGAGAGTGTTAAGTACCTGAACTGTCACAGACACCAGCTAGCACCAGTTTCTGACCAAATTTAAGGATTTTTATTTAGGAAAAAGAAAGAAGTAATCAGTCAAAACAGTTTGTGGTTTCTTGCCAAGTTCCTTGCCTCTCAGTGCCATCTTCAGCAGTGTATTGTCAATGTCATTTATTTCTTTGTCTAAGTGCTATGCCAGAAAGTTTTCTATCACTTCAGATTTTCATCTTCAAACATATTCAAGTGATCTGTCTTCTCTTATCAATTTCTGCCATCATTACTCCTCTCTTTTGGATAATAAAGCATTGAAACTCATGCAAAGCAATTATTGTTTTTTTCTGACTTGGTAGCTCTTATTTGTAGTTCATACTGTTTTCCTTTCAAAGTTTTTTCCTCCAAAACTTTTTTTCCTCCTTATTGCATTTTTTATTTTACTAGTGACTGTTAGCTCTTCCTTCCTGAGGTGACCTACAAAGGATTTTTTTTCTTTAATTGGACTTATGCTTTGTCTCTTTCTGGAACACAAAGATATTCTTTCTTTTTGTTTGTTTATGTACAACAATTATTTTTTCTTGACTATTTCAGGAATGTCAGTGCTGGCCTTTTCTGATTTTTCTGGATGTTACTTTGAATCTTCCCAAGGACAGTTATTATTAGCTCTTACATTGCAGCTGACTGGATATGGGTGTTGAAAGTTTAATCTGTTATCTCCATAAAATATAATTACTTGTACCCACCAACCTTGAAACGAGCCCATATTTATATTAAAAACCTAACTATTTCTCAGTGAAAGCAAAATTTACTAGCTTCCCTGTCTCCTCCGGAAATGTTCTCCAGAACTGCTTGCTTCATTAGATATATATCCTCTTGCCTAAATCCCAGCTAGGCTTTCCTATCTATATACATATGCCTAATATTAATAAAGTAAAATCTTACAACTTCCCACTCCCTCTCCCATAAAGAAACATGTTGTATCTAACTTCCATCAAAACTTCCCAAAGAATATTTCACTGACACTGTGCAGTTGTCTAGTTTGTAGTTTCTCATCCCAGTATTAGTGCTTGAAATTGGTCAGGTGAATCAGACTTTAAATGCCTGTTTTTCTTCTCTGGGCATAAAGACAACAAGTAACTCTTGCAGTAATGCACTTTGTTAGGTGAGATGAATTCCATGTTTTGTCTCCAAGTAAGTTCCTCTTGTCCTTCCTAAGCAAGGCTATATGGTTTGCATAAGAACACGCAACATGCAAAGCTGTCCATCAGTACTGGACTCTGTGATGACAGAAGTAGCATGACCTTGAAAACTTTATGCACAGTTTATGCCTTGACATACAGAGACCACATGCAGTCTGTGAAACTGGAACTCTATAAAACATGTGGCCAAGTGATGACTTCTGCCAGCCCTAAGAGAATGAAGCCTGTGTCTCTGTTGCTTAGATTTTCCACAGCTTATTTTAAAACTGTTTTTGGTGACTATCAGGGCCTTTATGTTACATATTTCTTCTCACTTTATTTTTTTGGCCCAGTGGATTCTCATCCTTCTCTTTTCTCAGTTTGTTTTATTACACTGAGTAGACCAAGATCATCTAGTCCTCTCTTAACAGA
Source organism: Myiotriccus ornatus (assembly GCA_036023395.1). Classification (NCBI taxonomy): domain Eukaryota; kingdom Metazoa; phylum Chordata; class Aves; order Passeriformes; family Tyrannidae; genus Myiotriccus; species Myiotriccus ornatus. The sequence continues at coordinate 109,192,521 of JAYRBT010000114.1, forward strand.
GAGACCTTTTTCCTCTGATCTTTTTTGTAGACCTTAGTAATTTCTCTTCCTTGGTGATGCATAGCCAAGAGACTATTTGATATAAGTCCTTTAAAGGGACTTTCTGCAGGTCATTAATTATCCCTCTCAATGGATGGTAATTCTTTACAGTGTGGTAGGAAACTGCACGAGTGAGAAGGAAATTCACAGGACTGCTCTACTCCGTGAAATGTCTCTCCTCAAATTTTGCTACTATGGCTTTCATTGTAGAATCATTTGGGTTCGAGAAGACCTATAAGATCACAGAGTCCAACCACTGAGTCTGACTTTGTTGCCATTTGCTGGAATAAAAAACATCCTGTGTTAAAGTAAAGGGATCTGTGCTTAGAACACCAGTGAAGAGAAGTAGCTGCTGAATTGTGTCCTCACCTACTGTGGCCAACAAGCTCAATGACAGAGATAAATGCAAGTTGGCAGTGTTACTGGATCCATATTTTAAGCAAAAATTGAAACCTTGCTTCCACAAAGTGCTGATGTGGCTATGTAGAAAGATGAACCGTTAAGTGCAGGATCCGTCCTCCCTCCTTTACCTGCTGTGCTGAGTTCTCTGCAAGTTGGTATTTCACATACCAGTGGAAAGAGTCATCTGATAAAGCTAAGAAAGTTTTCTGAGTGGAAAAAAATACCCTAAAATGAACCAAAGTCAAAAGCTCTGTAAGGGACAGTGAGCCTAGTGCAAAGGTGTTTGGGGTTACAATGTGACAGGAGACGGGCTGGGCCACGCAAAGCATCAGTCAAACACAAATCTAATTCAGTTGTCTAAGAATGTGTCCAGTGCCATCTGGTATGCCCTAAAATAATGTGTCTGGACTGCAGCTGCTGACCAAAATGGGCGTAGGTTTCCTATACGTGCGACGTGGTATCTTTTAGCTGTGTGTTAATGTCTTAGATGTTCTATTACCACCATCTCATATGCCACCAAGCACTTAGCTATGAGCTGATCCCCTAATGCACCAAACCCCTAAATGTAAACTGTTAGATGTATCTGTCATCAGCTCAAGTTGAATCCCACTTTTGTATTGGTCAGCTGAATCCCACCTTGTGCTTGTGTCTTGCTGTTCATTCTTGCAAGGGGAGACTGTGGGATGACCTTAAGGTGTTGAAACAGGACAAGAGATGAAGACTTCTGTGCTGGTCTGTTGGAGGACATAGACACATTCTTTGAGACCAAAGCTTTGTCATTTTTTGATTTCTTGATTACTTGGTCCTAACTGGAAAGACATTTGTTTCTATATAATGCGGCAAATGATATCTGTGAACAAGATTCTGGTTACTTTAACCCTCTCTATTCCAGGAATAGGTTGATTAAAATATAATTCTGTATAATAATTCGTTCCTGTTTTGTGTTAGAAAGAGATTCATTCATCTACCAGGAGCAATTTCCAGATTTTTCCTACATTTCCAGATAATCCTGTCTGATTTCAAGTGGTGGACTACTAAGTGACAACCATTTGCAGATGTCAGTGCCTCCAGTCAGGTTTCTGAGTGATCAGCTATTCCAACAATTAGGTGCATATTATCTAATGGAGAAATTCCTGCTTCCTCTACATGAAATGAAATATCAGAATAGTCCATGTAGGCCATGTTTTCTATGTTTTTATCCCTACACCTATTATTTTCATGGAGAAGTTGGCCATATTTCATATATGGAAGCTGTTCAATTGCTTACACAAATGGTAATGCTGATATCAAATTATTTGGAAATGCCAAACACATTCCGCTGTTTAATATTACATTTAGGAAATCCCAGAAGAAAAGGTCTAGAGATTAATCTAAAGAAGTATATTGATTAAAGCTTTATGTCTAATTAGAGGGGTTTGGAGCTATAAAGCTAATACAGCCATGATTTTTCAATATTTCCCAAAGCCAGTATCCCTTTGTGCTGCCTGCTGCGTGATTCGTCAGAATTATGTATTACCTTCAGCTCCATTCAATTTGCTCCCATAAGACCAGTGTCTGACAACAACAAAAATGTGTGCTCTTAAAAGTGTAGCCATTATGGTATCTTCTTTTATTGTCTGGTAGTTACAGTGTGTTCTATTACATTACATGAAAAATAGAGTCTGTCTCCTCTCTGATTAGATATAGAGGAAAGATGGGCACTGTATTTTGTCAGAATTTACAGGAGGTGATAGGGGTAAATGAATAAAATATTCTAAGTTAGTCTTTACCTTGTTTCTTCCTTTGCTGACTATAGAGATCTCTTCATATTCTTTCCTTTTATATAACACTCTTAGCCAGAAGCACATTTTTCTTTTTCTCTGATCTTCATCATTTTTAGTGGATGCTGGAACTTATAACAGTGGTTCCAGGTCTTGCAGCAGATGGCAGCTTTCTGAGCAGGCTAGGGGGAGGATTTTTCTTGCAATCCCTGAAAGCAGGCAATTAAATAAAAAGGGTTACAGCTGATGGTTTTGACCCCTAAAATTCCATAAAATCATCACTGACTGAGAACTGTCTTCTCTTTTGCTCTGTTCATGTGTATGGAAGTGAAGAAGTCTGGTGATGGACAAATCTAAACCCAAAAAAAGGAAGTGAAGATTTTTCTCCCCACTTCAGCCTTTAGTGCATACTTTTGTCTCCTATTTCCCAGAAGGGTTTGGGGATATTTCACATGAAAGCTGCCATAGAAGAACCAACACAGGAAAAGCGTATGAGTGAAAAATTCCTATCTATTATCTATTACTACCTCTACAAAAAAATTAGCCCAATGGAAGACCATCATAGTCTGCATTTCTAAAGGAGGCTGGTAGTTTTGGGGGACCTCATTTTCAAACTAACTAAGTATCCAAAAATGCAAGTAAATCCTCTAGAATCATTCTTGACATTTCACAGTCAAGTCACGTGTCTTCCTTTGGTCATGATATTTTTTTTTTTTTTTAAGCCTGAAAAAGAGAGACAACTTTGGAATTGCAGGAAGCTTGAGACATTTGGGGGGGGGAGGGTTGGGGAAGAGATTCCATTAATGCAAAGCAAAGAAAAATGAAAGTCTTCTACAAATGAGCCATAATCCATTTCCCATGCCCAACCAAGATGCCAATATATCTTTAGCCTGATTTATGTCTCAGTTCAAACTTGGTATTGTTAAAACAACATTCCTAATCTCCATCCCTTCCCTCAGCTTATATTCTTCTCTCCTTCTCAGCCATTCTGAAAAATAACACCATGATACTCATCAATCAGGCTTATCATTTGGGCATGATATTCACCCAGAAGGATTTCTCTCCATCACATCAAGCTGTTTCTAAGTCTCACAGACACTTCCTGAAAAAAAGCTGCAAATATTCTAATCCATCTATTGAGTTAAGTTGTATCCTGGTTCTGAGCCCCTGATGTCTGAAGCCTCAACAAATATAGTTTTGCCCTGTCTTCTTTCCTCTTCATATTTTCTCTTGACTCTCATCCCTTTTGCAATGTCTATAAAAACTCAATACCATTCAAATTAGGTGGTTGCTGCAAACTACTGTCCGTAACATCATCAGTTTCCTTACAATTGCCTTTTTGCTTATCTGTTAGAAATTACGTGCTTAAAGGAGTCACTTTTTCTTTTATATATGTACAATAGCTCTAGTGACTACAGCGAGATTTAAAAAAAAGATAGCTACTATATTTAAACCCAATTATTAAACCATTTCTAAAAGTGAAGAGCTTTTGAAAAATACTTTGAAAGAGCTAGCTCAGTTCTAGCCAAATATCAGAGTAATCTTGTGAGAGCCATCCCCATCTTTATTGAAGATAATGACCTGAAATAAAGGTAGATTTGAAGACATTTGAAGCCATCCTTCTTTATAAGACTCCAAGGTATAGATTTTAAATGGGATCACTATTTACCTCTCATCTTTACAGGATTGATAATTTACCTTATTCTGTCTTGGTTACTCTACAAAACAAAGCTAATGCCTTCTAATAATGGTTGGCACAGAATACTGTGCTACTTGGACATGTTTACATGAATTTTACATCAATGAATAAGTAAAGTAATGGTGCCTGTCAGTGCACTATTTATCATTACTTACTGAAATGCAAGTGCATGGCCATAGCTTGCTAGCAGTGAGAATCTGCACAGGTTGCTCTAGCAAATGGAATTTTTTCTGTGATTTTAGCTTCAGCTGCAACCTAGTGGCCAGCTGTATGAGCTGTAATTCAGCTGTCAGTAAAATAGAGCTGGAATGGTACAAAATGCCTGCAGACTGACTGCTCTTCAGGGTTGTGTTATTGTGATCCTGTGCCAGACCCTTTCAGGGAAGTACAACTGAGTGGGGACTTTGGAGGCCTCCTAGAGGGAGGATCCCTGTCACATCTGCCAGAGCCAGGCGGGTGTTTCAGATGTTCTGGTGCATCCCTAAAGGTACTGAAATCTGAGAGCAGTTGTGTTGAGTCCCTGAGTCATATGTAAACCTTACTGCAGACACCTACAATGGATGTGAATTGAGGCAGAAATACTATTCAAGGTGTCTAGAGTGTGTTAGCACACACTGACTGACAGACAGTGGAGAGAAGGGTATTCCTTGAACGTCGATCAGTTCATCTTAAAACACAGCAAATTAAACGATCCCTGGATATGCCTTGAAAGTGTTTTAATCTATCTGACCAGGCTAAAGTAGTGCTATAAGAGATATGTAAAGTTTGTGGAAATAATTCCAGTCCCAAAACAAAAAAGAAGGAAATAACAAGGAAAAGGAACTCAGTATTTTTACTTGATAAAGTCTATCTGCTGACACAAGAAAATAGATTGAAGGGGGTGGTTCATCAGCACTGAAAGCACATGACCCTGTCAGATGAGGTGCAGAAATAGCTCCTAAGGGTTGGTACAGATCAATCTGAATAGTCTGGAGCCCACGTTTTAGAAATGTGCCTGCATGTGCCAAAACCCAACATAATATGCCTAAATTCCCTTCTTATTGTTAAATTTCCCATGTACTTGCAGATAGCCATGAACAGGGACTGAGCTTGAAAAGAAATCAAAATCACTTCACAACTCACTCCTGACAGACTGAAAAGGTGAAGAATCAATGTTAAGGAGCTTATTTCTGAATCTACATGTGCAGATTTTGAGAATGAGCAAGATACCAGCATGAATCCAGCAAGAGGCGACAGGAATTGGTTGCTGAACCAAACCCAGTCTTCAGGAAGACAGTAAAATTCACTCCAGAGGAAAAGATTCTTACTAAGTGTAGCCAGCTAGTTTTTCATTTATTTTTTTCCATTTCCCTGTTTGCTGCTCTGTAACTAGAATAAGAGAGGTGGTACATCACCCAGATACCGGAGTACAAGCTTTCAAGGCAGTTCATTTCACTACACTGCTGTCAAACAGTCAGCCTGACAGTCTGAGGTGGTTGTCTCAATTTCTACTGCATTGATTACATACAGGGATAGTTTTATCAAGCTTTTTTTGGGATATGCCTTTGGATGGGGTGAACTCATTCCAGGAGGTGTCCACTCCTCCTTGCTAACCATGAATGTTTCAGACCAGACAACAACTGTGTGATTGCAAAGGAAGGCTGGATGAACTGTTCCCTTCACACAAAAAAAAACCCTTAGCAGCTAAACAACAGCCTGCAGCTGGACATTAAAGTACACAGCTTGAGTTAGGAAGTCATAGATAAGGATAGATTAATAGGAATAAGATTTCCTTTGGCACATTCACACAAATTGGTGTGGTGTAGGATCTCAGTCTTATGATGGAAAGAAGCTCCTTTTTTGAGTTACCTCTGACATTCCCAACATCCTGTGCAACACCACTACATCTGCATTCAGCCTTATTGCTCAGGTTTAAATTGGCTTAATTAGTAGCATTGATTGAAGTGAAAATCATGGCGGTGGGGGAACTTACATAATAAACTTTCAGTACTTTTTGCTAATTTAATTCTGACTTGCCAAACACTGGAATGATAGTCGTGGATCCTCAAGCAGAATGAAGTGACTATTGCATTGGACCTCGGCCCAGGTTCTATCCTACCCCAAGCTAATTCTAACATTAACTCAGATGGTCAGTTAAAACAAAGCAATGTTTTAAAACAGTCTTATCTGAGCAGCTTGTTGCAAATCATGAGAGCAATTTCCTATACCTGCTCAAACTGAAGCCACCCTGGCTGTAAGTCAGTGACACATCCGATCATGGGCTGTTCTCAGCTGACCTCTGGGGGAATGTTTGCATCCATTCAAAGCTTCTTCCACTGAACACAACCACGGTCTCCTCTTCTCTAGAACTGTTATGCCTTGGGCTTGGTAAGGTTTTAGCAGATGATTCCCTCATATCAATAGATTTCACGGTGTCGCTTCATATCTATGAACAAAATCATCATGACTGTAAGTTTTTTGAGCTTTAGGTTTCAAACTTCAGTTCACACAAGAATTGTGTGCCTGGGGCAGGATCTAAGTTTGTCACAATTCTCAGAGAGGAGAGGAGATGCAAAAAAGTACCGACCCATCAACAGGTTTTCTGTAATTTCCCTTGCATGCAAAGTGATTTGTTCCAAGTTATTTTAGCTGAGAGTTCACAATCAACATGCAGAACTGAGATTTGATTACACAGTTTATCACACCCCTGAGTTTAAATCAGGAGTAACACTCCCCGGTGCTTATCATGGCCACTGTGCTGCATATAAAAACTACCAAGGCTCCTCCTCCATCAAGTGAAGGAAATCCACATAAACATCAGCAATCAAGGTGGCAGGTCCTGCTGTGTCTCAGCACACAGCTTATGTATATAAGTATAACTGTAATAAAGCTATAATTATATAGATTTTATTTCATATAAAGTAAGTGCATTATAATATAATATATAATTATATAATTATAGCTATAATATAGCTGTACAATATATATGATCTTATCTATCCAAGAAAGACTATAAGCTATGAGTATATATATAAAAAAATACTTCATACTCTTTCATGCATAGATAACTACTAAATCAGGCCTTGCTATGTTTCTAGTTAAATGCAAAAATTGTCTTTACCAGCTTTTTTATCAACTTGCCTACATCTTTCCCATGTGCTCTGCTCCTGGAGGGGCAGATATTTGTATTGGTGTGTAACCTTCACAGGGTATATGGCATGCACTGCTGTGTGCAGCAGGTCTCTTCTGCAGCAATCGCATTTTGAATATGATTTTCCCTCCACATAACAGAGAAAATATCCTGTTTGAGATTCTCTGACTACTGCTTCTACATGGAGCAGGATTGCAATGTCTATATTTTTCCCAGTGATCCCTCAGGCGGCTGCATTCCCTTAAACACCTGAATGTTCCACATTATGCAGAGTGTTCTCTGTAAAGGGCTGGGATAAATGATGAGATTCAACTGCTGGGGAGTAACCTAATCAACATACAAGGTCACATTCAAAAGCTTGAATGTTACTTCTCAATTAGAGCTATGTATCAGGTGGAAAGCAAGGGATTAAATATTGATGATTTTCTTCACTGGGCTAGTGACTTTTTTCAGGGAAGCAGTTAGAGTTTCTCAGCCTGTGTCCATGTGCCAGATGCATACTTCCAATAGGTGTTTATTTTTTCTTCCCTGTCGGGGTTTGACTTGGCCACTGCTTCTTTGGGCAGTCTCTACCCGCATTTTCCACCAAAAAATGTCGTGGTTTTGCCTTGGGTCAATTTGCTTTCACACTCTACACACAATTATTTTAAGTAGAGAGAAGGTTTATGCAGACAAAAGAGACTGGATTTAGGAAAATAACATGAACATTTATTACTAGCAAA
>JAYRBT010000114.1:109206325-109229295 GCA_036023395.1 Myiotriccus ornatus
AATCATGAGTTGTTATGTTTATGCTAAACCAATGGTGCGTGTACATGTGTGACACCCAGAAGTGTATAAGTAGAAGCTCTGTTGCAATAAAGTGTGCTGGTATCCCTGATCACCGTGTCGTCTTCCCGCCTCTACCAATGACACTGGGATGTGCACTTGGACTGGAATAACAAGAGGTGTGGTAGACCAAACAAGATAGAAGGCTCAAGGCCCTTGGAGGGGCTCCAGTGGGGCAGTTCTGAGGGTGGTACCAGGGCAAAAGGGGTCTTGGGATTGGATGTCCCCATCAGATAAGATAATTAGTAAAGATATAAAAGTGTAATATATATGTGGGAGCGCACCTTTGTATTCTGTGGTCAGAAGGCCTTCATTAAAAGACCTGCTCTCTATCTTATCTCTACTAATGGTCTGGTGAGTTTTTCCCCCAGATCTTTAGGCAACAAATTTCACTGGAAAGTTAAGGAGGAAGAAAAGGATATGTGTTTCAGTGTTGGATTCCAGCCAAGCGTTCTTTGGCAGGTCTAAGTGAAGAAAGAAACAGTAAAGTTTTCAGAAACCTCTTTTGAAAAGAGCTCTTTACCAAGGAAAAAAAAAAAAATAGATTGCCTCAGCATATTAAAAAAAAACAGTAAAAATTTTAGAGGTGGGATTCTGACTTCACTGAAATCCTTGGCAAAACTCCAACCTGCTTCAGTCAGACAAAGGTATTTGTTGCAAACTCTCTGATCTTGGAAGTTTTCGGCTGATGGAATTAATTGCAGATGATCTGTTAATTTGGACAAAGAACAACCAATTAAATTATGAGGGATTTCTCAATGTTCAGGAGAACAGTGAAGAAAAAAGCCTTAGCCTGAAAGATACCAAATATTAAGTCAGGCAGTCTGGTTTTTTTACTGTAAAAAAAACAGAATTAGCCTCACCCAACCTCTACTCTTCAACAATGAGGACTCCTCTCTGATCTTGTCAAGGCTAAGATTCAGCTTCAGATATCCCCATGTTGGCACCCACATCTAAGTGGACTCCTGAAAGTGTTTAAATCGCCATTAGGATCAGAGGGAACCTGGTCAGTACTGTCAAACAACCTGCAAAGTGATTTGACTCATGCTACACTCAATGTCCTGGTGCTGTTCCCAGTCACACAGGGAGGAAAATTGCACCTCAGGAGGGAAATTTGTGCCACTGATTTTAAGACAAGATGGACCATGGTCCCCCATGGGTCTTTTGCCTCTCCACTGACCACAGAGAGAGCTCAGAAAAAATAAAATGTGAGCTTAGACTTCTGAATTGTCTTTCAAATAAAAGAGCCTTGTAACAGGAGGGCTTTTGCAAATGTTTGTGGCAGGTTGATGTGTCAATCAAAGTGTTTCCTAATCATTACAGACATCTACTTGACTCCAGTAGCTTCTTGGCAGGCAGAGGGTGGTGATGGGATAATCGCCCAGGGGAAAATTTCTGCCTGGAAAAAAAAAAAGGTCAGAAACCAACCAGCAATGAAACTTTGAGATCAATAAGATGTTTAAGATTTCTACAGAGGAAATACACGTGAACGTGTTTAGAGCCTTGAGCACCATCATCATGTAATATTATATCTTGTGCATAAAACATAAGTTTTGGAGCATTTTCCTCTCTTGGCATCAAACTTTTTTTTTTTTTTTTGACATCTGACTCCTTCCTGGGAATGAGTCCTTGGTGTGGTTCAGAAGGAAAAATGGCTGAAAATAGAGTTAATGCTGTTTTAAAAATAGGAAAGCTGTTAAAAATAGGACACTACATCTTGAAAAATAAACGTTTTTATAAGTGATGGCTGTTGTGAAATAGGCAATTTCATGAGTCTAACATTCACAAACTTAGAATATGACAGGGATGCAGTGTAGAAAGGTTATGCATTTAGAATTGGAGATAAGGAAAAAATGTAAACTAGATAATGCTTACCTTACCATTAAAAAACAGGGCAGATTTTTATGTCTTATAGTGGCTCTACGTAGGTGTTGTCTGATATCCATCAAGAACTGTGCATACTTTTCAGAGTCAGGCAGGACCACAAAGCCCTTAGTGCCAAACTTTCCCCTTCAGGATCTACAGATAAGCAATTTGGAAGTTGAAACATGAGGTACTGGAAACTAGAAATTATAGAGGTAACATGCAAGATCACCATCTTTGCAAGTAGGAAACAGCATGAAACTCTAAAGAGAAGAGACTGTAAAGCTGCCAAATTAATATTCATAGCCTTCTTACCATGGCTGTACATCTGACACTAGAAATTTAGTCCCTCAGTGGGAAGTGAAAACCTCTGGTTAAAACTAAAAATATTGCCTCTGCTTCTAATGAAGACCAAAATCCCACAGGCAGATGTTATGTTCTCTGGGTGAAGGCTCACAGGATGCACTATGAAGGGTAACAAAACTAGGAAACTTAGGCTGAAGGCAAAACACGTATGAAAGTGGTCAAACTGGAGAGGGAACAGCCTTACAAAGGTAGATGTCAGATGATGAAGGAGATAGGACCTTCTGTATAGGCTCTATGGTGCAGTTTATAAATGAAATAGAACTAGGTGGTCAAAATGCTGCTACAGGCTCATCACTAGAAAACTTTTATCAGCTTCTATCCTGGGAACTGAGTCTGTGAATTGTATTAATTGGCTACAAAAGGCTGTATTCTCTATTTTTCTCGGATTCCTTTTTACCATGTGAGAAATCATTAGTTAGGCTGGCAAGAGGGATGCTCCTCATGGGTCTCTGGATAAAGCCATTATAAATTCTTGCAGAACAATACATCTTTGGGATGCTGTCTCTGTAGTTTCTTCCAAGAAGTGAATATTTCTTGAGGTGTTAGCAGACTACAGAGAGTGGCTTTTCACTAGATCTACAATTTAATAAATCCGTGCCAAAGATTTTTCTTTTTTTTTCTTTTTCCTGGCATGGAAACACTAAAAACATTATGGCAGAATGAGCATCATTTTCATGGTGCAGTGGGTCGGTTTTGTCAGTAACCGTATCTGGCCTGTCTTAGAATCTTTTATCTTCATGCAGAAGTAAATTGATGCAAATTAACACTGGGCTTTGTTTACATTCTGTTTTAAAATTTCATTACTGGGCACGTGCATAATTACCCTTTAGACGCATGGTATTACGGGGTTATTCTCTTACTTTGCTGCCAGGTACAGTAAATGAGTTATTAGCATCCATGGAGAGGCTGTGATTCTGCAATGACACCTTGCCTCGTGCACTTCATGCATGTAACAAGCCCTGCTCCAGTGCAGTGAAGGAAATAACTCCTCTGCCTAGACAGCTGCCAGGATTTTTTCCCAGGACTTTCCCAGTGCTCATTCTTCCTCACCAAGTAGCTGAGCTCACCTATGCCATGAACCTTGATGCAGTCCCACCACCTGTGTGTTCAAACACCTGCCCTACCTTGCTTTGAGCCTTCGGTGATGTAAGGCTGGGAATACCCACAGAACTGTAAATTCAGTACCAAAATTTGCTTAAGGGATAATGTCAGTGCAATACAGTGCTGTGACAGGATAATGGTCTCCTGACACAATAAAACTGCCAAAAAGAAGCCAAGCAGTTTATAGATAATAAATGTCAAACAGAGGTAGATGTTTATTTTCAGAACATCACAAGCCTATTATCCTGTCAGACCCTCCTGTTTCGATTTCTTTATTTCCATTACAGTAAATGAATAAAGAACACTAAAGAATAAGATGTCCCACAGGCCAATCACAAGCTCGTTCAGCCTGATGACTCCAGCAAGGCAGTTGTTTACGTCAATATATGTCTTTATTGAGCAGCTGCCTTGCTCTGGATCACTGACACATTGGCTTCACTTGGACAGAAACCCCTCCACCTCTTCCAGGTTTGAAGTTTACATGCAAACCATGAAGTTCTCGTTGCTGTTAAACCATATTCACTTCTGTGAAGAGGGGCACATGTGAAGGAAACAAGGAGAAAGCATAACCCTGTACCACACTGCTGGGACACAAATGTGTCCCTGTATCACATCAGCTTGGCAGAAATGAGCACTAAATGGTCTTTAGAGTGGGCAGATAAGGGTTGTGGGCAGAGTCAAACAGGTACATGTTTGTGAGGGTGCAATCACCATCAGTTCCTGGAAGGGGATATTGGGTATCTTCATTTATGTCCACATTGCTAATAGCTGTGAATTGAGTAAATCCAATGACATCCTTTATCTTGACATGTGCCTCCTCCGATGAGCATTTTGCTTCATTTATTCATCTTTTGTTGTTGTTGTTATTGGTGGTATTTATTTTTTTTAATTATGTATATATTAATATTTTATGCTTATATTTATTACATAATTGTTACATGTATATTGACTACTATTATTAAACCATAAGTGTGGTACTGATAAAAAGAATTTATACCCCAAAAGATGGCACAGTCTGTTGCTGAACAGAAAAAGGAAGTAGAAAAGGAGCTGGTTGCGCTTTTATTTTCTGCTGCTTATAAGAAAATTCAGAGCTGCTGTAGTGGATAGGATGTCATAAACAGGCCACGCTGGCATGGGTCTGGAGAATGGGTTTAAAGGGAAGCAAGCGAGAGTATCTGAAATGAGGTGAAAAGGGTGTTTCCAAAGGAAAATACACTGAGAAGTAAAGACCATCATGCGAGAAGAATGCTGTGGTGACATTTGGTTTCACAAACATTATTTATTTTGTGTACAGCTTTCCATTTGCCATCTAAGTGAAGTCAAAAGGCCTCCAGAAAAGGCAGCATGACAAAGAAAACTCTTGGCAGCTTTCCTGTGCAGAGAATGCCAAGGGCATAGTATTAACCTTCAGACTTTCCTCTGGTCCCTTCCTCCTCCTTCACTGGTTTTCCTGAGGTTGCTCCACCTTCCCTTGGGAGAATGGCATTGCATTAACATTTCTTACTCTCCTTCTTTCCTTATAACTGAAAAAAAAAAACAGCCCAGACAAAACACTCCACAGAGGACTGGTCATCTGGAGATGAGCCCTAATATTCCGTGTACAGCAGCCTGGACTTTCACACATGTACTGGCTGGAATGCTTGAACATCCAACAGTCGGAATTTGAAAAAAGCACTTCCCAAGGCAAGACGGATTTGGGCACCAAGGGAAAGGCTAGTCTGTCATGATGAGGCTGTTTCAGGGTTATCTCATGTTAGATAGATGCAGTTCTTTGTGTTTGCTGTAATTTGTAATTGCATCTGTCCACAGAACTATGTTAATTAACATTGATAAAGAAAGGGGACAGACTTACTGAACCACTCCACAATTTCTGCCCATAGGGATCCTTCCGTGCCCTTTCTGACCAGGTTTTGCATCCCCACTGTAAGGACTGATGTCTCTGGGAAGTCACGTGGATGAATGAAGGCACCTAACAACATGGGTGTCAGGTGGGTGTCAAAGTGGCTGAGTATGTTCATCTTAGCTGACTTCAACCATCTTTACATGACCATGTAGTGGCAGGACAAAGAGGGAACAATTTCAAACTAAAGCAGGGTAGATTAAGATAGGATGTTAGAAAGGACTTATTACTGTGGAAGATGGTGAGACGCCCAGAGAAAGTGTGGCTGCCCCATCCCTGGAAGTCTTCAAGGCCAGGTTGGATGGGGCTTTGAACAACCTGGTCCAGTGGAAGGTGTCCCTTCCATGGGCACAGAATGAGATGATTTTAAGGTCCTTTCTAACCAAACCATTCTACGGTTCTGTCATCTGAAGGTTAGGAATCTGGTCTGAGCTAACCATCAAGGAGCCAGTGGAGCTGGCTCCCTGGAGACAGTTATGTCAGTCTCTGGAGATTGACGTCAATACTCCCTGGAGACAGTTATGTCCAAAGACTGTTTCATCCCAGTCTAACAAAAAGTTGTAAGAGAAGTCTGAGATGAATCTCCTGGTGAAATGTGTTTTTGATGACTGTTAAGGGACCTGCCTAACTTGATGAGACTAGGCACATAGTTTTAAACACCTAATGTTAAGTGAGTTGTAGCCTGTCCCATATATGAATTTCATAACTTCTTATTCCATGTTATTTCACTACTGCAGTAGAAAATACACTGTGTGAACTGAAATCACAGGAAAAAAACATATAGGTGTTAAAATTCTAAAAGTTAGGTATATCAGATGAAATTATGGGATTTCCAATTAGGTTTTTATTTCAATATTAACTGTCTTAAATATTTAATTTTAAATTCTGACACCTCTGTTAATCTACTTAGAAAAAGCTGGAACTGAGATATATAGTTACTATATATAGATATATAGTTAATAATTTAGACTAAAATAATTTCAAGCAGTTCAAGGTTCTTACCAAAGTTATAAAAATGTGAAATCATTTAACCTGTGAAAAGCACTAAGCAAAGAGCAGGAAGGTGGAATCTGGGAATCAAAAAAAAGTAGGAAAATTCTTTATTTCCATCTAGAAGGATGAGATTTGCTATGGTAAAATCCTGTGGAGTTCTAAAACAATTATTTGTTCAATTTATTTGTACATATTATAGTTTAACTTCATCCTGGATGCAAATCATGTCATTAAAAGCTCTCCAACCCTGTTTATGCATCTAAGACATTTAAGATAATTTTATTTAACTAATAAAAATTATTTTTAAAACCCTTGGTTTCTGCACTTTAATTAGATTCCTAGATCCATGTGAAAGTTATTTGGCATCTATTATACAGGGGGAGGGGAAGTTAATTATATCTTTAGAAAATAAGGAATTTGTCATTCACAGGTTTTCAGCAAAACAGACGTGAAAAAAACAGAGAACCCAAATAATGTTATTCTGGGCTATTCTGTGTATTTTCTTATGTAAATGTATACAGATAGAGAATATCTAATATTTCCAAAAGTGTGTCCCAGATTATGCCAACCACTGAAGGTGAATGTAAGAAAATATATATACACACACATATATGTACACATATATATATACATATATATATATAAAATATTTTTTTCTTTTTCTTCATGTTTTAGGAAAAAAGCACCACCCATGGTGGGTTTTTTTTCATCACTGAGGAGGGTGAAGCTGGAGAAATATGATCTGCTCCACAGCTGGTGAGTTTTGCATCCATACTTCAGCGCAGGGACTACTGGGAAAGTCATAGCAGACCCACAAAACCTTCTGGAGTCACAGGTTGGGCCTTTTCTCCAGGCAATAAGTGCCAGCACTTGCCTGTTCTCTGTGTGGGAAGGTTTTGGTGCAATATTCAACAACCTGCTTGCTGAAGTTTATTCCATGTTATTCTAGTCAACAATGTCACGCAAAACACGCTAAATCTTCCTTCTTTTGTATCCGCTTTCCACATATTTTAAAAAGACCATCATGTCCCTTTGTTTTTTGCCTTTGCATACACATTCAGCAAGGAACATTTTTCTTAAAGGGAACAGTATTGTCTCAAGAGGAAAGAAAATAGGTAAAGCATGAAGAACTGAGAAGTTTGCAGAAGGAAGAAGGTTTGGGATTAGGGACAAATCTCATAAATATTTGGGAAGGGAAAGGAGTGTGATATCGGTAGTGAGGCATTGAAAGAGTTTGCCCAGAGAAGCTGTGAATGCCCCATTCCTGGAAGTGTTCAAGGCTATGTTGGATGGGGCTTGGAGCAACCCAGGATAGTGGAAGGTGTTCCTGCCAATGGCAGGGGGTTGGAATGAGATGGTCTTTAAGGTCCCTTCCAACCCAAACTGTTCTATGATTCTGTGCTGATTCTATGATTCTCAGAGTATCACACCATATTCAATATGTAAACTACTTCATCATCTTGGCATGGCATTCCTAAAGACAAAGGAATTTTCTCCTATGGGCAAGATGGAGCCATTCACTGCAAAGAGAGGGCAATCAGGTCAATTATAGCAGAAACCTGTGCAATTAGTTTGCTGAAATTCTCCTTCATAGTCCCTCCCCATGGGAGAGAATGTCAGTGGAATCAGCTCAGCAAAGATGTAAGAGCCAGTTCATGGGTTTCATAGGCATTTCAGCAGAGCAATCTGACTCCATGAGAGATAGACACAGAAATATTTCAACAGAGATAAATTTGTTTTTGAAAAGTTTTGTTTAGTTTTATTACAATTTAATTAAAAGCCATTGATGGTAAATGATGAGGTTTCTGCTGCAGTAAGTTTCTCAAGCAATCATTTTCATGCTGATGATAACAGAATTTCAAAGTCAAAAGCAATAATTAAACTCAGCAAAGAACATCAGAGGAAAAATATTGTCTGAGGCATCAGTTCATGTCTTGTTGAGGTGTGATATTTCATGCCTTGCAGTGGAACTGGCTTGTAGTGAAGTCTGTCTGGTGCATTTTGAGGCTGTTTCTCAGGAAGAGGGCACTGCTACAACGGTAAGAATTCTCTACAACTTGTGGAAAGTATGGAGGCAGTGATGATCTATGTCCCTTTTGGGGTGGGAGTAGCAGATAGTCACATTACATCAACACCCATTTTACCTTTTCTCCTTAAGGGTTCTCATCTAAGCAACTGGAAATGGTCCTCCAACAAACGACACAGAGGTGACCTTTTTGGGCCAATAGGTGGAAATTAAAGCGCAGAGTTCACTGGCTATCATGACACAGCACTGAGACATGATATTTCAAACAGCACCTGGTTCTTGAGCTGTCCCCTCAGAATTAAAATTTTGAGTCTGGGCCACACTTTACACCACCTAAGTCAAGCCTGTTTCTGATTCATCTCTTTATTACTTGCAGCAACACTGAGAATAAACCATATCAGGCCTTAAAGTGTAAACAGAGGATTAAGTGACATGTCTTAGAGACACCTCCCATATGATGCTTGACTATTTTGGAAGCTACCTTATTTTGTTGAAATATGCTCAGATTGTGACACAGTGAAAACTTGGGCTTCCTGTTTGATCGTCAGCATAATTCAAACTATTTGGTAACATCTGACCAAAGAAAGAATCTGCTGTAGTACATCTATTTGGAAAATGGACCCATGATAATTAATTCCTTTCATGTAGTCATTTTCTAACCAGTTTTTCACCCATCTCAATTTAGATTTATCAGGACCATCTTTCTTCAATCTGTTGTTTGCCATAAAATAATATGAAAAAATATCAACAGACACTCCAAAGTCATTTATTTAACTACTGCTTTTGTCTATCCTGAAGCCTTCTGTAGAAGGAACTGACAAGATTTCTTTCTTAACAAAACCACATTCCTGCTCATTTCCCTCTGTGAGCTTTCAGTTAGTTATTGTTTCATTACGTCTGGTTGACTGCTCAGTAGCTTTTGGCTTTCTATTCTTCCTCTTCTTTTTTAAGAACATCCACTTTATTTGCTTTCTCCTATCTTATGGGACCTTATCTGACTTCTAGGAGTTCACAAGCATCTGACAACAATTCCAAGATATTTTTGATGTTGTCTGAGAATCCAATTTAAATTTGTCTAAGTGTTCTCACAACAATCTTCTATTTTTGTTCTAATTTGATATGTATTCCTTTGTTTATGGCATTCACTTTTTTAGCCATCTGATTTGATTATACCTCACCCTCTTTTTGAAAATGGAAACAAAAAATGTTATCAAATATTTAAACTTTCTTAAGGTTTCTGACGAGTAAGAAAGAAAAGCAGTTTATTAAAACTATATTATTGAACTGTCTTATTGAAGGATCAAGGGGATCAACCTAAGAAATGGTAATTAGTGTGATGTACAGTATTGTCCATTCCCTCATGGAATGGCCTAAAACATCAGAGATTTTCCTTGTCCTGGCCAGGAATAGTACCAGATCCTTGCACAAGTGAATGTGGGCTGAGAGAAAGGACTCTGCCCTCATATAAAACGTCTCTTAAAAACTTGAGGTCTTTGGCAAACACTAGAATCCATCAAAGGCAGAAAAAGCTGCCTTTGACAGTTTTAGAGAACTATTAAATGTATATGGAAAAGGACAGCAAGAAGGAGAGCAGGGGTGAATTTATGGAGTGGGGTGGTCTGGGACTGAAGCGATGGTGTCAAAATTTCAATGAATAGGTGAGCTTCATGTCAGGTCAGAAAGGCCTGTCAGGCTTCTCCCTGTTCTGTACTAATTCTCACATTTGAAAATTAACTGGTTCACTTGAGAGTAGGGCATTTTTTCCTGCTGTTGCTAGCTCTCTCCTTTCCTCTGTATTCCTCTCATTGAAGTCATCTGAAATGACACCCCTGATTTTGACTGTCGCTCCATCACAAAAAACACAGGAAAATGTGCAGGCTGGGGCATCTTGTATCCCCAAGGGTTTCTAGAAAAGTGTTTTCCAAAAGGCCAGAATGCAGGGGATGTTCCAAAGGGTGGGAAGACTGCTGATATGCAACAACAATAAATGAAGAATGAGTTCTCCTGGGAAAGCCACTGCAACATCAATAACAGAACTGATGCAGGGAGGGGGAAAAGGCAAAATTGATCAAGAATAAATAAGTAATAGGGAATGTAATTAATTAATGCTAGTCACCAAAATTTTGCAGAAAACATATCTCACAAAACAAATGCAATTTAAATATTTGATGATTTTCCAAGGCTGACTAATTAAGATAATAACAAAGATATAATCTATTTAGACTTCAGCATGGTGTTTGACTTTTTGCTGCATAACATTTTGATTAAAAAATTGGCTCCACATCATATCAATAAGCCACAAGATAAGGAGACAGAGAAGAGGGTAATTCACAAACCTGCAAGAGGGTTTGTCAAAATGGGAAACCACGATGGAGAGAGGATGCTCTCAGTAGGGTTCTACAGTGACTGTTGCTAGGTCTGTTGCTATTCCATGCTTCTGGAAGGCAGTTTGCAGTCACTCTTGGTGATATTTGCAGATAACACAAAGGCTGTCAGCATGCTAAATAATGCAGAGAATGGAGCCACAGCACACAGCCATACCCATCGCTCAGTGAGTTGATCCCAGACAAGGTTACACTGCCAAAGATGAGCAGGAGTAGCAGGGGGGAGGATTCTCAGGGGTCAGCATGTGAATCACTCAACACGAGCAGTGGTGTCTGAGGAACAGGACTGCAACCTCTGCAGAGGGCCAAGGGGGCAGGGAGGTGACTCTTTTCCTTTCACTGTCACCCTGCATGTGATGGTGAGGGTTCTGGAGCACAAGTCTGATGAAGAGCAGCTGAGGGAGCTGGGGATATCCAGTCTGGAGAAAAGGAGATTCAGGGAGAAACTTACCCCTCTCTACAACTACCTGAAAGGAAGTTGTAGGTAGGGGGGAGTCAGCTTCTTCTCCCAGGTAAGAAGTGACAGGATAAGAGGAAAACACCTCATGTTTCACCAGGGGATGTTTGGTTTGGATACGAGGAGAAATTTCTTCCTAGAAAGAGTGATAAAGCACTGGAACAGGTTGTCCTGGAAGTGGTGGAATCATCATCCCTGGAAGTGTAGCTGTGGTACTTCGAGACATGGTGCAGTGATGCACCTGGCAGCGCTGCATTAGTGGTTGAACCTGACGAACTTAGAGATCTTTTCCAATCTTAATGATTCTGTGGTTGTTCTTATATATCTTTTCCTTAGGAAGGATCCAGTTTGCCTGGGTTGACCCTAACCAACAGCTGTATTTTTGGCTCCTATCAGAGCAGTCCTACAGTAACTACTTAAGTTCCCAGGCAAGTAGTGATGACAGATTCCTTGAAGCCCTTGTAAAGAAGATCCACTTTATCTGATTTAGGTGATTGAATTTAGGTGAGCAGGGTATTTCCTTGAGGCCTCCAGAGCACACTGCCTATTCCCACTGACCATGTAGGGTATTTCAGATCTTCTTTTGGGAGGAACTTGACACCGAGTCAGATAAACTGGATCATAGCCACTGGGAAGCCACTTGGCCTCTGTAAATCTACAGTCTCTACTGATAGGGGGATCTCTATCATTCACTCACAGGTATTGGCTAAGAAGTATTTCTTGCAATTAAGTTCATTAAATTAGTCCAGTGCAACAAAAACCTGATACCATACATGAGGATCACTTGAGTCTCTATAGTTCATACACTGTGTCAAAAGTTAAGGGCATCCAGGGTTTTCATTAAGACCAAGATATGCCCTGTATTAAATTCTTGCTTTGCAAGTAATTTAGGGCATGAAAACTGAATTTCCATCTGGTGTGAACTGGGACAAAATCACTGAGTTCCTGGTTTTATGAAGAAATAACAGTCCTTCTTTTTTCTACTAGGCTGTTTTTCTTTTATCTTTGCCTATGTCTCAGTTCCAGTCATTCATAATCTACTCTTCTATTTTTCTATTTTATAGCCATCCCACAGGAGTAATGTGAGATATAACCAATCAGTATTTGTAAAGCACTCTGAGGGTATCAGGTGGAAGGGAGTGTATAAATGCAAATTGTTACTATTGCTCTTAGATTGCTGCCAAGGGACCTGCAAACAGGATCAGGTCCCTATATATTCAGATATACACAGAGTTAGTCACACCTTGTGAAAGAAGCCAGTAGATAAAACCTGAGGAAGCGTGGGAAGATAGAAGTTTAATAAAATGTAGGAAAAGGTCGTTCAGGGATTGTTTATGAGTTTAAGGCTGAATCGTTGCTCTGCCACAGATTTTTGCTTGGTTTTGCTTCTAGCACTGTGTTCAATACCTGCTTTGGGGGTATAATTGCACTGTGTTGTCTGTGTTGGTCTGTGTGGATCACCTAGTCTTTCTGGGCTTGTCATACAATCAGTGTTATCTAATACAGATTTTATGGTGCAACCCCTGTGACTGTTATTAGACAACCACTTAATGATAAGTAGATCTCATATGATGAGACAAATTATGACCAAGTGATTCTCTTCATCGACCATACATTGTCTGGAGTAGAAACAGACAACTGCCCCAGATGTTGGCATCTACATTTCATTAGGCAAATACCATCCTATAATTACCTCTGTCAGCAGATTGAATGGTGCCAGGGAACATTCCCAAGCACTGGAATGCAATCATGTCTATTCTTCAATTTTTAGAATGGTGCCTGGAATTATTTTGGCCCAAAACAAACAGCACTTTCCCAATGCATTCCTGAGTGTAGCTCAGGTTCCAGCACCAGCCAGGGACTGTTCTGAGTGGTT
Organism: Myiotriccus ornatus; assembly: GCA_036023395.1. NCBI lineage: Eukaryota > Metazoa > Chordata > Aves > Passeriformes > Tyrannidae > Myiotriccus > Myiotriccus ornatus. Next base: position 109,219,352 of record JAYRBT010000114.1, read on the forward strand.
GGTTTGGATGCAGCTACCCTGTTTTAGAGACAGGGATACTTTATTGCTATAGACATAGACAGGCTGTGCCAGTTGAACCCAGAGCTGGAAACTGGACTCTGGAACTGCTTGGTTTACCAGGAAAGTCATATCCACAGCTCAGCACCCATCACACTGTGACTGGGAATATTCAGTGGTTCACAAAAATGAACCCTGGTACCCCAGGCTGACAGACCACTTACAGCCCTAATGGATCTGAGCCATTTGAGTAGCATCCCATGGGAACAATGCAGCAGAGGCAGGAGGTGGATCATATTCCCTGCAGGCAACATTCAATGTTTCACACTCCTGTAACCACAGTCACACTGGGTTGGGTTTGTTTTTTGGTTGTTTTTTTTCCTGTTTTATTTGTTTGTTAATTTGTTTTGTTGTTGCTTTGGTTTTGTTTGCTTATTTTTCTTTTCTGTTGTTGTTGTTTGTTTTGATTTGATTTTCTTTTCTTTTTGTTTTGTACGAAGGTTTTGATTATTTTCAAATTTTGCATTACCCTCTAAAATACAGAAAGAAAGAAGATGTGCTGATACATTTTGAAAGGACTCGTGACCATGTAGGTTTGCTCTTCATGAAATGTGTTCTCTGGTTCGCTGTTATAAATATCTTAAGGCAATACAGCTTTTAGGAATAATAAAGTACTTTATATTGAGGTACTTTTCCTGGGTAATAAATTAATTAGTTTTCATGTTCCTTTTTACCTCTTGTTTAAACCACTATGCCCTCATGACGTTAAATGGGCAATGACACCACTAGAAGAGATTTAATGGATATCTCTTGATTTCATATCAGTCTAAACGATTAAAGTCCTGAATGTTTACTCCTCCTCATCAGTTTCTGCAACAGCTTCTCTTACTACATTTATTCCTGCTCTCACCGGACTCACAGCAAGGGCCATTTCAGGTCATCTCCAAAAGAGCAGACTAAGGGGGACAAAATTATCAGAGGCAACTGCAATAAAGGAGAAGCAGGAGCCTCTTGGGAGGATCCTTTATGAAGGTGGTCTCTTCTACAAGACCTACAGTATTGCCTTTAAATTCTGATCTCACCTCTGTAAACAGAAAATTACAGTGCTGTACGGCATCACCCTCTGGTCTGGGCTAAACAACACCACTGCCCTCCATTCTCCATAAGGAGGTGAAATAACACAAGGCAAGGATCCAGGATGTTGTCAGACCAAGAATTAATACCATCTATTTTCTTACTGGGATTCCTGTGCTTAGGAGAGGCTTTTCCGCCTTCCTTCGGAACTGTAACATTAAAAATACATTGCAGCAGCTTCCCCAGTCAGTTTGAAAACTCACAGCATACATTTGGTGTCCGTGTAAAGCCCTTAAGGAGGATGTGGGTAGCAGGCATAATTGACAGTTCCACAGATCTCCATCTAGGGATGGATTGCAGCAGACACCTTTGTTTTCAAAGTACTTTTCCAAATACGCAGGGACATGAAAATCAAGTCATATAGTGACAGAAGAAATGAATATTAATTGTTTGCTTTTTATAATAGTAGGAAGCACAGAAGCAAGAGCTGAAAAGATGGGGTTTAATTTTTCCAAGAGTGATAAGGAACACATGTGGGAGCATATTTGTTTGATTTTTTCACTCATCTGAGGTATCTTCCTCAGTCATTTCCATTTTCTCCAGATGAATCAATATTTTCTCTCTCACAAAAGAAAACAAAACCACAACTTAACCTCCCCACCCACACAGAACATATTACTTAACTGCCTGCTGCTCCCAGCTATCTTTGCAAGCTGTCTTCTTATAGCATTTTAATTTTTCAGTCCTCTCAAGAAATATAATAACATTAGCATTACACATTTTATGATGCACTTACTTGTTACAGATCTGCAGTTCCTTGCTAATACTGGAAGATTTTAGCTGGTAACAATGTGAATTAGCTGCAGATGCTTAGAAATTGCAAGGATATTTTTGAAACCAAAATAAAACCTAGAGAGGGGGGAAACCTGTTTACTTCTTTCTAATAAATTTCCAAGAAACCTTCTAATTTTTTGTTAAAAACTGAAATTTAATAAGATTTGCAACATTAATCGGGGAGGGGGGGAGTATTTAAAATATGTTCCCAAAAACTTTGGGTTTGAATTGACAAATTTTACTTTTCAAAATTAAAATAACTTGTGTGTTGTAGGAGAGACAAAACAATCTGCCAATCTGCTAAACGTAGAATAAAGCACTGCATTTCTGCCTAATATTTTTCAAAACCTCTTTTCATATGTGAAAGAATTCACCACGTTTATCCAACAAATATTAACCCCTACTAAACTCTGGCTTGGCAACCTTTTTTCATGTGAGCATATTTTAGCAACTTCACCAACTGCAGCTACTTAAGGAAATAGAACCCAACTAGGGGAATAAAACTTTTGCAGTAAAGCTGACCATTTGAAAAGATATCAGTATATATAACACAATACTTGTTTCCTCCCATACCAGAGTTTCAAAGGCTCTTTAGCATCTTTTCCTTTTGCTGTTACCACTCCTTTTGCTGTTAAAACCTTCTGCACCTTTACTGACACTCCTTTTGCTGTTAAAATCTCCTGCACCTTTACTGACAGGATGACTGTCCATGCTTTTCATCAGTCTCAGGTGTTTCTGTATTAAATTCTCAAGGTCAGTGGGTGCAGGTTTCTGGTCCTATAGGTCCTGACATCCTCTCCAAAAGGCACGAGGTACCTTGGTGTTTCATACCCTCCACTTCTGCAGCTGGTAGGGTTTTCTCAACCACTTTCAAGACCACCACATAACACAAAACCAAAACAGCCAATTCAACCACAGTAACCACAGTTTTTGCTTTGTTTTGTTTTTGTGGTTTTTTTTTTTTTTTTCCAAAGGGTAGCATCAGCTCTTACATCCTTTCTCCAGTGCTCTCATCTCCCAATAGGATACACAGACACTCTCTGTCTCCCCATTCCTACCCATGCTCACCCTGTGCAGTGCTGGCCCTGCAGTTTGAGGAAGCTCAGAACTGAAAGGAGAATTCCTAAGGGATTTTTCATTAAAAGCCACATTTCTAAAACTAAACTGTATATCACATTAGAGTTTTTCCTTCCCTGTTCAAGGTAGAAAATCATATAGGTGTATGAATATAAATTGCTAGTCAGTCTGAAGTCTGTTTTACACAGCCTCTGTGGCTATTATGAATCATCTCCCTGCTTTTATTTTGCTATTTAATGTCTTTTTATACCATAAATTTTTACTATATCCACCCAGCTATTAAACCATAACAACCTAAATTCCCTATGTCAATAGGACCATTTGTGCCTTTACCTGCTTGTGAATCAACATATGGCAATCTGGCTCCTTGGCCTCCAATCTACCTTTCTCAGTACCTAATCAGTGCACCTATGCCAACCCCTCAAACCTGATAATAATTCTTATTTAAACTAGTGACAAGTTTACTGTGTCTCAGTAACCCTCTGAGCTGAACACTACTGCAGTCACATCAGAGTATTAGACATACTGTTCCCTCCCTCCTTGCTTTAGGATACCCTGCAAGTAAATGTGATTTGCTTTGACTTTCTGCTCTGTAATACCTTTTCCAAAACCATGTCTACCTTGCCCTGTGCTGTAATCCCATTATTTTCTTTGTGCCGAGTCATTTGTTTCCAAAGTGGTCTCTTTTCTGGGAATAGGCAACTCCAATTATTTTCCTTAGATACAGCTGCATTTTTTCCAAGCTGAATCTTGTTTCAAAGATTTCTGAGTGTTTTGAATCTCTCTTTGTGGTTCGCTATTTCTCTATGAACCATCTCTTGCTTCCCCCAGCTAACAACCCTGACATGGCAGTTATTCTCCTTTAAAGAGGATTCATTGGATGACACCAGGGAGGATATAAATATCAGCACATCCCAGCACTGTTCTCAGAAAAGGTGCTGATGCCCTGCTTGTTTCTGAGACATACTTCCAGCTGACTTTTCAGATCCTCCATGGATTTTGCCATTTGGGATGACCAATGTAATGCATTGCTTGCTTTATCATCCGTGTTTCCTGCGGGGTAAAACTTTCAGGCACCTTCAGATCTGCAGTATCTAGGCCACTACATAAAAACAGCCTGGATTTGAAAGGCATGATGTGCTTGCAGCACCCATTGAAATATCTAAAAATTAAGCCAGTTTTACCGGCACTAATGCCGGATTACACGTTGTTACTGTGTACTCCCAGGGACAGGCAAGACCAACTGGCAGTGCCCCTTGGCACTATTCTCTATTGTCCTGCTCAGGAAGGAAACAGCATGTACTCAGTCACACCTTTCATTGCACCTCTTTCTTTGCCCTCTCTTTGCATGGTCTGTGCCTCAGCAATGCCGTGTTGGAATGTTCCACTGCAGCATCCTGGCACACAGGAGTTGTCCAAGACCTGCAGAACCTGCAGAAAAAAACATCCTTTGCCATATCTTATTTAGACACTAGAGGGACTTGCTCCTCCCAGGGTGGTCCAACCTACTGGTACTGTGTTCCTGAACTGTTCCTGTGGTCACTTGCTGAAGTGAATTGTCTCAATTGCTTCCTGTGACATAACAGGTGAATGGGGAAAGGTTTTAGGCTGAAAAAGGGTATAAATTTAGATTAGATATTAGGAAGAAATTCTTTGCTGTGAGAGTGGTGAGGCACTGGAAGTGTTCAAGGCCAGATGGGATGAAGGTTTGAGGAACCTGGTCAAGTGGAAAGGGTCTTTGCCCATGGTCTTTCAGATCCTTTACCTCCCCAACCAATCTGTCCTTTTCTGATCTGGCCAAGCTCCTGAGCCACGATCAGCTCTGTGAAGGACTCACTGGCTAAGGCCATACAACCAAGAGAAGTGACTGCAGGTTTCTCCCTGCCAGATCCCAACACCGTATAAGCCACAGAAGCATTAAGAGCCAAGGACCCAAAGGCTTCAGACAGAGCTTCTGCAGTCTCTGCTCAAGTCCACAGTGCTCAGGTATCTCTGCCACCAACACCCATAGCTTAGACATGATGACATTACTCTGTCAAAGGCTGTTACAAGACTCCACATGTAGAAATTAAGAAGCAGGCTCTGACTTCCCACCCAAGGTCTCACTTATGTAAGTACAAAGGCTCAATAAAGCCTTTGCATTTAGACTTTATTCAGTGGGAGCACTCAACCATTGGCATAAGTGCATCATAAAATAGACAAAGAGCTGTAATTTGTACCAGTGGAGCTTAGCATTTCCTGGGGTTGTTGAGGCAGATTTCCATCATAGGCAATATCTTAAGACATGCAAATAGGTGGCTGATAGGGTTTTTTTCTGCAGAATTTCCCACCTTAGACCTCTGCTTTGTGTTGCCTGTAAAAACTCCAGCCCACATTTGCAGATCAGCAGTACCTAGGCCACTAAATAAAACCAGCCTGAATTTGAAAGGCATTATGTGCTTACAGCACCCATTCAAATGCCTAAAAATTAAGCCAGTTTTACCAAGGCAGTTTTGAATCGTAGTCACTGATTTCAGTCATGTAGGTTTCCAGTCCAGTGCTCCCAGCAACTCTGTTCCTTGGAGGAATTTCGTGTTTCCACACTTCTGAGGGACTTCAGGCTCCTAACCTGAATCACTGTCTCCGCAACCTAACCCACGCCCTCCAAAGCCCTCAAAGATGAGCCTCTTCTTTGCAAGTCCTGTTCATCAACACAGAATCACAGGATGATTAAGGTTGGAAAAGACCTCTAAGATCAAGTCCAAATATTAGTAGCAGTTAAAGCATGTGTCTAGGGCTGTCAGCATGAAAGGCATTGTTGAATATGGTGTTTTTTCTTCAAAACACTGATTAATAAATACTTCAGGCTGAGTACAGCCTGCTTTTTGTCTAGTCCTGAACTGGGCAGAGGCTGCTAACTTACAATATCGAGCTTCCCAGTTTCCACTCACCCTTCTGTTTCTGTAGGGCTTTATTATGGAAAAGCCTTGTTCTCTCAGACTTTGCACAATATCTTTGGTCCCATACCAAAATAAATAATTTCTGCTTGACAAAACTAATGGAAATATAGCAGAAATTTGGTGAAGGGAGAGACGCCAAGCAGAAATCTGCACTATTTTGGGGGCTGTTTTTCTAATTGCATTTCTGGGATTTAGAATTACAAATATAAAACTCCTGCAAAGCTAACCTGCCTTTCCTCCTGCCTTTCCTGCAAGGGGCTGTCAGGTCTGCTGGGGCTGGACCTGCTGTCCCAAGCAGTCCTGGCTGAGGGTCCCGGAGGAGCAGAGCTTGCTGCATGGAGAGTTGGTGGGCAGCTCGCCTGCTGCAAATGCATTTCCCTGCTGCTCGCCTTTGGTCTGGAGAGCTGCAGAATTTTTCTCCTCTTATGTAATGGTCTGCTGGTGTCTTTGCTTGGAAAATCTCTTTTTCAGCTGGAGGGTGTTGGGAGCCGTGTCCTACCTGTCTTGGGTCACTGCTGAGAGAGCAGCTGGCCAGGGGAGATGCGCCAGGGCGTGGGGCAGCAGAAAGGAACAGCTCCCCTCCCTTTCCTCCTCTTGTCCCCAGCCTTTCTCTGGGTCACCCTCCTCCTCGCAGGAGCACGGGGCAGCTCCGCCTGGGCGACCACGGGCAGCAAACAGAGGGGAAGGGTAGAGGGGAAGTCTGTGCTGGAGCGGTGTGTGTCGAGTGTCCCCCCGACTCCGAAAGCCACAGCGCGGCTGGGGCAGAGCCTAGCGCGACAGGGGGATGCGGTGGGACGGGGGGGCTAGAATGGAGCGCGGCGAGGGGATGCAGCAGCCGCGGGACCGGGGCATGGAGACCGGAGTGCGGCGGGGGGATGCAGCAGCCGCGGGACCGGGGGACGAGAGAGGAGCGCGGTGGTTGCTGCTGCTGCTTCTGGTGCTGTGGGAAAGCTGTTCGCCAAGTCCCCCAGCTGAGCTCTCCCTCCTCCGGCAGCCGGCGTGGATGGGGAGGAGGGGGCGAGGGAGGGGCGCGGTGGGGTCGGGGAACGTTAAAATGCAGCATCATCCTCCTGCCCCGGCAAACTCCGCGTGTGTGTTTGTGTGCGTGTGTGAGGAGGGGGGACAGCGAGCAGTGCGGGGGCACTGCCCGCACCGCCCCGGAGCAGCGGGGCCGGGCGCGGGGCTGAGCGGGGCGCGGAGCGGAGCGGGCACTGCGGAGCTCCCGGTGCAACGCCCGAGCCTCGCCGGAGAAAGGGGGGCACCAGGAGGGAGGGGAGGGAGGGGAAGGGGGGCGGCGATGATAGCTGGCTCGCGGGGAGTGAGGAGAGAGAGCAGGGGGGAAAAAGAGAAAGAAGGAAAAAAAGGCAAGGAGCCCCCCCTCCTCCTCCCTCCCCTGCCCGGTCCCTTCCACCCCCGGCACACACACACACACCCGCACGCACACACACACCCCATTGATCAATATTTGGCTGTCTTGCTGCAACTTGCTGCAGTCTTTTAAAGGAGTAGTAGAGAGAGAGGGAGAGAGAAAGGGAAACTGGCAGGAAGGGGTAAGGAGCTACACATGTCACATGTGCTTTCTAAGACGGCCAGGAGCATCTGCAGGCTGGATCTGGTGGAGGATGCTGCGGCAGGTGATACACAGAGGGCTCCAGTCGTTTTTCTACAAGCTGGGCTTATTCGTGAGCAGGCATCCGGTGTTTTTCCTCACTGTGCCCGCAGTCCTGACCATCATCTTCGGCTTCAGCCTGCTCAACCGCTTCCAGCCTGACACTGACCTGGAGAGCCTGGTAGCCCCCAGCCACAGCCTGGCCAAGATCGAGAGGAGCTTAGCCAGCAGCCTTTTCTCCCTCGATCAATCCAAAAGCCAGCTGTATTCGGACTTGCACACCCCGGGGAGGTATGGCAGGGTGATTCTCCTCTCCAAACCCGGAGGCAATATTTTGCATCAGGCTGATGTGATCCTGCAGATCCACCGAGCCGTGCTGGAAATGAAGGTGAACTACAAAGGCTATAATTATACTTTTTCCCATCTGTGTGTGTTGAGAAATCAGGATAAGAAATGCGTGCTGGATGATATTATTTCAGTGCTAAAGGATCTGAGGCAGGCTGCCCTCTCCAATAAGACAACAGCCAGGGTGCAAGTGAGCTATCCCAACACTAAATTAAAGGTATGCTCTTACTGCATGCTTTTGCCAATTAAAGAGGCAGCACTTCATTTCTTGTCCTAAACAGCAAAGAGAAATATAACCATATCTATCTCTCTCTATCGAAATGTGTGTGATCTGGGCTTTCCTTTGGAAGCAGCTGAATCCGGTGCCTTGCTATTGTTCTGGGAGAGGAGGGAGGGTGGGGGACTGGACGCTAGTGAAGCAGGAAAAGCAGGGAGCGGAGAGCCTGAGCACCGGGGGACCTTGCAGTGCCCTGAAGGTTCAATACATGGGGGGAAGGGGACAGGAGGTCGGTGGGTGGTTCAAAGCTGGGTTGCGCTATCACCTTTTCCAGCCTCACTGCTGTGGTGGGATAATTTATCTTTAATGTGCCCAGAAAAAGCTTTCCTCAAAGACAAAGTGAGCTCCTCTATCTGCCTTCCCTTCCAGTGCTGTAGGAGCACAGGAGGATTGGGCCAGAAGCATTTTCAGGTGTCCTGCCTTCTTTACCTGCATGCAAAGAAGGGGAGGTGGGATTTTTTTTTTCTTTTTTTTTTCCTCTCGGTGTGAAAATGATTAACTCCGTCACTGATGGATGGGCTGGAGTTTTGGGATGGATCCCGCCAGCTGGAGGCTTCCAGCAAAGTTGAAACAAGGTAAAAGGTGAAAGAAATTTCAGTTGTTCCAATTAAAAGAGTAAACAATTTGGCATGAATTATGTCAGGACTATTTCCCTGGCACAAAAGCGCCCGTCTGCTTTCCCTCCCATCTGGAGCAACCCAGCTCACCAGGACTAACCTGCTGGGAGTAAATAAGGTACAAAGTTTGCAGGTGGCTCAGGAAAGAACTTTCTGCGGATTACAGTGTATCTGCATGCTCCCCTGGGCATTGCACCAGAGGCAGGATTTATTTAACAGAGTGTAACAAACTCCTAACATGTTATTTACTCATGGCTCTGGTCATACGGAGGAGGATACGGTCCTTCTTGTACACCAGAGATCTCTGGGGTTACCTGTCGCCCTTTTCTCAAAGAGTTCCTCAGGAATGAGGGAAGTAGTGCTCTTGCAAGTACCAGCACCGAGATCCTGAAGTCATAATTTGTTTCTTACTGTTCATTTACCGGGGTGGGGGGGAAGTAAAGTGAGTCCCCGTCCCAAAATCTGAAGCAGAGACATAGATTGTTTTTGTTGGTCTCCTTGCTTCAGTAAAAGGGCCAGGTGGGACAGATGGGATTTGGTCCCACGGCTGTAGATGTTACAGTAATTGCTTTGTGCAGAGTTGTGGTTGTTTGAGCTGAGTCTGTGGAAATGAAAAGGTGTCCTTGCTGCTGCTGGAAAGTACTGAGTGCAAGGAGTGCTCAGAAAAAACAATTATTCTGGATTAAATATCCCTGAACAAATTTTATCTTCTAATTTGCTGCAAAGACAATCCCGCTGTTGCAAAATTTGGGTTCTTCCATTCCATTTTGCTTATTTTCAAAGTTAAAATTAAGGTAGTTCAATTGAGAACATTGATAATCTAGACTAACATAATTGTAACACACTTTTATACAGAAATTGTAATCCTACTCTCTCAATCCAGATTAATTTTCTTATGTAGAGAAACACTAACTGAGCTCGACAAAACTAGGATGGGGTCACTTGCAATGTGGGTTTTTTTTCTAGAATAGTGCCTACAGCTCCTCCTTTTTTAAAGATAAAAGCAAAGGACAGTATATGTGATCTGGATTAGTGACCTATTGGAATAAAAGTGCTTGGTAGATAATTCACACAGGGAGAAAGGTTTTCCCAAAGCATAGATGTCTGACTCTAAGCACTGCAAAATACTAGCCCAGCACCTTCAAACTCTCAAGCAGTTGTTCTGTATCATGTTC
>JAYRBT010000114.1:109229395-109285830 GCA_036023395.1 Myiotriccus ornatus
AGATGTCTGACTCTAAGCACTGCAAAATACTAGCCCAGCACCTTCAAACTCTCAAGCAGTTGTTCTGTATCATGTTCTGGATGAGGGAATAAATGTCCTTAAGTATCTCAGTTTAAAGTTGGACAGAGCAGGCAGCTTTCTACCTACTTTCCAGTGAAAGAACGTGAAGCCACCAAAATCTGTGACTGCATTTCAGAGAAAAGCCAGCAATTACAACCTTTTTCTGTGGATAAGGAGAGTTCCTGCTTTTACTGAGAAAAAGAAATACACTTTGCCCCAATTTTTTGTCTTCTGGTAAGGTAAGGACTGTGTTTCGGTCAGTCCTGAACCTGCGCTGGTCTTCAGCGATGGTGTGTCCGCAGAGACTCACCTTCTCTGGTCTCTTTGGCTCCAGCTCCTGGGATTAAATTACTATTTTGTATAGATTAATTCATTAGGTCATCCCTGTCATGTCTGTTGTCCCACCTACCAAGGGTTAGGAAGGCAAGTGCTCTCCTTCAAGCCACAGACAAAGTCGTGGTTTAATCGAGGCTCACGGGCTATTTACTGACCTCCCTCTCTTTGCATCTCTGAGGAAAGGCTGTAGAAATCCATGCCTGTGTTGCTTGTTCTGAGGTGTCCAGTTGTGCTTAACTAGAAATATCTCAGATGCTGCACTCACTAGGGTAGATCAGTTTCTGGGTGTTCAGCAGGGGGAAACAACCCCTGTGGCTGTATCTGTGAGGAGTTTTATTTCTCTGCTCTTGAGTTGTGACATGAAGGAGTGATTGTGGCTAAACCTCATGGGACTGCAAATAGGAGGGCCAAATCTGACTGTTCTTATTCAGTGTGGACCAGTGCTCATCACATTCACTGGTCCATGCCCTTGGGATTCTTCTCAGCTAAACTTTTCTGTATCATTAGGACCCACCAGATCTTCTAGGTTGCCTCGTTTTCCCAAAGGTCACATTGCTTCTTTAATACTGGCAGATTTTGCTGTCTTTTTCTTTTAATAATGGCCTCAGATTGAACAAAAATCTTCTAAGAACAATATGGGGATTTACAAACCACGAAGGTGCCCCAGATGTGTTTAGTCTGCAGCTGACATGGGTCAAGTGTCAAACTGTACTGGTTTGAGAACCACAATGGCAATGTTGAGCTGTTCTAACCTCACTCCTGCTCCATATGGGAGCTGCAAAAACACCTTGTAGTTTTTCATTTCCCCCAAGCCTTGTGAGCAGCTCTCACTTTGTCCCCCTTCTCATGTCCTGATGGAGGCCAAATTCTTTCAGTTCTTTCAGGTAAAGCTGGCTGAAAGCTGACTGAGGGTGAACTCTTGACAGGTCTCCCATGGGAACTTTGTGGGAGCCGTCTGAGCAGGTTTAAGCAAACTGCTCTAGTTTTGAAACAGCTCTTATTGGGCTGCAAAATCTGATGAAACTGCTTGACTTTTCCTAAGGAAATCTGTATGTGGAAGGTGATGTTTGTTTAACCATTACTTGTTGTAGAGTTAGAAGAGGTTGTAGCCCTGAATACTTCTATCTTCACTGCCCTTCTGCGAGTCAGGAAGCCTTGGTCTCTCCACTCACCAGAGAAGGAGCAGAGACAAGGCACTCACATTCAGAGCACAGGCTGCAGCATGGTTTCCAACGCCTGAGATGTGTTTAAAATCCACTCTGGCAACACAGGGGTCATTGTAGGCTAGCTCAGGTGAAACAGGCTGTAGGAAAATGCTGGCTCTTATTGTTTTGGGGACAGTGTCTAGCCTGTTCACGGTTATTGCTACGCTGCAGTCTGCAGCCCAGTCAGAGAGTGACTTGCCCAAGGTCATGCAGATAGACCGTGGAGGAGCAGGAAAACAAAGCTGGATATACGAAGTCTTGATGAAGACTTTTGAGATATGTCCTGGAGAAAGATTCTTCATGCTTTCCTCGCTCCAGGACATAGAAATGGTGTCCTGTGCTTGGGGTCTGGATTGTGCCTTATCTGCATAGATTGAGCAAACCTACACTGACCATCAGTCACCAAACTGTTAAATCTCAAGTTTTGGCAAAAGTTGGCATTATTTTTGTCAGCTGAGATCTCCAGGATAGTGCCTGGGCATGATTTGAGAGACAGCATGGGAAAAGGTTCACTTATAGCTGGTATATCTACTCTGTCCTCGGCATAACAGTGTGCAGTGTTCTTAGAAGTGTACACATTGTACCCTTGGCCCCAGGATCAAAGTGTGGTCTGAGACACAGTTTATTTAATGGGATGGACAGAATTATTGATTACATGGGGATTACTTCTTGTGTAGAGTCAAATATGAGGTAAGAGGTTATTTTTTGACCCTGATTTTTTAATAACCCCAGAAAATTTGCTGTCCTATTCCAGAAAAAAAAAAAGAAAAAAAAGAAAAAATATATTTTTGAACACAGTCCTTACCCAGAGAGGAAAAAACACACGATTTATTTTTTTTCTGGTGTTTCACCTTTATTGTTTCTTTTCATGTTTATTTGCTAGTTTGTCTGAGAAAAGATAATAACTGAAAACTTGCCTCTCTGATGTCAGAATGATTATGGCAACTGCTGGTTTAAAGGAATCTTTTTCAACAGATTGGTTTCTGTAATACTGCCTTCAATTAATTATCAGTCATTTATGAGCACTATGCTAAACAGCAGCCAATAAACCAGAGCTCTCTATTACCACATTTGTGATAAACACATCAGCTGGATATTGGATCTGTTCTTGCTTAAGCAGAAAAGTTGCTTGTATTCACTGAACATCTTGAAAACTCTAATTGCAGATTTGGTACTGGCCAGATTCTCAATTTTTCTCACACTAACAGCTGTACTTTTAAATGAGTCTTGCTCCATTTGCATTCGTGGAGTCTTTCCCACCGCTCTAAGATTAATCCCTCCTTAGATGTTCCTGAGGCACGGGACACCTCCATGGGACAGAGAGGATTTAAAACCAGAGCCCACCTACATCAGAGTAGGCATCTGTACACCAATAATATCCACAAACTAATTATTCTGTCAGTAAAATCAGTTCAAACATAAGATTAACTCCAAGGAGCAGATGCTTCCTTGGAGGGACTGTGGCTCTGTACCCATTTGTGATAGCACCCGACCCAATCCAAGCCTGTGGCTCAGAATCTTGTGAAGTGCTTCGTGTCTGGCAAAAGCTGCTAAGTCAAAGCAAAATAATAAAACATGTGCAGGGAGAAGATCAGAAGAGGAAGGCTGGAGGCTGCAGATAGTTTTCATCTCAGCCTCTCAGATCAAGACAGGATTGGGCAGGCTGAGCTTGGAGCAGCTGCTCAGTAGCATGAAAGCAAGCGGAAAATGTTTGAAGACTGGTAGCATCTTCCGTCTCACAGTTTGGGAAACTTACCTGGAAAAAAAAAAGACCCTTTTGTTCTTCCAACTGTGTTTCCATACTGGCTGGCAGGACTAGAAAGGGCTCCTCACCCCCCTCAAGTGGATGGGCTGGTGGAGTCAGCAAAGACTGCAAAGAAAATATTCTCCTTTGACCTTTTGGGTGACCTTGGCCACCCACTTCATGCCATCACCATCCTCCCAGCTATTCCACTTTTTAGTTTTGTCAGCACTTGCTAGGGGACGTGGCCTTTTGTGCAGTGCCAGGCCTTGATGTGAATAATAATAATAGAGAAACAATTGGAAGGTTGTTTAGGTAGAGAGAAAAGGAAGATGCAACTGCAAACCCCTTCAACTAGTAACAATGGCTCATCCCCATGGATCTTGGATAGATGTCAACTGCTTGCCAAAAGAAGAAAGCCCAGTAGCACTTTGCCATCTTCCTACAATATATAGTCCTCTGTGGACATAATCAAAATACTTATTTCCTTTCTTAAATATTTGGTTAACACTTGGCAATGTTTCTACATTGACATAGTACCTGTGATGGTTCGGACCTGGCTCCCTGCCAAATGCCCGAACTTGTAGTAACAACCCCTTCCCCCTCTCTTCTTCCCTTAGGGCAAAGGAAAAAAACTATAAAAATTGAAGAACTCGAAATCAAGCTAGTTATATAAAAATATATATTTTAGGTATATTACAGTTATATACAATTAAAATGCTATGTACACAGCAAAGGGAATCCAAACACCCCCTGAAGGGAAAGGGAAAGGGGAAAAGGCGACAAAAAGGGACACAGAACAGATATACACAATCAAACCCAAGAACTAGCAAAACAAATCTCACCACGTCCCTCAGAAAAGCAAGATCACCAGACACGGCCAGCACGCTCCAATCTCCGCATGGCAGACCAGTGGTCACTGCAGGCCTCAGACTTAAATAAGCGAGACCAACACAAGGACCCACTGCTCCTAAACCTTGCCAGACAAGAAGAGAACAAAGGCCTCTCCTCCCTTCTTATTTATATCCTGGTTTATGTAAAAATTGTATGGAATCCTGGGAACATTGCCACTTCCTTGTTTACAAACTGGTCAGCATTAACTGTTTAAATACATTTTCTATGGTAGAAGTGGGAGGAACTTTGTAAGGACAAAATTAGATTATTATGACAAAAAGAAATCCTAAATTATTTAACATCCTTTACGTTTACGTGCCTACGCGTATTACATTCATATCTTTGTTAGCTGGTAAACAATGATGTAGACATTTTGAAAACAGTAATCTAAGAGCAAAACCTGTATTAAACCTCTTCAGACATTAAAGGATAAGAGACCTCTTTGCACTCTGCATAGTGGTTATTACAGATGTCACAGTGAAAAAAACTGCTGACTGGTTTTCCAAGTGAATTGAGTTAGGAAAATCATGATCTCACATTTCTACTGAAAGCTTTTAATTTATGCAGGCCCCACATCCACTGCACCCTCCTAGTGCAAACAGTGAGACGTGGCTGGGACTTGAGCTGTGAAAGAGCTTTAAAAACAGCTGAAGAAAAGTCTTCAGCAGTGGAGGAAAGCAGGTGCTGTGTGTGATGGAAAGGAGAGGGGAAGGCAACAGGAGGCTAAAGGGGCAAACTGTAGAGTCTTTTTAACCTCTTTTTTACTATATTGGTCCTTTTCTCTGTTTTCCTACCTACCAAGGTGCAAGATATTCATGGGGAGAATAGACAGTAAAGGAAGTTTTGGAACTGGGGCTGTGAGGCATCCTACAAAGGGAGAGAGCAGTGACAGAGCTCCTGAGCATTGCAGAGACGATCACATGCAGAGGCACGTGTCAATGCCCTAGCCCTGGATTCACTAGGTGGGAATTAGCCTCACTTTTACACTGGTCAGGCCACTAGGGAGCAGGAGCTTTGGGTAGAGTGCTGAAGATCTTTGATGACACTCGCAAGGGTGACCTGGTGGCAGCAGGAAGATTTCCAACTTAAAAGAATTACTGTGGAATCAGCCCAAGGGCAAACTGGCAGTAATTTCTTGGTGGGCAGCTCTGGTATGGAAGAGGAATTTTGCTGAAGCTTTTTTTTCCCTTCCTTAACACCACTCACACATTGGTGAGCAGTTCCTGCACAGTGCCAGTTGTGCATGCCCAGCAGTGGCTCTGTGAGACACCAGACAGCCCCACAGCTGTGAGTTGGCCAGATCGGCTTTTCTCACTGGTGTTATATTTTGCCACCACACGTGCCCTCCTTCATTCCACCCTTGCCAGCAAACTGGTAGCACAGCCAGGGAGATGCTGGTTGATCATGGGTTGACACACTGGCACGTTACTGTCTGGCTAATATTGCAGGAGGTTTTGGTCTGATAATGATCTATAACTAAGATGGAAAAGTTAGTCGTCAGCACAAGTGTGTAATGCTTCCTGAGTACGTAGGATGGCAAATGTTTTGGTGTCTCACAGAATAATCTTCTTTAAAAATCCCAGTGGCACAAGCCCTAAAGCCTGCTTGTCTGCTCTGAGGGCACCCGGAAAGGTAAAGGGTAGTTCTGCCTACCTGCCCCACACCTTTGAACGCAAAGCACATCACAGAGGCTCTCAGTGTAATGCAGCCCACCTACAAAGGATATGCGAGTGGGATTAAATAGGGTCTCCTAATATGGTCCAGTCTGCCATAATTATTTCTTTGTTCAGCTGGTAGCAGACCTGGGAGGTGCCATTGAATACCTCTACAGGGAAGTCCAAACACCTGACGTGTGTATCCTCTCGCAATATATAAGGAACATAAACACCACCCAAAGGACTGGTTCAGGGGCACCTAAAATTTATGCCCAAATTTGGTACTGAAACAAGACAGAAAAGTTGCCCTTGTGTAAGACAGGGTCCTCCTTTTCTTACACCTTGTGTAATTGTTTCCACCAGCGTTACCCAAGTGTTGTCAGTCTGGTGGGGAGGTGTTATTCTTACCACAAACATGGTGCATTTTTGCACATGTGTCAACAGCTTCCTAAAGGGTGCTACGATTCAGCAGTGGCCATGGAGTATTCTGCTGCTTCTGTGCTAACTCTTACATTAGCTGCGCTAAATCATGTATTATCTGTGCTGCACGTAGGACTGGCCCATAAAATTTCAGATTAATCTTTTCCTATCAGAAGGTACAGTACTCTTGAAACCAAAAGCATCTGTGAAACCCTGTCTACCCTGTCCCTAATTTCATTTTGGAGGATGACAAGAGAAGGGCAGGTTTCCTTAGTTTCATTTTGACAGGCCCCTAACAAAATGCTTCCTTTTTTTTATTTTTGTTCTTTTTCTCTAATATTAAACTTTGGGTTAGAAAATGAAGGAGATAAAAAAAACAAAATCACTTTAAAAGGAAATGTTTTCCCATGTTCAAACTCAGGAAAGGAAAATCACAGCCATCAGGGTCTGCCAGGCAGGAACCCTGCATGGCTGAGGAAAGAGCCCAGACCCCCTGGACATGAATTTACCCCCAAGAGGATGCTCTGGCTCTTGTTAATTCCATTTTTCACTGGAGACCAAGACACTGCATTGATGGGCCAAGTGATCCCGGCTTCCAGTTTTCCAGGCAGGTTTAGTTTGTAAAAAAAGTTCATTAAGAAGAAAGATGTTGTTAGCAGTACTTCATTATGCAACTCCATCTCTGTGATGGGACTTGTGACTTAAATATAAATCACCTATATCCTAACCATTTTTCAGGATGGTTTCTTTGAGCAGATTTTGATTCATTAACCAAATACATTAACAAATTCAGTGCAGAGTAGATGAAACCCAGAAATATTCACGTGCATTTTTGTCCCTAAAATCCACACTTCAGTTTGTTCATGTTCTTGGCTCTTACCAAGGAAGGGAAGTTTTATTCACAGATAAGCACAAAACATCCCCCAAAAGAGATTTCAACACACAGACTTTTGCATCCAGATGAAAAACCCATTTCTCCTGAGGAGTGGCTGGAACGTGTGGTGATAAATGCTCTAGTAGTGTTTCTTTGTTAACTAACCTTTATTTTCCTGTCCATAACTGATTTCCCATGTGCACATAGAAAACACTGGTCACCCAGTTGATGCAAAACAGATTTATCATCGTAAATTGCACAGAAATTTGGGACACCATCAGAGAAATGTGAACATTTCTGAAGATTTACAAATTTTTCTCCACTCTTTTCTTTCCCCAGGCTTCAAGATTAGCACAAGTATTAAGTTTTAGATATATACACTAAAATAAATTTCTCAAGCTTGATAAGCTTAAGAGCTCCCCTGCTCTCATAAAGTATTTGATGTTTTGGTTTTGAGAATTTAATTTTAGAGAAAAGGGTGCTTTGAGTTTGGTTTGATTTTTTTGGTGTGGGTTTTTTTTGTTTTTTGTGGGTTTTGTGGTTTTTTTGCTTTTGTTTTTGTTTTTTTTTTTGTGGGTTTTCTTTTTTTTTTGGTTTGGTGCTTTTTTTTTCCCCTCATAAAAAAATACAGCTTGTATCCTTACTTTTACCATTTTCTTGCCTCAAGTATCAGATTTTGTAGGTAGGAGAAAGAGGACATCCTTGAAGGGAAATTCATCTTATATAAATGCCAAATGCTGTAATTGCGTATGGTCCATGGTCTTATCATCACAATACTCACCTCAGTGAGGCAAGTTAAAACAGGTCGTTTGACACTACTTAACAGATCTGAACAAAGCTCCTTTAAGAACAATTCTGATACTGTTCTTGGGAAAACCCAGTTACTTTTTGAAGCAGCAAAAATAACAAGGAAAAATCAGACAGAATGAGACTTTTTCATTTTGTATAAAGCAGTTAAAAAGGGCAACTAGGATAAAGAATAGCCAAGGATAAAGCTCAAAGAGGTGTAGGTCCACCCTTAAACCACTTGAATTTGTTTTTCCTAGAGCCTGTTCAACAAGGATTCAGTGGATAGAAAGGACAGCATTTCAGATACTGATTGGTGAAGGAGCAGTTCGGGGTGTGGGATGGTGATTTTGGTGCAGGATCAACGTATTCAAGAATTCATATTCTGCCGTGACTTCTCCCTTACATTGATTTTCCCATCATAAAGGAGGGCTGTGGTACTGGTGGGGAAATTCAGAGAGCTTGTTGGAGTTTTATGAGCAATCTCGCACCTCTTCCATGTAACATGGAGAGGTCAAAGACATAAAAGGTTTATAAGGTCAGTCTAATGCATTCCCTGGCCTGTGAGGGATTATGAGGAAACCATAACAGAAAAATTAATTCAGATTGGCTTGAATGGGAAATCAGTCATGTGGGTTGGAAACTGGCTGAAAGATTGTAAATGAAGAACCATGATAAATGATAATGTAACAAGTTTATGGACGGTATCTTGCAGGGTATCTGGAGAATTTGTGTTAGGTCTGGTCTCATCTAACATCTCTATTAATTATCGGGAAACGGAATTGGATTGCACAGGAGTGAAGTTCACAGATAATATTAAACAAGGAGGACATGTCAGCAGCAGCTGAGTCAGAGAATTTACACAGACAGAACCAGAGCAGTTAGAAAACCAAACAGAAAATAATGCCATTTTCTGAAGAGTTTTGTTTGCATTTTGGTGCCCAAGGGGCAATGTAGGGTCCTCCTTTGGAACAGATGCCCATTAGCTGAGTTTTGCAAATCAAAAAGTGAAAGTGAAGCACTTAAATGATATGACCAAAGACAAAGCTGGTGTTGAAGTTGGAATTTTGCAGCCCCCAGAGAAAGGGCACTTATATTTACTTCTGACTCTGACACTGCTTTGCAAGGATGGACATTTCAGTACTCGATGTTCTCCTTCATCCTTCACCTTCTTGAAGATCAGGCTCTGCAGGACAAACACATCTTGTTATGTTGAGCTTGAACACTGCTTTAGAGGCTATATATGGTGCGTTAAATTATTGGGGAAGCCTTGGTTGTTCCTTTGCTTTGGTTCTTTTGTTATCTTTCTAGAAACAAATAAGTCCTCTTCTGGAGGCTTGTGCTGACTCTGAATTTTTGACAGGTGAATCGTCTGATTGTTCCCCAGCACCTCAATTTCAAACATCCTAATGCTCCTAATGTCACAAATTGGTTCCATTTCATCCATACTGAATTTTGTAATTTATTATTCATATTCTGGTTGTGCCAGGGAAAGATCATCATAGAAAACTTTTTTAAAACTCAAATTTCCACTATTTTTTGTTCGACTCGACCATGATTGCAGACCAAGTGTCTAGGAACAGGCTGGTGATGTTTGTGAAATGAATTGTGGAGTCAGACCATTTTGTCTCCTTTTCTTGACACATGTCCTCAGTGTCAGGACCTTTGCTGCAGTGGATGGGACCCGGTCTGGTCTTCAGAGCCAGGCTGTGACCCTGCCACTGAGGCTCCACAATGTCACAGTTTGTGGATGCTCATGCAGAGGGTCACCTTAGGATCACTCATCCCAAAGATGGGATCCATTTCCTCTAATCTGAGCCCTTTTCTATTCAGCATCTAACCTAAACTGTGCCCGAGGTGCAATCACAGGAGAGAAGGGCGAATTCCAGAAGCAATGCATTTCAGTTTTTCTAAACATCTGCGTTAGGAGGGGATGAACTCACCCTGCAGAGACATCATGGACCAGAGATCTTTATAGAAAAGAGTTACATTGGGTGAAGCATGTCCAAAAGACAGAAGGAATAATCTGCACTTGCACTGACATGAGAAAAAAAATTCCCAGAATGATTCAATGGGCAAAATCTAGGCTTATTCTCAAGTCCACTGCAATTTTGTCTCACTCCAAGTCTCTGACAGGGTTTTGAAAAACTCTTTTTGAAAAAAAGAACTAAAATACATTAATCTGAATAAGGAATTAGCTCCCACTGAAAGAACTGGAATTAAATGCCATCCTCCTGCAAAATAGATTGCCAGATATTGGCAGTTTATTGCAGCAGGGAGACAGAGATTTTGCATAGTGCTCAGAAGACAAATGCTAAGATTCCATCATCTGGAAGTGCTTTACCATCTGATTGCTCTTTGGCTTACTCTATCAGAATTTTTCCTTAAATATTTGTTTGAAGCCCAAAGGTGGCTAAATACCACAAGGTCCCACCATCTGCAGCTTTATTGTTTTAAAATCAAAAGTCCAGTCCTTCCTGTTCTGCCAGAACCAAAACCTTTCCAAATAGACTATACTGATATAGACTGAAAAATCACTTTGCACTGCAGGGGATTTGGACATTTTTATTTTTCTTTTTTTAACATCTATTACATAAAAGTAAGTGTAAAATGTCTATCTGGGGAGAAAAGTTTTGTTGTCCTGCAGGGAAACATCTCAAATAAGTTGAAAAGATGGTTGTTGATGCTATTATTGTTTACAGTGAATATTCTGCATTTCTCCAGAAGTCCTTTTACAGGGTTATTAAATAATCATCTTTCTTGACAGCAGCACCACGTTAACAACTAGGTACACATATAACCTAACTTCAAGCATTTTAGGAAGGTACTGGACACTGGATGCTTTAAGAGGACTAAAATCCCTA
Organism: Myiotriccus ornatus; assembly: GCA_036023395.1. NCBI lineage: Eukaryota > Metazoa > Chordata > Aves > Passeriformes > Tyrannidae > Myiotriccus > Myiotriccus ornatus. Next base: position 109,240,231 of record JAYRBT010000114.1, read on the forward strand.
AGAAAGAATCCCTGAATGAATGAGATTCAGTCCATGTAAGATCAAATTTGCCCTCCAGACGTGCCCTGTTTTACTCTTTTCCCGGAGCAGGCAGCCCGGTAGTCCTGGTATTTCCATCCTGAAGCTTTGGTTAGGCAGCCTCAGGACCCCAGAGCCTAAATTATCACTCTCTATCATGGTTTGAGCCTTGTTCTGGCTGAAGAGGCACATCCAAATCAGAAACTCTGCTTGAAGTTAATTGTGTAGTTGAAGTAAGGACAAATACTCAGCTGTGAAATACAGCCACCTTGAGAATGGAGCCATTCAGGTGTAGCATTGCTGACGTTACCACCAGACTGTGGGGTCTGAACACAGAAATTAAAGAAAGTCTTTGCCAGCTGGCAGCAAGGAGGTGATGAGGGGACTAAATCTTTCTTCTTTTTTTTTTTTTCTTTTTTCCCCTCCTGTTGAGTTTGCATAAACCTGGATTATTTCTCCAATCCATTTCACCACGCGCCACATGAACTGCTGCTCCCAAGCTTGGCAGGGAGGAGACGCAGGCTCGGGATGGAGAGGGAAGGGACCTCTCCTTTGGCAGCATCACCAGTTCACTCTGTGAAAAACAGTGACTGAAGAAAATCCAGCATCAGAAGGGAAGATTTTTTGAAAACGGGCAGCTTCTCCAGCTGTGTGTTTGCACAGCACATTGCACAGCAAGGTCCTGGGCCGTGCCAGAACCTCACTGGTGACCAGTGATTACAGTCTGAACCGAGACCTTGGCATCTGCTGTACTTTGTGTGGGTCCTCCCAGTCCTCCACAGCACAGAGGCTGCATTGAGATAACTTTCCAGACATGCAGAGCTTGACCAGCAGCAGTTGTTAACAGCCCCTGCAATCTTTAGATGAAGGTTTTGGGACAACGCAAAATTTTCTTGTTGTCTCACGCTGTTGTTTATCACTTCTTTGTCATTGCAAATGTGCCCTGTGCTGTCTGAGACAACACTAGAAACCCTCTCCCACAGAGTATGACCGAAAAAATACAGAAATCTGACCCTCATAGTGTCAGCAGACTTTGAGTGGGAGAGCTCTTCAGTGATGGAAGGCAATGAGCAACCCAAAGTGGAGATCATTGAATCAAAAAGTCATTTAGGTTGGAAAGATCATCAAGATCATTGAGTCCAATCATTAACACAGCACTGCCAAGTCCACCACTAAACCCTGTCCCCGGGTACCACATCTATCTACATGTTTTTGAACACTTACAGGTGATGCCACGAGCTTCACTTTTTTAACTGGAATAAGAATTTTAAAAAAACTGTTACAGGATCACACATGACAACACCTTTAACTCTGTGGGCTGTTAGGAGCGTAAGATTTTACTGTGAAAGGCACAGGTTACAAGGTGACCTTGAGATAGATTTTTATAACTATAAAAGCTATCTGCTGATGTTCATATGTGGGGGTGAAAAATCTCTTTGGTCGTACTGAATTCAAAAGTACCTTGGGTGGGAGTCAGCACATCCCCAGCTTCAGTTAGATTTTAGTGCATAAACACAGGCCTACTTAAATGTCTCATTCCCACTTCCCCTTCCCAGATTCTAGTCCAATATCAAAAAAAAAAAAAGGAAAGCATCTGAAACTAGACCTTTTTTTGGCTCTCTCCAGCTAACAAATGGCCAAACTCATTAAAAACCAGTGTGTGCTGGAGAGAAGGGAGGGATGCTTCACGGTAGAGAAATTGCTTCACAATGCCAAAAGTGAGACTCAAAAAAAGGGAAAAACTGATTAATTATCTCTTAGAAGAGAGGAATTTTCAGCTAGAAGTGTTAAGTGTCCTCAACTGTATCTCCTTTGTACAGTACCTTGTTACATTTTATTGAGCATTGTGAGAGTAGAAGTTCCTGGTAGGACTTGTATAAGAGTACAGCAGCATCTTGCATTCAAAGGCTGAGCTTACTTAATCCTGCTTCAGTGTATATTAACCTCAAAACCACGCTAGCCCCAAAATCTTGCTACATCACGCTTGGCTCTGTCTGATTCTCGGTTACTTCTTTTCTTCTTGCCTTTGATAAAACATTTTTGCACTGTTTCAGTAGTTTGCCTGCTGGTCCCCAGAGAAACCAGGATGAGCAGAGACAGACAAAATTAAAGAGATGTTTGCCAACATAAAACATAATTTAAAAATAAAAGAGCACCCTTTTCTGTGTCATTATTGAAACTTCAGATTGTAAGAGCTTAAATGATCCTGTGGATCTGTTTTACTCCTCACTTTTTGTTCTTTACTGTTTGTTTTTTAACATTTCCTTTAAATGGAGTAATAAAACCAGGCAAATCCAATCCCTTTTGCTTCCTGGCAGGTTTCCTTCCTATTTCTTGTGTGTATTGAACTTCAAGCAGTGTAGGGAAAACAATTACAAGAGGCAAACAGTGGGATGCTCACAAAGCAAGAGGGCCCACAAACCTGTCAATGAAACCCTGTGTCCTCCTTTTAAGATCTCCTATTAGAGACAATCATTGGATCCCATTCCTATGCCCCAAAACTCTTCAGCTTGTGCTTATGCAGTACACGATGAAGTTTTTCAAGCAGTTTTATATCTTGCTTTTGTTGACATGGAAAGAAGACAAGAAAGGGGATTTTCTTGATTTTTAGTATTTTGTACAGTCTTCTTTATCTTACTTTAATAATTAGGATCTTCTTTAACCTATAACTCTATGGACTTCCATGAAGCTTAAGGTTAAACATTCTCAAGAAACAGAAAGCATTCTGGTGGAATATTGTCCTGTTTACTCCATTCGGAGAAAGCCATAGCCCTCTTAAGATAACAAAACTCTCTTGAATTTCACCAGGGTACAAGATAGATTTAATTCATTAATCTCGCTTACTTTTCGTAGCTGATTTCATTCAAATCACTGCATTTGGGACAAGGATTTCTTCATTAAAAATGAACACTTCCATTCTTTCGCCTCCTTCCAAGCAGCTCATTTAACTTTTTTGTTTGTTGAAGAGCTGGAAAATCTACAATACTCTGAGAGTCCCAAAGGCATCTTCCAGGTGTGTCATGGAAGACACTGTCTTGGTGCATCATGGTTTAAAACTGAACAGAGGCTGAACATTGGACTAGATGGACCACTGGTCTGCACTGAAAAAGAATTTCTTGTCTTTTTATGCTCTTTGTAATTTTCTTCCTTTCCTTTGACCATTTTCAACATGGAGTTTGAGCTGTAAATGGAATCAGAATTAGTATGGAGTATTCATTGGTTAAAAGTATCCATGATATAGATTCCTAGGGATTGCCAAATATGAGAGACGGTAAATATGTTCTTCAAACACATTCCTACATACATCAGTGTGAGTGTTTAATTGTATATATCCAAATATTGGTGTTTTGTGCAACTCCCTTGAGGTACTTCGGTCATTCCTACATTTCAGTGATTCTTTCCTACATTTCTCCTTGGCACAAAGCAAATCCTTTGGGATGAACAGTAGCTGTGGACAAGGCCGTGGAGAAAAGGACAATTTTTTAAATTGGACCTGGATATTCTTCATGGCTTAGCAACTGTCAGAGGCTTAGATGTTGTCCTAGTTTGCATAGGTGGAAGGCCATAGCTGCGCCATGTGATTCAGGAGCTTGGATTCCCCCTCTTAAAGTTGTGTATCCTCTCCTTCCAAAAGATGTTTAACCTATCACCTTTGTGGTAATTGCTTTTACCATCACAATTCATCCTGAAGGACTTAGGGGCCAGATGCATCTTCACCCTTTGTTCTATGATACCAGGCAAGATCTACTGGTAGGGACAGGGTGTGAAAAGCAGAGGATGATCCCAAGGTGCTGCCTTGAGGACTTGAAATTCTTGGGCAGGGCAGAGCACAAATCCACCTTTGTCTGAGTGAACCATCCCACTGGTCCCCAGACTGGGCACCCAAAACAAGCTGTGCCCTTCATCTCTGTATCCATCTCATGGGGCAGGTGAGCAGCCACCAGTTCACCTGCCAGAACTGCTAGTGCCAAAGCTATGTCACTGCTGTGCCTGTGTCCTGCTCCTGGAGGAGGGGAGAGAAGAAAAGTGCAGATAGATGAGCTGTGCCATGAAATCATCTCCCAGTGCTTGCGCTGTCTGTAACCGCCCCATCTTCCAGCAACACCCTTCCCCACTTAGGGAGGTGTGTGATCCCAGCCAACGTGGGTATTACTCATCAGCTTCAAGGACACCACTGTGTCCTTGGGTGCTGTTTAGGACAGCTGGGGACAAAGCTGTGCTGGGCAGTAAATCTATTTCTCTTTTCCCAGAAGAACTGGGATGGGATCTGAGATGGACCAGATGAGAACTTGACCTTATGAGAGAAGGGGTCATTTGAGCAAGGAAGAGCTTGAAGACAGAACAAAGAATGAAGGAATGTTGAAAAGGATGTAAAGGCAAAATATAGTCTAGGAGGGAGGTGGAGTGGAGCTGGACTGGGCGGGAGAGGTCTTATCTTGTATTTTCATTCCTGAAGGATGTACAGTGGAACCAGAAGGTGAAAGCAGAGTCTTTTCTACTTTTCTTCTGTCCATCCTTTGTCTTGGCAGAGATGCCCAACTGGGGGTGGTGAAACACAGCAACAGCTTGTCCAAACATGTGATAGATTCCCCATTCCTGGAAACATTCATGTCCAGGTTGGATGAGGCTGAGCAACCTGTTCTAGTTAAAGATGTTCCTCCTCATTGTATGGAGTTGGACCAAGTGAGCTTTAAAGGTCCCTTCCAACCCCAACCACACTATGATTCTCCGAAAACCTGCTGGGGAGATACTGAGGGAACTCAGAATAGCCTGTCCACTACCAAAAGCTCCTCTACACAGAAGAGCTCTCTAACAGCAGTCACACTTTTCTATTGCACCCTTATGAATCCTTCCTTAATTTGATTTACTTGGAAGGAGAAGATCTGTGTTAGGAACATTGCTCTTATTCTTTATTATTACTTCTACAGTATATAAGTCTCTTGAAACACTTTTAGGTTGTTCTTGTCTCTTTTAAATTACCAGATAAAAACTAGAAACTCAAAGCTGTAATGGAAAGGAGCACAGTCCCAGAGTCATCAGAAAGAGATGCCAGATGGTTCTGGTTGCCTTTTGGCTGTTTTGGATAGTTATTCATTTGAAAATCACACCAGTGGTCAAGGATTTCCCTGGGAGAGGGATGAAGGTCTGTGTGTTTGTTAACCTGCAGGATGTGCCTGTGAAGGGGCCAGCGTGAGCCAGGAATGACAAGATAGGTCAGGTAGTTTTGTGTTTGCATTTGTCACTGAAGGTGGTTAATGTCTCTTAACTTTCTAGCATTATAAAGGCTGGGGTCAAGTCTTAAGTAATTTCATGCCTCTGCTTTAAATGGAGAGAGATAGGTAACTTCAGAGAATAAGCCTGGGTTTGACCTGTACCTCTGGATGTGCCTGACTCTTTCCAGTGACTATAAAACAAATTCATTTGACAAGTTGGTGAGCTGGGCCTCATCACTGCTGGTTAGCTGGAAATAATGAATTGTTATTTATTCCATCAGAGAGTTAAAGGACTATTTTCTGTATAATTTGTCATGGCCACTTTCATACGTTTCACTTTTGCTGTGTGAACAGACTCTAAGACCTTTGCTGTGTCCCTGTTCCCAACCAGCCACAGCGGAGTTCTACATCAAATGCACTGCCCTCAGTGTTAACTTCCACTGGATGCTCCCTCCATCCTTCATCCACACAGAATAGCTGCACAGGGACAAGCACAGTAAACATCCTTGTGGGTGAGCAAGAGAACCTACACAGCTCTGAGAGCAGGAAAATAGCAGGAAAACTTCTACATAAAAATGTATGGAAAATGCTGAATGAATGAATGAATCAGCATTGCGTGCAACCGTTGGAAAGGAATGCTTCAAGAATTCTTAGTAATTGGTGGCTGTGTAATAGGGATCAGCTGGTACAAGGTCTCCATGGATAACTGTACCAGTGACAGAGAAATCAGTTTGGCTGAGGAGAAAAAAAATCCCTCCAAAGTTTTACAGTGAGGTTGAAGGATGCAGGAATAGCCTGACATGTTAAACCTTAAATGAAAGGGGATTTTACCTTGCCTTGAAAAATGGCAACTGGCTGAAAAACAACTAACCTCTGTGGGGTTTAGCATAATAATTTCTGTGACCTACAGTAGAGTAGGAATGTCCTTATCAGAGGGAGAAACAACTGCATTGATCTCATTAGGATGTTTATCACACAGTGTATTTCAGCAGACATTCCTGGTTGTCCTCTGTTGAGCATTTTAAGCTTTTAAGACAAAATAGAGTGTAACCAAGATTGCACGTTTTCTCCCAACGTTTCTATAATGTAGCTTGATAATGATCTATCACTTCAGTTGATGAGAGGTAGCAGTTAAAGAAAAAATAAAAATAGAGATAAATTTGCTGGAAAAGGTCCTGCAGATGTACTTGAATAAAAGTGATCTGGCAGTAGGGAACAAGGGCTCCTCTGCTGGCCAGAGATCTGAAATGAGTTTTAAACTCTCACCAGCCCTCACGTCCACTGAGCGGGGCCCTGGGAAGGCAGGAACCATTCCCTCTCAGAGAGACCTCAAACCCTCCCTCTTTCCTGTGAGAGAGAAGTCAGTGGAGGCTGATGCCATTCAAAGCAGAGATGAATCACAGAACCATTTATGTTGGAAAAGACCTCTAAGATCATCGAGTGCAGTCACTGACCCAGCGCTGCCAGGTCCAGCACTGAACCATGTCCCTCAGTTCCAGTCCTCACAGTTGGCCCTCCCCACCATTTGCTTCAGTGACTACAGTCCTACTTTCTTTCTGACTTAATGTGGTCTTGGACAAAGAAAATATCCCAGTAGAGGATAAGGCATCCTGCCCAGGGCAGTGACCACACAGAACCCCCGGGGTGGGAGTTGGGACTGCAGCAACTGCACTGAAATTATTAAGGAAACAAAAAAGGTTCCCAGTAATTTAGTAAAAAGGGAGTATTGCTCATATCCCTCTGGGGCTGCATCCTGAGAGGATCTGTGCCTACATGAGCACCAGCAAAAGATACTTAGCTCAGAAGAGCAGCTGGTTTTGTTTAACCTGAGAGGTCCTGCACTCAGCTGTGGAGCAAGCCAAACATCACCATGCCGTTTACACATCTTCTTAGGAAATTAAGGGTTCAAGTTCTCTTACAGATGGGTTTCTAGCCTGATATATGGAAGGGGGTTATTCTGTATCCTTCCATTCACTGTTAGTAATTTTTACTGCTGAACAAACAAGGAGTTTGGATTTTCAACCACCTGCAAGGTCAGGTCTGCATAAACACAGGTGGTGAAGTCCATCATGGTGGGGCAAAAGGAAGGTGAAGCTGTTCATGACTGTTGTCTTAGCTCTCATTCTCCTCCCTTTCACAGTCTAAATATACCAAACACTTTTGGGGCATCTAGAGAAAGAGAAGGGAGGACACAAAAACCAATTTAATAGTATCCATTGAAGCAAAGATTTTAGCTTGGTCCCTGTTTTAAATCAAATATCACATGCCCCAGCAAGTGATCTTTATTTCATGCCATCTTTAAAGACACTCAGATGTGGAAAGAATTAGCTGCCATCAGAATCTGGGAGAACAGACACTGTGAGGTTTTCATTAGACATTTAAAAAAACATGTTAAAAGAGAAAGAGAAAGATACATGGACACAGCCTGGAAATCTGAAATTCAGGTTCCAACCATGCAAGTGACCTTGCTAAAGACAGTTAACACCTTATGTTGTAGATCCTCTGGAGATGCATGGGTGTAAAGTGGTATATAATCAATAACTGTTATTATGACTCTATTTTTTTGAGTTTGTTTTTCTGCATATAGGACCAGAGAGTATCAAGAGACGTAGGTAAAAATTGTAAGGGGTCTGTAGTCTGAAACATGAAACTATTGTTATGAAATTAAAAATAGCGGCATGTAAGCATATACCAGGAAGGACATGCTAATTATCAGCAGAAAATGTTTTTTCGTGAGGAACTAGGTGGAATCTGCTTCAAAACCTGCCTGGTTCTTCAGGCATCACTTACAGAAGCCACTGTGGCCTCATTTTTCCCAGACCTGAGGCTTAGTCCTGGAGCACAGCTGTCATGTCTCCTTCTTTCATCAAGGTGGTCCTGGAGGACAACAAAGACCTTGGCATAGTGAATAACTCCCTGAATTTCCTATGAGACACCAAGAAAGAGTTAAGTCCCTGGCTTGGAGGCCTGTTGCAGCACTGGATCTCCATTTTCCTGCATCAGTTGCCATCTGTAAAATGGGATGAAAGGCTATTTTTCCCCATATTTTTTCTGTCTTCCTGGCTGAGATTGTAACCACTGCTGAACAACCCTACCCAGCACAACAGGAACTTTATCTCTCTTTAGAGTGTTTGGCAAAGGCAACACATGAGGGAATGCTTTAAACTGAAAGAAAGTGGGTTTACATTAAATATTAGGAGTATTTCAGGATGGTGAGGTGCTGGAAGAGGTTACCAGAAGCTGTGGGTGCTCCATCCCTGAAAGTGTTCAAGGCCAGGTTGGACACAGCTTGGTCTATTGGAAGGTGTTCTTGCCCATCATGTAGGGGAACTCAAGGATCTTTAAAATCTCTTCCAACTGAAACTACTCTGTGATTTTGTGATTCTCTAAGATCTGCATTAGAGAAGGGCCCCATTTTCCCATGTGTTGTGGAGCCAGATTCATGCTTGCATGTCATAAAACAGCAAAGGCAAACCCCTTGCTTAGATAGGAAACAATCTGGCTTTGGAAGCAAAGGAACGGACAATAGGACCTCAAAGAAATCCAGCATCTGTGATTTCCTCGATCCCATCTGAAAGCTCGCTCTCTGTTTTGCTGACATATGAGCCGGGTGCCCTGTTGTACATCAGTGTAAAAAACAGCTGTTATCTGCTCTTTCATGGGAGATATGGCAGAACATGATTTATTTGTGGCTGCTCTGCTGCCCCTTTTGAAATGTTGCCGTCTCTCAGTGCACTTTTCGCAGGGGAAGGCAGATGGTCATCACAAAGCTTCCCATAACCTTGCTGTGTGTGCTGCACAGTGAGGCAATGGAACCTGGATTACAGTGCATGGGCTGGGTTTGGAGCTGTGCTGCTCAAGCCTCCTGCAGCTGCTGCAAACCTCTGAATGTCAGCACTGCATATGCACTCGCTGAGGAAATATGACATTTCTCCCTAAAATTTCAAAGCCAGTGCCAAATGGGATTTTTAACTGCAAAGTTGCATCCAATGTGAGCCGGGACTGCATTGCTCAAACATTAATTACCGGCTTGGAGGTGTATTTTTTGTGTGCACATTCGGTGTCAACTCTCCTTAGAAAAAGTAGAAATAATCAATCAAAGCAGAATTCTCTCATGAAATGGTGGGGACGAGGATTTTTTGGAGCCCAAGCAGCACCAGCTGCCCCTCTGTGCCAGCTGTCTCTGCTTGTGTGGCATTTGCAATGAGGCTTCAGGTGATTTGAGAAGCTGGCATTAGATTGCAATCCACCTTTCTTGTCAGCTCGTGCCAGGATACCTTGCCAGAAGCCGTTATTTTGGTGGGAAATAACAACTGGGAATAAGGGAAAGATGAACTTCTGAAAAGCATTTTGTCACGTTCCCTGTGGCAGGCAAATGCCGGAAACAGTGTGAGCTCCTGCCATGAAAACAGGCATAGGCAGAAATTTCTCAGTGGGAGGATTACCTCCTTTACATACCTGATTGGAGGCAAGGTGAGTACATAAAACATTTTCAGCACTATCTCACAGCTTCTGGTATTTATTTGCTCTGTGAGCAGACATGCTGGAAGACATCCATGTTTCATAAAGTCCTGCTTCATTGATTTTTCCTTAGGATGGGAATCATTACTACAAACGGGTCTGGCAATTTCAGATAATGACTTGTGTGCAGCACAGGTGCTTCTACAAATGGTTAATGTTGGATGTAATAGATGTTAAAGTGTCTCCCTCAAATTGTTTTGGCCTTTTGCAGATAACTGCTTCCATGTGTGTGTGTAGGGCAGAGCCTCTCCCAAATTCAAGTTGTCAGCTCATTCCCATAGTGTGTTTAAGCAAAGAGTATTATCTCATGTGAACTCACTGCTGCAGGATGCTTTAGACATCAACTGTCTTGATAATTTTATGTTGTTATTAAATACAAGAGGAAATAAATCGGAAAACTCATAATCCAGTTTATGTGGGGGGGAAAGCAAAATGTTATTTGGTGTGCAACAGACATGTAATCCCTGGGTTTAGACTTTTTTGATCAAAGATATTACTTGTGCTGGGACAATTTTATCCACTGAGTCTTCTTCCTCAGTTTGCTACTGGATTTAATCTTCTAAATCCACACAACCTTCCCTTGTCTTGGAAGGGGCACATACAGTTGTCCTAGAGAACTAGAATTACCAGTGGCTTAAGACCAAGGACTTTCCTTACAGGACCTTTCTTACTAAACCCTTCCTTCAATAAAAGAAAAAAATATCTGGTCTTGTAAATAGACAGAGGATGATCTTGAATGTACCTGATGTGTCCTTTACTGATTGCCATGGAGTTTTTTGTGTCCTAGCATACATCAAAATAAGTAAGACCAGAGTAAGTTTTATATTCTTAAAATATACCTTCCCCCCCCATATCCTGGTTAAATCCAGGTGTAAGGTAGATTCTTTTCTCTGTGCCACTGATATAAATCCATGAAATCTCAAATAAACAATTCAAAAAGTCTGATTTTAATTATATATTTCTGAAGACGGAGTAGCCATTAAACTTTGCGGATCTGTCTACATTTACATCTGTATACTGAGGAAACAGGCTTTGTCTTCTGTACATTTCCAACTTTTAAGAACCATTTCCAAACTGTCAAGAAACCACAAATTTTCCAAAAATTGGTCTTCAACTCAAACTTTTCACAGTAATTGGCAATTTGTCCATCAGAGTTAAATGTGGAATGGGGCAAGGAGCTTGCATTCCGGGTTTTGTTCCCTGATCATCTGGGAACACCTGTGACTGCGGCACAGAAATTCTATAATGAGCAAGGCATACTTGTTTCAAGGAGCAGGGATAGATCCCAAAGCCCACTGACGTGAATGGCACAGCTCCTGCTCAGTGCAGTGGCCTTTGAGTGGAGCTCTGGCGGTGTCTGTGAGAGGAAGGCAGAGTCAAACACTGTCAGTGTATCACATCATATGCAGGATAACCACATGCTCATCTCTTTTGCTTTCTCTCCCAGGATGGAAGGAGCAGTTTTATTGGCCACCAGCTTGGAGGGGTCATGGAAGTGCCAAACAGCAAGGACCAGAGAGTCAAATCAGCCAGAGCCATCCAAATCACTTACTACCTCCAAACGTATGGCTCTGTCACCCAGGACCTCATTGGGGAGAAGTGGGAGAGTGAATTCTGTAAACTGATGCACAAGATGCAACTGGATCACCAAGATCTGCAGCTCTACTCTCTAGCATCCTTTAGCCTCTGGAAGGACTTCCACCAGACCAGTCTCTTGGCCAGGGGCAAGGTTTTGGTGAGCCTGATGCTGATTCTCCTGACTGCTACCCTCTCGAGCTCCATGAAGGACTGCCTGCGTAGCAAACCTTTCCTGGGACTCCTGGGAGTACTCACTATCTGTATTTCCAGTGTCACTGCGGCAGGGATATTTTTCATTACTGATGGAAAATATAATTCTACTCTGTTGGGAATCCCTTTCTTCGCTATGGGTAATTATTTATCTTCATAATAATAGGATTAACAGAGTTTAATGACAGGATTGTAAATTACATCCTGGGTTATAAAGTGCAGATTTTACCTTGAGTGAAAGTCTAAGTCATTTTCATCTTGTTAAATTGATCTGTGTCTTGCCAAAAAAAAAAAAGGAAGGGGGGGAAGAAGGAAAGAATAAAAGAGAAAAGGAAAAAAACCAAAGCAGTAGCAACAATAAAGAGCAAATGACATTGCTGGAATCTCGGCCAATGTGAGAGAGGGGCAGTTTTATTGATCTCTGTTACAGAATGAAGGAGAAATTGTTATTGAAAACTAGTCAGCTCAGCAGACAAAATGGGTACGTGTTGACCCGACTTTGATGGGAGGCCAGCTGAAAGAGTAAGTTAAATAGGAAGGTGCAAAGGAAGGGCAGATTTTAGCATCTTTCCTGAGGAGGGTTTTTCTTCGAGCTCTGTCTGAGGGGCAGAGGGGAACGAGTTGGTGTAAGAATAAGATTGATGGACTTTATCTCAGAGAGGAGATTACTGTTGTGGTGTTTGCCAAGCTGTGAGCACGGGGGCCTGTCAGGATCTGCAGGGGGTAATCCCTCGCTTTGTGAAGTCCCAGATCAGCTGCAGAGATTTTCTTTACATTGCACCCGGATAGGGGAAGGTGCAGACAAAGAAAAAACGTAAATCCCAGCTCCTTAGGCAGCAGAATGATTCCATTCCTTCTGTTCTCGTTCTGGTTCCAAGCATTTTCAGTGCATCCATGTGGTTAATGAGTTTGCCAGGAAGCTGCGTTGGGAAGGCAGAAGGAAAGGTGCCCAGCACAGCTGTGGAGGCAGAGTTGCTCAGTGCGCTGTCACATCCAAGTTTGTCTGAGTTTTGCCATATCACGAGTTTGAATCCCAGTGATGACTGACCAAATCTCAGCAGTGACAGCCCAGACACAAACACCTCCATGCTAGGAGAAAATCTTACCTGTGGCCAGAGCTCTGCATCTTTACAGTTAATTTCTTAAATTCCATTTATGCTTCTAGTCCTCAAGCCCAAGTACTGTTATGGTGTTGTTATGTAATATACAAAGCCACAAGCTAGAGTCAAGGTTTGGAGAAGGGTCTTACATTTTTCTTAAAAATTTCAACCTCCCAAAAGACCACAGTTTCTTGATCTTACCCTCTTGAAAAGTCCTGTGAGGGTATGCATCCCCCAACTCCCTGCCTCCTATTTCATCTCTCTCCTAATAATTCATCCATGTCACTAACGAAAAGGACTGAGCTGTGGCCTCTTAAGTCCTGCTCCCAGCATCTCTGGAGCAGCTGCTTGAGGTGGTAAAGACTGGGATGGAGTGGATGGTCAAGATTCCAGAAGGGAAAGAGTGAGGCAAAAACCCACAAGGAATTGCATGTTTGGTTCAGCTTCATTAATACTGATAAACAAGGCTGTGCCAAAGCCTCTAATTCAATCATTTGCACTGTTAAATTGTGACAGTGGCCCCTGACATGGGCTGGGCTGTGCCAGCTCTTCAGACGTTCTGTGGTGTAAGAGGAGTTGATGGGAAGAAAGTGTTGAGAGGGGAGAAGGGAAGAATGCCAGCAGAGAGGGTTCCAGGCTGTGACAGGGATGGATCCTGACTTGTGTGAAAGCTGTGGGCTTAGGACACAGAGAATGGAGAAAAGGATGACAATGAGGAAGAGGGGGTCATGCTTGTTATCAGATTTTGGCAACCTTTTCATTGGGTGTCGAGAGGTGCATATCAAAGGAGGGACCAAAATGCACTTGTGCAGCAACTTGAAGTAAAGGCAAAAAAAACCACTGAAGTAGTGAAAAGCACCTTCCCTTAAATTGTGTATTCTTCTGCTGGTGTCTCTTTTTAGATGGTTGGAGATATGGGTGGCTCATACTCTTTGATTGACAGGTCCCAAACTTGCCACTCCCAAGAAGCCCCAGTGTCTGACGGTGAAATTTGTTTTCAGGGCTGACCTCAAAAGGATCAGCATCCACACTGGGCAGGATCATCAACTGAAATGGTAGTAAAGTTGCTTTCAATTTATAGCTTCCCTGCAGCCCCAGGATGAGACATGAGTGGGAGTTTCTGAAAGCAGAGTGCCTCAGTTTCCCACCTAAGCACCTGGGTAATCCATGACTTTGATTGTTGTCTGAAGAAAAGTAACATTTATAGCTTTCTGTTGTGTTTTGCGCTGTCATTCCTGTCACAGCCACTGCCACGAGCAAAAGAAAAGGGAAAAAACCGAACCTCTCTTGAAGTGAAACATTTACAAGGATTGCTTCTATAATATTATATTGAATGAACTTCAGGTTGAGAGGGAAAATGTTTACGTAAGCCTTCTACAGAAATTTCATTCAGGAATCTCAGACTGAATTGGAAATATCGTTAGAGAACAGCTTGCAGTGCCTGCGAACTGGTGCTTTTAAATATTAGGCAACAGTTTTATAGTTTACTGAAGTAAAAGACAGGAAGAATGCCTTACCAAAGTCCTACTGGGTTAGACCCTGCAAAGAACCATGTGCATTTTGTCCCTTAAACAGCAGTGCCACTTCATGAGACCTTGCTGTGCCCAGAATGTAGCCAGGGCCTCACACCTGGGCCCTCACAGGGCAGTATTTTCTGTTGAACCCAGTCTGTTATGAACTGAGCTGACATGTCAGAGCAGATCCACTGAATACCCCAATACTGCTAATTCTGTGAGTCAATAAAGAACTCTGGTCCATACTGTACCAGTGTCCCTTGCTACTGGCACAGCAGAAAGCAAAGAACACATCAAATAATAATTGAGTGAATATAGATGAAAAAGTGTGCAAGGTGGGGTTTCCCTGAACTGCAAATGCCAGATTTGCAAGTCAAACTTTTGAAGTCAAGTCACTTAAATTAAAAAAATAAAACCAGGCAATAACAGTGACAAAGTCCCTGCAAGTACAATGCAGAGTACGCAGGCAGCTTTAATTCTGGCAGCTTCTAACTTTGGAACACTTCAGTCTGACATTTGCAAACTGTTCATTTAAAGTATATTTGTTTGGTCAAAAATATACAGTTTCTTCTACCATTCACTTTTCAAAGGATTAATTTTAATGGAAATTCTGTGGTGTTCTTCTGTGCTTGTCCTTTTCCCTGCAGAGGTGGAAGGATGCTGCCCCCTGAATGGCAGGAATAACCCTGGATGTTTAGGTCCACAATTCCTCTGGCAGTGCAGAGCTTCTGTGGGTTTCAGTAGCTGACATAAGTTTATATAAAAATATTTAATATTTTTCTAAATTTAGACTGAATGACCTACACCATAATTATTTACTGTAGTCCTGCTGTGAGGGAATGGTCTGCTGGGACAAGTCACATCTCTGATATACTGGAGGAAGAGTGTTAGCTCAGACTGGCTTTTCTTTACTCTTGAAGGTATAAAACTTCTTAACTTAGGCATGAGGTCAGTGGGGGAAAATCCTGCTTGCTCGGGCTCCCTCTTCCCAGTGCCACACTTTCCTCAGACAGCTCCCTCAGGAAAAACAGCCTCCTCAGTGCAGTGTCTATGACTGCATTTTTGGAGTCAGTGAGGAACAACTCTTCAGAAAGATCCTGTGCAAATAATGCTCTGGTGCCAGGCTCTCCTGCAAACAGGAGCAAGAGAGGCTGATTTTTAGCAGTTCCTAACCCAGACAAATGGATAAGTATTTTGAGTTAATGAAAAGGTGCTTCTTTAATTTCAGAGCTTCCTCCGTTAGGAACTGAACTGGACCTAGTTGTTTTATTTGTCTTTTTCTCTTTTCTTTTTTTTTTTTTTTAGTAAGGTTTTAATAGCCTCCACATGAAAGCAGAATATGGAACAATTCTACCTTGCATTTCTCTTCTAGGACAAATAAAACCTGCAGTTTCTGCTGCAAGTTTTTCACCAGCAGAGCTGGCACCACTGGCTGTGTTTCAGATAGGAGATAGAGGGCGAAATAATTGAGTTTCAGGTTTGTGCTAGCCCTGGTTAGATGTTCACATCTGCCTTTTGTGTTTGGATTCACAACGCAGTTTCAAAGCGGTGTTACGTACGTGACATAATTATGGTTTCCCATGCCTAATCATCACTAATTAATATAACCAGAAGGTTAACTACATAATTGAGATATTATTGCTCCCATGATTTGCTTTTTAATGCACAGGAACCAGACTGATATCATCAGGGAGATAATGATTTAACTCAGCTGAGGATCCAACTGTATTTTTTTTAAATGCAGGTGTATCAATTATTTCATTTTTATTATTATTACATTGTAATTGTTTTTGGCCAGCCCATGAAGTACCTCATTATATAGATTAGTGGAAATCTTATGATAAAAAAGCACCTACAATATAATTATAGGGTAATTATGTCTTTTGTACTATAAAGTGCATGTGTTTCTTAGGAGACTGGATTCACAGGGGATGTGAGAAATATTTCCTGTCATTTGTAAGACCAGACCACGAAGACCATAAGATCTTCATGGAAACAGCTCCTTGTTGCTGAGTCTTTAGAGAAGATTAATCTCAGTGGATGACCCACAACACATTGCAATATTGCTACCACTATTATTAACAATAACACTTCTAGTAGTGATGTAGCAAAGAGATACAAAAACTTTAGGAAGCCACAGGCTACCTGTATCCAGCAGCAACCCCATACCTGATGCAAGGGTTTGAGATGGATGGCAGAGATTGTAGTTACAGTGCAGAATTTTCTGTTAAAATTCCTGTTATTCCTTCCCCTGAGTTATTCAAATGGAAGGAGGAATCAAGGTAAAAGCAGACAAGACTCCAGGCAGTTATTAGCATTTCAGATAGAAACCATCTAACCTCTCTCAAATGGTAGTTGTTAAAATAATGACTGGTAATCACCTTTCAGCAAATTTGAGATGTCACAGTATTACCATTAGTGGTAGAGTTGTGGAAAATTGCAGAAACTAAGTCCTGGTGCAGATGAGGAATTATTTCTTTCAAACCTCAGAAGACAAATGTGAAAGCCAAAGTGTGTGTTATCACTATTTACCTGTACATGAAGTATCACAGTATTTTAACCTTTGCTTCAAGCAATGGACTGATTACAACTGTGACTTAGGAATATTTCAAGAATGAGTCTGACTTTGGTTTTGTCCTTTTGATGCAGCAGTAAAGCAAATCCCATGTGAGCCTCATGTTATATGATCATTTCCTATCTGTACAAGGAGTAAGAGAATGACGCTTTAGAGCAAAGGGACCTACTAATATAAAACCCCAACACTCCATGCCTTAGAAATGCAGTGAATCTGTCATTTTAGATCTTATAGCAGTTCATGAACCAACTCACTCAATAGATCAGTAAGGGCTTGGAAATACCTTGTTCTTAATTATAAAATGACTGCTCTTGACTTTTACAGTGGGAAATGGGAATAACAGAAAAGAAATATAGGTCAGCAGGGGGAAAAAATGGAAAGAGATAAAAATGTTTATGATTACCAGCTTGGATGGGCAGACAACATAAATAATTCATATGAATGGGAGTCAAAATTCTCCATATTTGTAAAGTTGATTTCCCCATAACCTGATGTATTCCCTGACAAGTCTATTCCCAGTTGCAGAAGGCTGGATTTTTTCATTTCTGTAGGAAAGGTTAACCTCCCAAGAACAGTCTTTCCTGGAATTTGAGTAGAACACTGAAGTCTTTCTGGGATAATCTTCTACCCTTGCATCATGCAGCTTGGCTCTGCAGCTGTGTCCTGGAGCATTGATGTGTGGAGAGAGGCAGCAGGGCCAGGAGTATCCTTCTCTCCTCAAACACAGTCAAGATGAGGTTATCTCTGACTGAGTTCTTTGGGCCTTCTCACACCCAGCAGAAAGGGATATACAAAGAAGCCCAGCCAGCCTCAGTCCCAACAGCAGGGTTCGTAGCCACTTATTTTGGGTGTCACAAATTGAAGTGACACAATCTTAAATGTCTTTGCAGGCAAGAGGGAGAAATCAGAAACTCAAGTTATCTGGACCATCGCTCAGTAGATATTTGGGATGGGCTGTGTTAATCTCTGGAAGGTTCTATCCACCTCTGAAAAAGCTAGGGGTTACTGCTTAGACTTGAGGTTATTCAGCTGCTAGACTCATTCCTATGACTGGATTATATTTAGGGTTCTTTATTAGATGCACCTTTTCTGAGTGTTGATCTCATTTAAGTTGCACTTTAGGTAGAATTTCTTCACAGAAGGGGTCATTAAACATTGGAACAGGGTGCTCAGGGAGGTGGTGGAGTCACTGTCCCTGCAGGTGTTTAAGGAAAGGCCGGACCTGGCACCCAGTGCTATGGTCTAGATGAGAAGGTGATGTTTGGTCATAGGTTGGACTCAATGATCTCAGACGTCTCTTCCAACCTGATTGAGTCTGTGATTCTGCTGTGTACATAAGCTCTAAAATATGTATCCATATACAGCAGATGTGCATAAAGCACCTGGAATCCCTTAGAAATTGATTTCTAGCCCTCCTTTTCCTGCAGAGACTTACCAGAAGGTCTCTTATCAATCCAAATGTCATCATTCCTTAGGGCAGTTGCTGCACCCCAGGAGATGGTTCTGCAGGTCTCTTGGTTAGTGACTCTGAGGCTCAGCACAGGTTGAAGCATCCACCCTTGGGCCATTGTCCAAGCATAGGCCATCACTCCCAGATCCTCCACAATGACAGAGCAAATACAAAAGACATTCCCTGGGTTTGTTCCTTGAGAACGGTCAGCTAAACTCTTCCTCCTTCTGACTCCAGTCGGAACTCAATTAACCCATTTGTCCCAAGAGAAGCCTCCAAGTACAGTTGTCTTTTATTGTTATTATTAAAACAGCTTCCTCAGCTCTGTCTCTGCAGACAACAGACTGGTAGCTGTCATTTGAGCTGCTTTTAATTTGCTGCAAACATTTCTAGAATCCTTTGGAAAAAGTGGTTCGATAAGAGAAGAGAGCATGCTTAAAGCTAAAAAGTCAAAGGCTAAAAGGAATGGTTTGCTTTTGCATTTAAAATGTATGTTTATTACCCAATCAATATACCAATTCTGTTCTGATAGAAAAGGATATTTCCTTTTCAGATGCTTCACACATTTGTCTGAGCACCTCTTGCTTTCATTTTTCCACCCTTTCATGGCAATACTCATTCCTACAACTAGGTTATTTAAGGTTCTTTATTGGATGCACCTTTTCTGTGTGTTGATCTCTTTTAGCAGGAGTTTCATTCCTTGTGGTTAGTGCATATTGATGTACATTATGTTTACATTTGGCTAATTTGGGCTGGAAGGGAGCTGCATCATGGCAGAAATGATTTAGCCCCACATATATCATCCCTAATAGAGCACTAACAAATCTAGCCTTGAATAGTACCATTGCTAGCAATTCCATAACCTGCCCCGACAGCTTGTTCCAGTGCTTAAACAGCCATATATTTATAAAGGTATCTCTTAACATTTTCACTGCTGCACCTATAACTCCAGAGTCTGTCTGGCCCGACTGCAGAGTGCAATTTTTCACAGTATTTATGTATATGTAAATAATTTTAAGCTATTTTGTATGTAGGGATGTGCTTATTTCAGTTTGGATATTTCCTGACAGACCTTTTCTCTCAGATATTTTAATATAGTTATAGCACTTACCTGTGAGCTCCATTCGTGTGGGAAGATTGATAGTGGCTTCTGGTCTCTGTTGAAGCACAATGGATCTGCAGGAAAGAGCAGATCTGGTATAGGCTGAGGATGTGGCCTGCGTTCTTTGGTGTGATGTGGAAATATTCAGTCCTGCATTGCTGTTTCTTTTTAGCTGGGCAGGAAAGGTGGGCTCTGCTGTGCAAGGAAGCATAGAGTGAATGATCCCATGCTCTAGCAAGCATGCTGTCTGCTCACCAGGTTCCTCTGCAGGGAAATTCAAAACTATGACTCTGTTTTTTGAGTAAAAATGAAAGGCAGAAAAAGCCTTTTTTTTTTTTTTTTTATCTTCTGGAACACATTTTGTGTGCAAATCATTCCTGGAACTCACTGCCATGAGATATGGTTCTGTCTCGAAACTCAGTCCAATGCTGAAAGGGTTGGATTTTTACACAGTTAGGTAAAACATTATTATTAGGTAAAAAAATATTCATTATTTTGAATAATATTGCAACACTGAAGCATAATCATAAGGAAGAAGTATAAAAATTAAGGACCATGCCCAAAGACACGGTTCAAAAATGGGTACAAAGAAATTTCACTTGTGAAGAATTTTTCCCATATCTGCCTTCTTTTAGTCTGATAATTTTCCCCTGAAGAGTTAGGAAAAGGAAACAGAATTCAACAGACCATTTGCCAAATGTTCTCAATCAATATTTATCTGCTGTACTCATCTGCAATGTTAAAAACTTTGCATAGAATTAAAGGCTTAAAGAGTCTATTGCAAATACCAAGCCAACTAAAGAGACCTCACTTGCTACTGTATCATTTTTATGTCCTTTGTGCAGCCACTAGCTAGTTGAAGTTTTAATAATTCAGTTTTATCCTTCCATTTCTGATCCTTTTTCACTCCATTTCCTTCCAGTGAAGTGACTTCTCCTCTCTGATGGGATATCTCCCTGCAGTAACACACAGAATGCTGGACCCACACTGGCTGAGTGCTCACTGTGCCAAATAACAGCAGCAGCCCATGTTGTTCAAGGAGTATCTTTCATGTCATCATGATATATTTGTGTTCCTGGCCTTCAGACATGGGTATGTGGAGAAACAGGTCATGTTTCATCCACACTTTTCTGATGGCAAGATGAGGAAGGAGATGCTGCTTTGGGTGCTCAGAGTGGCAGTGAGAGCTGCAGCAGCAGTGGATGTAGGCACAGGGAAGCATGTGGCACCACCAGCTGAATGGGATGAAAGCCTCAGGCCTTTGCAGCTGTGGATCACTAAAGATGTTCTTTAGTTTTTGTTCTACAAGGTTGAGCATACTGACCTCGCTGTCTTGACTGGTTGTTGAGGAGGATAATTGCATTTCTATCTTCCTAGAGTTCCCCCTGCTGTGCAGGTTAGATGCGGTGTTGGTGAGCACTGCCTGGCTCCAAGCACTGTGCAGGTGCTGCTCTGTGAAGTTTTTACCCAGATGTGGCTGTATGTCACTGGTGAACGCAGTGGCCTCATTATGGGGCTCAGCAGTCTCTAAAATCACCGTGTTCCCTGAGAATATGTAGCTGTGCCTCAGCACATTGTCTTTGCATTTTCCTGCAGTAATCTTTGGTATTTCAGCATTAGGGAATATTTTGCTCATACTCTGTATTCCTAAAACCCAAGGAAGAAAAACATTCTTTTACAGCCTGGTATGACGCTTAGACCGGCCCAACCCACACATCCCAACCCACATTCAAAAGTAAATTTGTCCCGGAAATCTTAAATACTGTAGCTTTTCCTGGTGTTATGAACTCCGTTGCTGTTGATACCCTGCTTATAAAGAAAACTATTTTGCTAGCACTGCCATGAATGGTTATTCTGTACTACCTCATTTTGCAAACTTTGCACAAATTCAGAACTGCAGATATAACCTACTAGAGGGAGCACTTGCATTGCTTTAGAGAGGACACCTAATGGCAGATTACTGTACCCGGTGAGACCCGAGAGGGTGAAAAATTCTGTGTTTCTTTAGGTTTCTAGTTGATACTTTTACTATTACTGTTGAGAAATTATTATCCTCCAGGGAGGGCACAGAGCTGCAAAAAGCTGAAGGCAGGAAGGTGTTCTGCATACTGAGTGCAGAGCTTCTGCTCTTCTACAGTACTTAGAACAATTTGGTACAAAGGTTTCTGTTAATGTAATTTAAACCTTCTAAAACTAGACTGGGAGACCTGGGAACAAAAAACCTGTTTGTGTGTACAGTAAATACCACTGCAAAAGGAAATTGTGCAAAGAGCAAAACCCAAACTGTTCTAATGCACAATCTTCTCATGGGAGTAGCTGAAAGAGAAGACGACCCCACAGGAGAGATGATAACTACACTACTGAAAGCATTACCAGAAAGTGCCTTGCTGGAGCTGTAAAAAAGCTGACTATATCAGGGGAAATGTAAAAAAAAAACAGGGCAAATATCCCTCCCATCTCACTCCCAGTCAACTTCAAGGCACCATTTCTAGCAGTGAGAGCTGCTGGACTCACTTAGTCTATTACTGAAAATGTAGAACCATAGAATCACAGTTTGGGTTGGAAGGGAACTTATATATATATCATCTTGTTCCAACCCCCATCCTGTGGGCAGGGACACCTTCTGGTAGATCAGGTTGCTCCAAGCCCCATCTAACCTGGTCTTGAACATTTTCAGGGATGGGACAGCCACAGCTTCTCTGGGCAACTTGTGCCAGGGCCTCACCACACACACAGTAAAGAATTTCTTCCTAGCATTTAATCTAACTCTACCCTCTTTCAGTTTAAAGCCATTCTCCCTTTTCCTGTCACTACATGCCCTTGTCAAAGTCCCTCTCCAAGCAGCTCAGTGCCTTTTGTAGTCCCTTAGGTGGGCTTTCAACTTCTCTCCCATCAGATCTGAGAAAAAGTAAGGACTTTATCATGCAGTTAGCCTGCTTTTAAATGAATAACCTTGGAAGGATATTGAGGTAGCAAACTCTTTACTAATCATAGATACAGATGTTCTACCTCTTTCTTAGGTTATTGGAAGTCAGGCAATGCAGTTAATGAAGCAAGTCTCTAAAGATCTCTCTTACGTGGATTTTGACCTCTAATATACTGATTCTTTCCCTGAGGGAAAAATAATGGAATCCCTTTACAGACTATTAAAAAAAAAAAAAAAAGTGTAGAAATTTATGATGATTTTGAAATTGTTCAGGAGGCATGAAAGTAATTGGTGGTCAAGGACAGTCGAACAAGCCCAAATGCAGAAACAAATGTAGAAAACTGAGGCAAAACAAGGCAAAAATATCAGTCCATTTAATATAAAAGAAAAAGTAAAAAACTATATATGTGGTTCAGTATTGCAGCAATGAAATCATTAAACCTCATCCAGCTGGGAGTTTTGTTCAGATGCTGAAAAAGATGCTTATCAGCTTTTAAATTTCAAGGGTATTGTCAGTACTCCAGGAGACCTTTGCTTGTCTTTTGTGACCTCCTTTGCCCGACCCTGTCACGTTTGCATACCACTTCCCTGGGATCTGCCACTGCATTGCCAAACACACAGCAAACAATGCATTCCATAGGAAACTTTATATTTTAACTATTGATAAATTCTCCTTGGAATTTATTAAATTTTTCTTTGAAAAGAGGAGCATATTTTTAGTTTCATTAGACAGTGACATAAATGTCCTGTTTATTGTCTTTTATTGGAGCACATTGAAAGGTCTTTAATTCCTAGATGGGATTGTTTGTCCTGACATCATTAGTAAGGAAAAGTGAAAGTATCACAGATATTGCTGAAAAATAAAGTCTTTTTGTAACCTGCAGGTCAGGTTCTTTCATAACTTTTCCCATAACAGTGTGAAACTGTGCCACTGATCCACTAATAACTTGGAGAGGAAAATGGAGTACACTGATAAAGTTGTTAAGAATTACTTTTGTTTTCTTATAGAGAAGACTGGTTTAACTTTATGTGACAAAACAAAGCTGACATGTTTTGTGATAATAAATTTTAGACTAATATCCCTCTACTGAGTTTGGTATATTGAGTAATGGGTGAAATTAAAAAGGAAATTTAGGTCATCGAATCCAGCTATCCAATCCATCCTATCACTGGATCCCAGGCAGAAGAGCTCAGCACCTCCCTGTCCACATCCCCTCCTCAGGAAGCTGTGGAGAGCAACAAGATCACCCCTGAGCCTCCCCTTCTCCAAACCACACAAACCCAGAGCCCTCAGCCTCTCCTCAAAGGATATTCCTTCCAGCCCTTCCACCAGCCTGGTTGCTCTCCTCTGGATGAATTCTCTTACCTTAAAGTTTTCAATTCAAGTTGCACCAAACACCAGAAAAATTAACTATTTCTCATAAATTCCTTAGAAAAGGAATGGTCAAAAATCCTGTCAGTAGTCCAAGTGTAAGAAACTTTTTACTTCCTCTGATAACTTTCTAGTTTCAAATTCTTTACTTTGTGTTCTAAAACCTCATTTTACTTTTCCTCTGGGAACAAAACAAAACAAAAAAAAACCAACAAAAACCAAACAAACAACCCACAAAAAATAAACAAAGAAAAAAAGAAAAACAGAGAAAAAGGCAAAAAAATCTAGGTGTGAGAAAATGAATGAAGGAAAACATCTAGAAATTCCTTTTGTTTTTTAAATTGTAAACGTGAAGAAGGGAAAAGAATACATTTTTATTAAATAAAAGATTTAAGTACAAAGGTTCCAACAATTTTATCTTCTAAAACCTTAATGCTAAATATGATGGCAACAGGTGTTTAACACCCTAGATCAGACATTCATCTGGAAAAAAAATCAGTAAATTTTCTGGCACAAAGTGATTTTTTAAATGGTACAATGATTTTGTGCATGATATCATGGAAAATATGTCTTATTAGATAAACCTGATTTTTAAAAATTTATCTCCAAGCTTACAGGAGAAAAGAAAACATGCTGGCATAGTCTATTTAAATAATGGTAATTTGATTTACTCCTGCACAACATTTTGATGCATGCATGTATTTGTACTGCATTAAATCACTGTAGCTTACATTAAATATCATAATGAAATATTAAATCATGAATGTATGCTCTTCCCTCTGTGAAGACATAAATAATCAGGCAAAAAAATTTTTCTCCTATGCTATTCAACATCTTTCTCCATGTTCTGGAATGAAAAAGAAATCAATAGTAGTAAACTTCTTGGATAATGCAAGGTTTGGCAGATAAAAAATAATGAAAACGCTGCCCAAGCACATCGTTAAGCAGCTCATTTTGTCGACATGTGCTCCATCACAGTTAAGTGCTGGATTATGCATCTAGAAACAAAGAATGTATTCACATTTGCAAGATGAGCAATTGCACTCCCCAAAAACGGGAAACAATGAGATCACAGTAGATAATGCAGTGAATATGAATTCCCAGCCTGGTGCTGCTGTTTACATGGGAGGATGAAATGGCAAATGTCTGTTAGGGAAAGAAAGGGAAGGTGACATCAGTCAGGAGAACGACTTTAGGGAGATGCTGTTTGGCATTTTGTGTGGACTCATATGGTGAAACGTAGATACCTATCATGTATCCACTGACTCTATGGTACAAATAAACTCTTCCTAGAGTATTTTTCAAAATAGACTACAAAACTGGAGTCCTTCACGGGGAGGAATGCAATGTTCCTGGTGTACTCAACAGCAGGCAGCTGCACAGGGCAGGTGGAGAGGACATAACAATGTCTGGAACCTGCAGGTAAACCACTTGATACCAGAATAAAGATGCAATTCTTTTGCATGGAAAGCAATTCACCACTGGACCAATTTTCAGGGATTGGATGATGGACTCTGTATGAATAAAAAATTTAAGACTAAGACTGAATTTTGTAGCGTACAGGCCAGACCTCAAAACTGAGATTTTGGTGTGAAAATGAAAGGTTGCAATGTTTTGGCATGTGATCAGAATGGTTTTCACTAGTCTTAAAATCTATGACGTTTCTGCTCTGGAAGAACAGAAATTCTGTCTTCTGTCTAGGTAATGAATCAGCTTTGTTTATGCTCAACCTTAAATTTTCAACCTCTCAACTTAAATTTTCATCTTCTCAATTTTATCACACTATTCCTATTTTATACCTGCCCTTAGGGAACTTCAGATAATTTTCTTTACTCACCAGACTCCTACAAATTCCTCCAGAATATTCTTATGTTCACATCTCTGTTACATATCTCTAATTTTGCAAGACTCTGATAACAAAAAACATTCTGCAATTTAATGGCATTTTTAAAGACTGTAACATTACAGCCAACATATCAAAAATCCAAAGTAACTTCCCAAATCTTTCTTCTTAGAAAACTTTGATAAGCATCCAAGGTCCACTGACCATTTAATCTACACAAATATTTTGGTGTTTTGCTTCATTTCTTCCAGAAAGTTTCTAGCTTTTAGGCTCTTCAGAGCAGCTGTGACTAACATAACAAACTCTTCCAGGCCTTCATGGTTTTTGCTCATATAAATACAATATGTGTAAAAAATACTGGAAAGCTCACTGATCAGATGGCTCACTGGCTTTTGCTCACATTTTGCTTGAACTCATACAGCAGTAGGACTGCATGAGGTGTTGCATCATGAGGATTTTATCTAACCAAGACGTGCTTCATCCCTTCTATTGGTTTCTGTTTTCATATCACTTCCTGCTACACACTGGTCTTAACAACACTGCTCTTCCATAAACCCTTCCAGTGTTTCTACCTCATGGAGTCCCAATAGAGAGCTGGTGAAATGCTCATATATCTGTTAAACCATGTGTTGCCATGCAGCACAAGGATTAATTTCACCTACTTCGCTTATCTGGTACCTTTTTAATGGTATTCCTCTTTAATATTGATTTTCCCTTTTGCCTAGACATTAAAGCTGGTTTCAGTGGGTAGCAATTGCTGCACTCTACCTCTTAGGATGAGCATCATTAGTTCTTCACATCTTCAGTCCTCTGACACTCTTTTTTTATGTCTTTCCAATGCAAACTGGCAGTAGTAATTCAGTGAAGCTGGTCACAACACTCCCTTCACACTGGTAGAGTGCTTGAGAAGGCTGAGTGTATCGTACTTATGATATGCAGTGAAGGAAGAAGTCTCAGTAAGAGCTCAAATTCGAGCTCTTCTTGATCTGAATTTTAGCACTTGCCTTTTAACAAACTTGGTAGTTCTGTGATCATCACAATCTGGATTTCACAGCAGATTAAATCTTCTAGGCAGTGACTCAGATTGTAACACAGGGCAGGAATAGGCTAAAGTTTTCTCTCATCACAGATATCCCTTTAATTCTTTTATGGCTTTCTTTTGGTAGCTTGCATTCATCAGATCACTGCTAGGTACTGGTTTTCCAGTATAACAGATTAGGTCAATATCCAAACCATTTGGGAACTGAGTGTTTTCCAGAAATCAGAAACTGCTGCGGGTGTAATCTATGTTTAGAATTACTAGCAGAAGGGAGCAATTTTTAAGGGAAATGGAAATAAAGGAGTTATACTGTTTTTTTTCTCTTTTATCCCTGTTATGACAATTTTACTTGCTGCTGACCATCTCCGAGAAATATGGCCATATTATTTCCCTGCTTCCAGAGATTAATCTATTCATACTTTTTTCCCCCGCTCTATTTTTGCCTTCTGTACTCCGGGCTTCCCCTGGTCGATGTAGTTCATCAAGTGTTCTTCCTTCATCCTTTCTTCCCATAACCTTATATGGCCTCAGCTCTTCAGAATAAAACTGTGCTCTTTCTTTTTTCTCTGTTTTCAGTTATAGCATTTGATTCCCATTTGCATCAAGCATATGACACGTGACCATGAGACTCCTCGAACTGCTTTTCAAATCACTTCTCTGGTTCCTAAAGAATCCAGGAAAACAGTGTTTCCCCACTACCTCTTGTTAGAGGCAGCATCCTTGTAAATCCCTCTGTGCCAGATGCATTCTGCCTGCACTGATAATCCCCAAACGAGGTGACATTGTCAAACCATAATCCATAGTCTCCTTGTTGCCTCTTCATATTTGCTAACGCTGGTCTTTTCATAGTCAAACACAATAATCTTCCAAGTGACAACTAAGGCCTCAGCTTATCTTCATGGAGCAGCAGAGGATCCAAGCAGCCAGTAAGGCTGGAAGGGGAATTTTCTTCCAGCACATCTCAACAAGTAACTCTGTGATACGTGCTGCCTGCTCACCCAGGTGCTGGTTTGTAGTGTCTCCCCACACCAGCTCCCAGGATCTGGGAAAACACAGTTTCTTGTGAGGGATGGGAGTAGGACTGTGGTGGGGAATACTTGAGGACCTGAATGACTAGAGGGTACTACTTGGCTTTCAGCATCCTGGCACCTTTTCCTACACCTTTTGGAATTGTTTCATTGCTCTTCAGATGATGTGTTGGTAAAATGTTCCCACCTATACTGTTAATCTGCACTTTACTTGTGGGATTCTGATGAGTGAAAACCTGCCATGGGCTGCAGTAGCTCTGTTCCTGGTTGCCCAAGTGGGGTCTGTTCATGCTCCTCCAGACAGAGTCCAGCTCTTAAGGTTTTGCTGCCTCTCAGACTCCCATCTTATCCCATCAAACAAGGCCTACAGTAAGGACCTCCACTGACTGGACTGAGCTCTGAAGAGGCCCACAATGCATGTGTCAAGAAGGACCTGATGGTTTGGTCCTGGTTAGAGCAGAGAAACCGGAGCATTGTGAAATAGGAGAGCTCCTTCTATCAGATACTTCCAAAAACTTTATTAAAATGTAACTGTATTTTTGCACTAGAAAAAGAAAAAAATATTGTTGACCTTGTAGTCAGACAAAATATGTCTGTGGTGTGTCAGAGAAGGGACTTCTCTACTTTACCTTTCATCAATCTTACCCCTTCCCAAAACTCTTTGCAATAAATCAGTGTGGAAATGGCAGAAATTATGTCCTTTTCTCCTCGGCTTCTCCTTGTTATGGTTGAATTCACAGAATAAGTCCATCAAAGTCAATGGAATTGCCTCAGAAATTAATTTGTCTGGGATATCTTGCAACAGATGTGCTATTGACTTCTGCTTTTATTATTGCTGTGCTCATAGCATGGCCCTTTTGTGCAAGATCCATTCCAAGCTCTGAGGACCCTGAGAAGCAAACTCACTTCAGAGAATGAGAGAAAGCAAAACAAAAAGATTGGATCAATGTTGCAGAGGAGACCTGGCTTTAGAAATTTAACGTCTTCCTTATGGGTTCCTTGTGTGGTCTGATTTTGGACCACATCACCCGACTGTTATAGAACATGGGTGGGAGTAACCACAGTGGAGGCCAGATGTCTGCTTGGGAAAGTGTACAGGGCTTGCCATCACTCCATAAAATTAAAGAAGCTGCTAAAACTACTTTCTGATTTTATATGCTCGTGACTGAAATATTTTCTCTCACTACAAAGCATTTATTTGTAGTAGATGTGACTGAACTGGGTTGTAATCAGGACACAGGTTACTTGGCTGAGGACAGTATTGCTGCAGAGGTGGAGGTGCATTGCACCACTGGGGCAGAGCTGTTTCCTTCATGTTTGGCTGTGAGCCACCACCAAAACTCTGTCATGAGGACTGAGACAGCTGCTCTAAAGCTATATATGTCTATGCTGTGCACTCTGGGACCTCCATTCAAGGGCAGATTAGCATTTAAGGTGAAAGAGGATAAAGAAGGGTTGCATCTGGCTCATCTGCTGGTCTATACCCAGACACTTTCACCCAAGGAGCTATGAGCAAGAAAGAATTACCATATCTGCTTAGGAGAGCCATAGTGATATTGGGAAGGTCAGAATCTTGCTGGAAATGCCTCAGACACTGGATGATAAAGGAGGAAAGAGGAAAACCTCTTTTGCTCAGTGTAAAGATAAATGAACAAGAGATCAGCCATGGTGCCAGAAGAATTGTTACAGGCACCAGCTTCACTGGAGAAGTAGCAACAGCAATGGCAAATAGTTTCAGTAATCCCCAGCTGATATCAGCATCCCTCTGTTCAAGTACCTAACTGAAGTCACGGAATAATTAACCTTGGCTGGGTTATAAGATCAGCAATCTCCTGAAGAGACTTGCACTGAAAGAATATTTACTGTCACATACATGAGCGGAAAAATCATGTAAAATTCTTACCTGAAAATTGGCATATGGCATTTCACAGATATATGAGCATGTGTAGGAATGAAATATGCTAGAGGTGAGATACAAAGGCTTAGCTAAGAGAACTCTTTTTTTTTTTTATCTCAGAAGTAGGTGCAAAGGGCATGCAGAGTTAAGAGGCACGAGGTTACCAAAGGAGTAGTGTGCTGTGTAACTATGGTCAGCAAGGTACTATCGACTGGTTGCATTCTTCTCTAATCCACAGTTCACCTGACAGGTGTTTCCACTCCAGAGAAGGCACTACCTCCCCAGAAAACACCAACAGGCAGTTTTGTACAGCTGTTTCTGCGTCGTGTAGTGACTTTATGAAGAGACTCTCATTTTTTGGCTTAGTGGGTGCCAGCCCATCTGGGGCAGGCAAATGGCAGCATCACTGCAAGACGGTTGATAAGGCTTTATCCTATCTCATCCTTCAGCATTGCGATGCATTAAAGTAAGAAAAAGTCCCGAAATTACCACTTAAACATGGATTAAATCCAGATTTCCTCCTTTAAACATGTTTTATTGAGTAAATAAGAAGGTTAAAACTTGGAAAATTACTGACTAGGTAATTGCTACTAGGCACAAAATGAGCAACAATAAGCACCTTTATGCTCTTCTGACAGTAAAACCTTCTTGTAAGAAAATGAAAAATCTATCTAATATGGAGAAAATATGGGGAGAAATAATTTAATTGAAAGGGTGTCCTTGAATGGGTGAAGATATTCAAGATGAAGCCCAGGACCAAAGGAAAAAAATTAAAAAAAAAAAACCAAACCATTAAATAAAAACACACTAACCCAAAAGAGACAACCACATATCCTGAACCTTTTATCTATTCTGGTGACTTTAATGACTTCTTCTTTATACTAGCTAAAGTATTTTTAATATGTTTCCATTGAAATAAATTCCTACTCTGAGAGAAGAAAAGGCACAAGTGACATATTCTCAGGAACAGCTATTGCAATTACACTGTAGTTATGATGAAACAATAACATAACTACATTGCAGTTAACTTTGAGATCATTTTCATGTCTGCTTTTCACATAATTAACAGTTCACCTATGTGATGGAGTTATCGATCTTTTAAATTATTTATTTCTTGCTTAATAAACCCACTTTGTGGCATAAAAAAGGCAACGAAAGCATTTTATTCCAAAATACAGTTATACAGAAACAGCTTCCAAATTATAGCACAATTGAAATGCTAGTACCCTCCAAAAGCAGCTTTATATAATGAAGTGTACAGCCACTGGGGTTGTATATTTGGAAACTTTTGAAGTGATCACATACTACAGTGGCAGATCTGGTAGGAAACCAAAGCCAGATGCCTTAAAAAAATATTAGTGATTCTTTCTTCAGCTAGCATATGAGCTCCATGGAAGGGCCTATGCTAAAAAGTTTCAGTTCACCCATCCTTATTTGTTTTAAATAACATATTAAAAAATACAGATTATTATACAGTGTCCATCTTCTTTGCTCATTTGAGGATTTTATTATAATTTCAGCTTTAGATTTCTGTTCTTCTAACACAGCCTTAACTGCAGTTTAAATGGGAACAAGCTGAAAGTAGGAATCTTTGACTTATGATTTAAGTTATGAGTCTGATAATTAATGAATTACAATAGCAATATTGCTGTCTATTTTAAGGCAAATGAAATAAAGAGGCTAGGGGGATTCTTCGATAACAACAAACATGGAACTCTAATTTCTTTTTATGCTCTGTGATCACATACAAAAGACCTAATATAAATAATTGCATTAGATGTCCTATTTTTGGAAAAATGCATAGTTAGTATTTAGAAAGATTCTTATTGCTCTGATTTATCTATTAATGAAGCAAAACCCAGTTAATTACCTAATTTGCATTATATTTTGCATCCACATAGATGCTGGGATGAGCACTGGGGAGAGATTTTTAATCAACCCATTTTTAATAAGCTAATGAGGTTGGTTGGGCTGACTCTGCAGATCAAGTCACTGGGTGTTTTTCTCTTGTTGGACTGAGAACTTGTAAATCAGGGTACTGATCGAAAAAACTTGTGAGTTGAGGAGGGCAAGACCTCCTCCACTGCCAAGGTCCCATTATGGTACTGGAGCTGCAGATCAACAACCTGCTTGATGTCCCACGGACTCGAGTGGAGGTAGTGAGGAGGATATTGTAGCTTGTAGCTTCCTATGTCTTACCTTCTTCCCTGTCTGCTCCTCTCTCCCATTGCTCTGAGGCAGAATAAGACCTTCAATACTACCATGCAGAGCTGGGGAAGTCATATCACAGCAGAAAATGGTAGGTTTGCTGCTGCTTTTGCATTGTTTCTACATCCCACCTTCGTGTTCTGTGGTGTTTCTTCCCGCTTTTTGTTTTTCCCCCTCCTGTCCTCTTGTGTCAGGATGCCTTTTTCAACCCATCTATCCTCCTGTCACCCTGTGCATGTTGTTTCTGCATCCCATGTGCCTGTCAGGAGGTACTGCCTCAAGAAAAAAGAGACTTACACAATTTTCCCTGAAGCCTTCCCAAGCCCTGTGCAGCAGAGGGTCTGATTTGCCATGTAAAGAAGATTTGTACAAGAATCCATCCTACTTAACATTAGCTACTGAAAACCAAGGCACCCCGTCTAAGCCAATTACTTGTCCAGGTTGAGCCTGAGGTGGACAAGCAGAGCAGCACCTTCAGGAAATGGTTCTTCCCATCCCAAGGTGAGAGGTGGAAATAGTTTTGAATCCCTGTTAATGTTCTCTCTCTGTGTTTGACAAGAGGAGGAGTTAAGGACAAAGCTCTGCACAGCTGAAGTTAGGAGAGATTAATTTCCTCTTTGGGGTCTTCTGAAATACTCTCACATGCTTTATGCAAGCACAGAAAAAGTGCCATTAAATACAAAAACTGGTGAAAAAAACCTAGGTTTTAACATGCAGACGTCTGCCCCTGTAGAAAAGATGACATTTGGCAGGAAAGAGCTTTCCAAAAAACAGTCCACAGTCTTCCAATCTCTGCGGCTTCAACTAACAGCTAGACGTATGGGCCATTTAATACTGAAAAGAGAGCAGACTCATCACTGGAGATAAATTACTAGTTCTGGAGACTCAGCTACAGCATAAAAGTAACAACCAGCTAAAAAAATATATTGTCCTAATTACATTGGGTCATATATCGAAATATGGTAATTTGAGTGCTGAGTCACCAAGACTGCTGAGGGAAAAGTTTTTTCTATAAAACAAAATTGGTTAAGTCTATGTTTCCTGCTTTTAAAGCCATCATTGGGAATAAGATAAATAAAACCACATCGGCTTTTGATCTAATCAATGCAACTCTGCTTGATTTTAATCCACCTTTTTTTAAATATATTTGGAGTTTTACTTAGATTGTTTATCTTTGTGTCAGACAATAATTTTAACAACTAACAAGAGACTGAAGGTCAAAGAACCATTTGAGCTCCTTATTATCCAGGGCTGAAAGACAGTGGCTAACTTTGGACGCAGTAGAGAGAGGTAAATGCCTTCATAAAAGTTCATCTTGTGTATCTTAGCTATCCAAAACTTAGGGTTATAGACTAATTAATTGTCCTAACTCTTTTGGTAATTGCTGTTGACAAGGAAGGTACTCTAGAAAGTGATCAGTCCTAGATATTTTACCTAGTTAGTGGTATGGTGAGGCATCTGTGTCTCTCCACGGACTGTAGATGAACTCTGACAACCAATCTGGACCAGATTCACAACTTTTAGATGTTTAATATTAGTGAGATGGATCCCACCTGTGCAGTACATAAATGTCCATGTGCTCCTAAATTTAAAACCGCATTGCATTTAGAGCAGGCAAAGGATTTATTTTTACTCCAATATTCAAAGCTGGGGGGGAAGGATAGTGGACATTTGTTTGATCTCTTGTAGAGGAGGACTTATGAAACCACATGTTGGACATTTCTAGCTTGCTGACATTAAATATGAATGTTATTTAAAGACAACACCTGCCTGAAAGCCCCACTGTGTGGGCTTAATAACCTGGTGGGTACCAGCTCACTGCTCATCTGCAGCTTCTCTGAGAATAATCTGTGTAGCTTTTGTGCTCATGAAGCAAACCTCTCATGGCATGCCATGTAAACATTTGTAAGAGATGAAAAGACTTCCAAATACGGGCTTTAAATAGCACTTGGCTTCACTGAAAAATGTCCTGGCAGTTTTGGTTTCCCTTGCATTGTGCAAGGGAGGACTAATGCCAACTGATAACAGAGAAAGAAAGCAAGATTATAAAAGTCTCTAGGGAAACCACCAGCCTTCTCTGTTTTCTAAATGCCTCCCTGATCTTAGTCCAAATTGTTGCCAGAGGGCACTTTTGATATTTTTATCTGAATTTCCTAGTTGCCAGACAGACAATGAAGCAGGGCTAGATCATGACAAAAAGGATTTCACTATCATCCTACCTACAATTATCATAACACAGCATACATAACACAACATAGGGACACAAAATTCTATGGCAATTTTTCCATACTCTCCTTCCTGTTTTAAATTCTAACGCTCTTTAGGAATGATATAAAAATTTCCAGTTCTATTAGACTAGAATTTCCAGCTCAAAGTAGAGCACAAACGTGTGGTGGAGTCAACATCAATCAGTCTCGGTTTGATGACGCTTACCACAAATTCAGCCCTGCTGTTTTACCCAAATATTTTTCCCTGAACATTATTTTCAGCCCTGGGTGACGCTCCAGTGGAGCCCATCGATTCACACAGCACAGGTTCACAGACCCAATCACAACCCAGCAGCGTGTCCATATGCATCAGGCTGGAATTGCTAGGCTGGGCTCAGTTTTCTAACCACAGTGCTGGAAAATTACACAGAAAAAACAGGTCGTAGAAAAACCGTCTGTTCTAGAATTTCATAAGGTATCAGCTGGTGACTTAAGAAACTTAACTTTCTGAAAACAGGTATCTGAGAACAAAAAGGAACAGAAATTAATCCCTTAAATCCCCTCCCCTCCCTTCTCCTCTTTTTCTTTTTCTTTTTTTTCCAAACATCTTTCCGTCTTGTCTTAGAAATCACTGTAAAAGTTGCCTCTGGGAATAATAGTCCAGGCATCCCTGAGATTAAAGTTTGCTTGAGAGCAAAATAATGGGATTTGTCTTTAAATGCCATAAACTTAGGGCACATACTGCAACTAGATATCAAAATTTTAAATTCCCTAATCAGGCTGGCATTTAGTTACTTTATCCAATGAGATGGGAAAATGATCTTAAACTAGAAGTAACTATATATATATATGTTTGTATTTCTGAGGATAGAATTTAAGTGTCTCATTTCATTTGTGAGAGCTTTGCAATTTTTCTGCAGCTGAATCTGAGCTCTGGCAAAGTAGGAACATTCTCTCTGGGCTGATTAAACCAAGTGAATTTCACAGTGTTGGCAGATAAGGGTTGAAGGTCTCCTGATATAGTAATGGTGCCTATCCCACTCCCAGGAGATAGGAAAGTATTATTTCAGGATTGCTGAAGGCTGGGGTTTTTATGAAGGTTTTTAATGCCACATTGCATTGGGGTGTGCCAAGAGATGTCTCTCCATGAGGAAAAGCAGCTGGCATTGGCAGTTTTTGAGCAAAACTTTAAAGCATGTCAAATCCTTGTAGAACAGAATAACAAAAGCACCATTTTGTGCTTTCTGATGTGACCTCCCTTCCAGGACTGACAATAGAAATTGTTGAATTTCTGGAACCAAGAGAACAAAGAAGGAAAAAAATGAAAAATGGGAAGCTCTCATCCTCCTTGTGCTGTTACTTCAACTCCACTGAATTCTGTGTGAGCCCCAGATTCATGGCCCTTGTCAAAAGCACAGATGGAGATTTTTTTCAAGATGGTACCCCAAAGTGACTGAAAACATCTGAAAATGTAGGCTGCAATCTTGTTATACCCCAAGGCCAGTGGATTGGGTCAGACAGAAGGAAAACAGGCAACAGGCAGATGGTAACTGGGAAGGAATGCGATCATGAGGAATAAACACATTCATGAGGAGATCATGGGAGCAGGGAGAAGCCCTTGGCAGTAGGTGCATTTCCAGTGAGTTTGTCAGTAACGACACCCCAAAGGAAACCTGGCTCTTGCAAAGGGGGGAAAAAAAACCAAACCAAAACAAAATAGAGAAGGAACTTTCATAGAGAGGAAAAGAACTAAGCCAAAGGGAAAGGAAAAGTGCATCTATTTAAGGACTGGTCATGACAGAAATATTTTCTAGTGAGATGGAAGTGGTGTACACACTCCAGGCTTCTCATCACCTCATAGCCTGTAACACTGACAATCAGAGCCATATGTTAAAAAAATAACAAAAAACCCACAGTTGTCATCACTGTGTGGATGTTTTCCCATTTCCAGCACCCCCTGCAGTCCTTGGTCTTCAGAGAGCATGGCTGACCCTGCAGGACATCCTAGTCATTGCTAAGAAACACATTTCTTCCTTCTGTTGTGAGTTCATTTCTCTTTCACTCCTACTTGCACAGCATTACACCTCACTCCTCTAATGATTGCACAGTCCTTACTCAAACACAAAAGCAAATCTTACGTACTCACTTGAAGCATAGGGAAAAAGATTTTGAGGGTGAAGTTGGTAGGACCAGATTTTGTTCCTTCCCTGATGCACATACTCCTCTGATATTTGATACTGCATTCCCTTTGCCTCATTTTTTTATTTTCCTCAGAGCATGATACAAAAACTTCCTTCCTCATTGGGTTTTGAAGACAGAAAGTCATCAAGAACAGCCTCTGAATCAGAGCCCTTTCTTCAACTCCTGTTTAGTTTCATGGAAACTCATCCTATCCTCTATTCAAGACCTTTCTCTGATGTACCCTGAGGCTCCCCCTGCTCTCTCCTAACTTCAGGCACTCTGAGATTCCTGCTTGCCCAAAGCTCCCTATAGCCAAAGAGAAGGATCCCCAGAAGGTGTTTCTGATAAGAGCAACCACTCTTCCCAGTGATGAAAAGAAATACCAGTGCAAAAAGTATTGGTGTAGATACCTCTTAATTGCCTAAAATTGAGTCAGATAAAGCCAGGAAGCAGCATGTAAACTGAATGCCAGATTCCATGCAGAAGCTGTAGAGTCATCTTACCCTCCCCGTCTCCAGGCTACTGCTTACCTAAGCTAGATGAGCCCTTCTTTGAAAACATGTAGTACAAAAATCACCTGCTAGATCTGGAATTTTTCAGCATTAAACATCACTTGTTACTCCATCACTACTCACACGAGTTATAGGATTGCTTTTTTCATAACAATTTTCACTGTGACTTCTTCTGGCCATGAAAATAACTTCGTTCAGTTTTTTCAGTGGTATTTTTGAGAGACAGCTCAGGATAGGAGAAAATAGATTCAAAAGAGATGATCTCCTTTGCAAAGAGACAGACACCCTCCCCTCCCAACTCTGGCAAACTGAAGGTGATCTCTTATTCTTTGATCTCTCTAAAACTTTATTTCCTTTATTTTTTAATTAAAGAATTGTGTACAACTCTGAGCAGTGAAGCTGGAGCCTGGGAGGCTAAAATATGAGAGCAAAATCTCATATAAGCTTTGCTGTAGAATTCTGTGATAATTGCTTTCAGGATCATCCACCACAACCAGGGAATATTGCATGATTTATCACTTTAATCTGTTTCTTTGTTGACAACTTTTACCAAAAGGAAAAATGGCTATGGGTTATCTATTTGACTGACATGAATAGGAATAATTCCACATCTGTGGTCTTGCAAGAGCCAGGCTTTGCAAATGCTTTTCCTTAGTGCAAAATAACACAAGAGTTTGACTGCCATATGATTAAATAACAATATTAGTAAAAGTACAGTGTTTTATGCAGTTGGGAATATTTATACCCTTTTTTTTTTAATTATTATTTATTCCATACTTTGAGGAGCCAAGCAAAAATTTAATTTTTGTGAGCTGGAAATTGGGATGGGAGTAATCATATAATATTAGCTGGTCTCACAAGGGAAATTATTTTCTCTCTATTTAGTGCTAGTGAGAACTTGCTTTATTTGCCTTTACTGTGTTAATTGAGGTAAGCAGATTTATGAAAATTGGTCTCTAAAATCCTGCTACTTTCTTTTACCTTCAAGGTGTTGGTGTTTCTCCTAAGAATGAAGCAGGAACAGAAATTTATGCTGTTGTAATTTTATAACGGATGTCTCTAGCAGATGGCACATTTTAACGAGGTTGAAAAATCCCTACGGGCTCAAAAGAAGAACAGAGAACATAACAAACATTTCATAAGAAAGCTAAATCCAATATATTTAAAAACAAAAAAAGACTTTTTTTTCTGGTAGCCAACCTATATACTGAATGTTTTTATTCTCGGGGGTTTTTAAAACAAAACAAACCCCAACCATTTTAAATGTGCTTGAAAAGAATCTTTTTGGTCTCCTCTATGTTTTTTTCTCCTTTATGTTTTTCATGAATGTTTCACCTCTGGTTTCCACCATAGGGACACTTGAAGAGTTCTGTAGAGAATTAATGAAATGACAGTGTATTTATATTGCCTAAGGGCTATGACAGAATAAAATCACACCTTCCCCAATTTCCATCAAGATAGCCTCATCCTTGGCGCAACTTCTTAGATGACTAGAGATCTACTTTGAATAAAATGAAGCTGAACCAATGGAGGTCATTTATACAGGAGTGAATCCAAAGTAATTTAAGAAATTGTAGCAGATGTACTTGGGTTTAAGACAGTATAATTGAGATGACAATTCGGCAAAGTATTTAAGCACAGACATAACTCCGTCTCTGTTCATGCTTAGCTTTAAACATGCATTAAAATCCAATCACTTAAATACATGCTTAAGTATTTCCTAATGGGATGCTTTCTTGAATCACAACCTAGAGTCTAGAGCAGTGTTCACATTTTATGACGTGCAGTATATTTAAATAATGTCACACTTCGCAGCACCCAGAATGGGAAACTTAAACTCGTAAGTGACATTTTAGAACAACCTTACTGTTTTTTATGCAGGCTTGGCTTGTGGCTCTGTGTTTAAAACCATTTTGACTTTATATTTCTACTAAAAAAAATAATTTAGATCCATTATTTTATTCCAGACAGCTACAGTTACTTCACCATTATATTTTGAAAATTTAGTCAGTAGGTCTGGACAGCACCACGGATGATTGTGAGGAAAATCAAGGCCTATAAAAGAGAAGGGGAAGGACATTTTTAGCAGGGCCTGTTATGACTGGACAAGGGGCAATGGTTTTAAACTGAAAGAGGGCAGATTTAGATTAGACATAAGGAAGAAGTTTTTTACAATGAGGATGGTAAAACACTACCACCGTTCGCACAGGGAGGTGGTAGATGCTCCACCCCTGCAAACTTTCAAGGCCAGGTTGGACCAGGCTTTGAAGAATTTGATCTAGTTGAAGATGTCCCTGCTCATGGCAGGGCGAGTGGATTACACAACCTTTAAAGGTCCCTTCCAACCCAAACTGTGCTACATGGCAAACAGTGTATGTGGAATTTCAAAGCTCTGTTGGAATACCTTCTCCCCTCAAAGGTGAACTATTGAGATTAGCCACTTTTGTTTCATATCCAAGCAGTTGCAAAGCTCTCTCTTGAAGCACACACAATGTCTATTTACTTTTTCTTAGACTCTGAAGATTTGTGATACTTTAAAATTTCAGATCTCACCTACACATCTGTCTTCATAAAGGCTCTTTTGAGAGATTAAACTCTTTAAGAAGATCAGTCATTACAGGGAAGAAAATGAGCAACTTGAGAGAAAAAAATCTCTTTATATCCTGTGTGTTGTCTAGTATGATCAAGTCTTTGAATATTATTTTGAAATAAAGAGGCCATCATTATTATCAAATACTTCTAAAGATTTCTCAGTAAAAAGATGTACCTCTCTTAGTTACCTGGAGGGTTTCCTTTCTCTCTCCAGTGCCCAGAGAGGGAGCAGAGGTGATCATTTTGATATAGATTCCTTTCCCCTTGGTTGAAAGTAGGGAAGATGACTTTCAACCACCATTGGTGGCCATAATATCATCTTCTCAATGGACTGACCATTTCTACAATAGAGGAATCTCCATTTTCAGACACTTCTAGATGCCCTGAGGCCACAATGCAGTAGCTGAGGAAGTGTGACATAAAGTTATGCTTCATTATGGCATTTATGCAAGGAGTTTGGAGGATTTGCATTTATGTTCCTTATATTTTTTTCTTTCTAAAGCCTCACTGATCAGAAAACAATTTGCTGAAAACATTCTCAGCTTAAGAATTTCTACATGAGAGCACATGCTTTTCCCACCTGGGGCAATGCTTGCTTGACAAAAACAAAAGAAAAACATTGATTCTGCTCTTCAGCAAACACTTTTTTTTTTTTTTTAATCAAAAAAAACCCAAACCAATTGTTTTGACTGCTGACATCTGAAATTTTAGGCAATCTGGGATTGGTTAAAAGTTTCTGCTACCTGAACCTGGAAACAGTAAAAAGAATTAAGGCATCCTTTGAAAAACTTAACCAAAATATGAATTTTCTGATAGAAAATAACTTGCTTTTTCTCACTGACTCTGATAGTCTGAGCTGTTATTTTTAAGCACAGCTTCTTGAAATACTGTGCAGTGTTATTTTGAAAGAGATTTGCTGTGGGTGTGGGGCTAATTTTGTGAAAACATACCTACTGTGTTCACCCACATGTGTTCAGATATGTTGCATAAGAAAAGAAAGTGGGCTGATATTTCTTCACGCTGTGGGCTCTTCATGTTCCCTACACCCTCAAATTCCTGAACTGAGAGCATTGCTGCTGCCACTACCACAACACTGCAGCTCAATACTCTTGGCTATTTTTGCAATGAGATTTTTTTTTAGCTTAGTGTCATAGAAGAGAACTTCTTCCTTCCCCCACATTAGAATCTCTTCAAATAACATGCATTATAGTCTTCAAGCTATAAAGAAGCTCTGCTAATGCATTTTTAATCCTGACAGGTGTCTTTGGACAATGTTTTAGTAAAACATATTTACTGCCAAATGGCTTTTCAAAGTTAATGGTCCATTGTTAACAATGGAATTTCATGGTAATTTGAGTTCTTTCTGAATTTAGGACACTTCACTGTGCAAGAACGTAACCTCATCAGAAAGATAAATGGATTACTATGAGTGGTATCCTACTTTAGTTTCCAGTTTACACCTTCTTGCCCAGTACAACTAGGTCTGTTTTGCCTGAGAAACAAACAGTGAAATAGAAAGATGTTTAAACCCAACAAGTGTGTTTTCCAAACCCATTACTATTAAAGCTTGCAATGTGTTTTGCTGGCATTATACCTGAAAGAGAAATGCTCTGTGTTTCCCCCATCTCCTCTTTTTTAAAAAAATTTTGGCAATCTGATCCAATAGAGTGGGAAAAGGGAAAAGCACAAGCTTTGCCTGTCTCATGTGGCACAACACATACAGGGGTTGTACCTTGGTACTGGAGGGACATCCTTTGTTGCCTTTCCTTCCCTCAAATGACAACCCCTCCAGGAAATACGTGACCTTTGGGATCTGAACTCATCTTAAAGGTCACAACCACTCTAAGATACCGTAAATTTGTCTCCAAGATGAACTACAGGTTTAGATCAAAGTAAGTGCTTGCAGAAAAGGTGAAAAAATTATGTTCCTTCACATCTACACCTCATCTTTGGAAAGATAGGAGGGAGAAAAATAACATTCTTTGAGCTCATCTTTTCCACAGCTACAGATCAAGCAAAGCCCAAGTTTTCTGAATTAAACTTTTCCATTTATAATTACTTCCTTTTGTTCTTACTGATGTGTACAAGACTCTGCCAATGTTTACTGACCTGACAGAAAATGCTTGCTGAATATTGCTTGAAAAACTTGCTTCCAGACATTTTAGTTAAGATAGATGTTGTCTTTACTATAAGCATACACCACTTTTTTTTTTTAGGTTCAACTTTGGACAGAACCTCGAATGTATTTGGATATCTTAGCCCATTGATAGGTGAGAGTTAAGTTCCTATACACCTCGGAAGATTTAGGAAGAATCAGAGGCCTTTTTATCCATATACCCCCTCTACCAATCAGTTACAGGAAGAAAAAGCACAGAATTACTGAACTGTGTTAATTATTTATTCTGACAGTCTGAACAAGCCATTGAATTGAGACAGCCTGGGAGTCTCTGTTGACTAATAAGGGAGAAATATTCCAGAGTTTAAAGGCAAAGAGTGAATTGAGAGTCAGTGTTTATTAATACATGATTGAATTTACTACTCCAAGGAGAAGTATGTTATAGCTCTTTGGTCTTCATCTACAGAAAAGAATAATTTGGAAAGGCCTTAAAATTATTAAGCAGGCTCTGAAACACAAAGTCATTAAAACAGTGAAAAGTTAGAGGGAAATTCCTGAAGGAGAAGAGATAAGATGTACATTGATCATAATTCCTATGCAAAGTGTAAAATAGACAAACAGGAAAGAAATAAAGTGTCTGGATGAAGGGCTTTTTTTAAAGTGAAGAGTAAAAAGGAAGTACACAGATTAAAATATTTATTATCACAGAAAACCTGAAAGACAGCAGATTGATCCTGAGCTTGGTTTATTTGGTGTAACTCCCTTGGTTTCAGCATTATGATGCCAACTAACTCTTGCTGAGCAGTAAAAGCTTTGTAAACAATCAAATTAGAAGGCAAAACTGAAAATCTAAAACTCAGAGAAACCAGAAGAAATAAAGGTTGAACTATCCACAGTGCATAGCTGTCTGAGCTGGTTCCCTCAGCAGGTCATTTTTGGTTCTCTTTGTAGTCAATGGGATGAAATGTTGAGTCATAATTCATCTGTCCTGATTTAGAAACCTTCCTAGACTGAAATGAATTGTCCCCTTAAAAGCATTCCTCTTTTGTGGTCTAAACAGCTAGCTTGGAGTTACACGTGTTTCGTAAGTGCATGAAATTCCAAGGAAGAAAATGGAGTCTATTTGGTTCTAAGCAGAATCTGTATGCATCAAGAAAGAAAAAAAAAAATGTAGCTAACATTCCCATTCTTTTAAGGTTTTATGCATCTTTCATCTCTGGAAGCAATGTCTGTACCAGTTAGCAAGACTGTGCCACTGTTTATTCCTTGTGCTGGAGGCCAGCTGGCATTATCTGACAACATCCATATGTTGCAGTTCTCCCAGCCTTCAAAAGAGAGTGGCCACGTCCAAATTTCTGATTGGGAACAGTTTCTGGCCCATCATACACCCTAAACTGTGCCTGGGAACTATCTGTGAGAATATTACGTGGCGCAGACCAAACCGGTCTCAGGGACCTCTCTGACAATCAGAAGTATGGCAAATAGTTTCGTGGTGTCTGTTCCAGGGCAATGTTTAATGTAATGATATAGAATACCCACTGAAAATGAGTGTGTAGCACAGTTTTAAAAATCTGGGTTTCAATAACCTGTAGCACATTTCAGCAGAGACAATGGCAAAAAAATACATCAGCTCTTGTTGGATTTAGCTCTGAGTTATCTTGTCTCCTTTTTCAATAAAATATAAAAAGATATTTGTAAGCTACAAAAGAAGGTGATAATATAGTGAGAATGACTGACAGCTGGTGCTGATAAAGTGGAATATTTGCTGGATAACCTGAGTATATATGAATACTGGAGATAGAATCAATGGGAAACAGGCATTAAAGTCATCACTGTCAAAAAAATGAAACCAAAGCAGACCAAAAGAACAGAAAATGACTACATGGTTCATTTCCAATCATTTTATATAAGACATGAAT
Organism: Myiotriccus ornatus; assembly: GCA_036023395.1. Taxonomy (NCBI): domain Eukaryota; kingdom Metazoa; phylum Chordata; class Aves; order Passeriformes; family Tyrannidae; genus Myiotriccus; species Myiotriccus ornatus. The sequence goes on from JAYRBT010000114.1 coordinate 109,283,352, forward strand.
CAATCATAACAAAGAGCTACATTTATAGTTTATTTTTTAAGTGAAGAAGAGGATAAATCTGGAGTTTGATTTTTTCATTGATAAATGAGTAGTGAGTGGTCCAGTCTAACAATGGGTATGTCCTGACAACTCACACCCAGTCTCAGTGGGAATTCTCAGGGGGAATAGGTGGAATAAGAATGTCACCAACCATAACACCAACTAAATTCCTAGATCAGTCTGAAAATATAGACTTGCGAGGACAAGTGTGATTAAAATCCAGTCTGGACTTGTGGGGAACAGCAGGCATGACCTGGATTGTTACCCTTATTTATTAGTTGTACAGTAGGATTATTGCAAAATAAAAGCTTTTTCTATGGAAGAATAGTCTTACAGTAAATATGATATTAGAAAATAAAAAAAAAAAAAAAAAGGAAAAATTATTTTTACCTAGGAGAAGTAGATGTTTACACATCTTGTGCAACAGACATTGATTCAGTTGCTTAAACAACCTAATTCAAGATAAGGCTTTCATGGTTCCCGTTGTATCAGCAGAGGTTAAAGCTGGGATTCAGCTGCTTCAATGCAGGTGTATCCTGTGCAGTTTCAGAAGCCCTGACATATATTCTGTCTGGCCTCCAGCTGTCAAATGAACTGACGTGAAGAAACGTGTATCAAATTATCCAAAATGTCAGTGGGCATCTACATTTCCACTAATGGGTTTCGTCACCAATAAACAAACATAGTCAAGACATCTTTTCAGTTATCAAGTGTGTTCCATATTTCCATAAATACGTGCCACTTTGAGGACTTAGTGTAATTTTCTAAGAGTATGAAACCTGCCAGTCATGTTTGTGTACCTAGAACACTCAAGTCCTGGACACTTATGTTTGGGGATCTGAATGGAGTCCCTGGTGATTTTGGGTAACCACCTGTTGTCAGATAAGATACATGTCTCCAACCCTGAAGAGTCTAATGAAAATTATTTTCCAAAGGTTCAAGAGGCTATCTGAAATAACCTTCCAAACTTTAGCAATCATTCCCTTAGAAATGGTGGAGGTAATTTCTTACCTTTAAATAGCAGCATAACCAGAAGGATCCATAAACTTACAGACCAGGTAACCTGTTAGTCACAAAGACAGGAGACAAGGCTGTTGAACAGTCAGTTTGCAAACACTAGCAGAATAATAAGGTGATAAGAAAGAAGAAAGAGTTAACATGAATTTGAAAAGAACAGGTCACATCCAACCAATTTGATATCCTAGAAGCATCGAATTGAATGTAAAGACATATAAAGTGATTTATTTTATTGATTCTTATATTTTCATTTTCCCATAAATAATGGATTCCAGATCACTAGTCCCTCTTCACATGCTTTATATGTCTGGCATGTGTCACATGCTTCTGTCTAATGTGTGTCATAATGATAATTGACACTCTGCAGTAATTGCCATACCTTGGCAAAAATGAAACGAGATGTATGTACTAGAATTTGTGATGGAAGTATTGACACTATGAGAAATTACTCATGTTCTTGAGGGATTCCCCCCTCCTGAATTACAGTTCTCTCTATGTCTCTCATGGTCAGTATTTCTCAGTTAATCTCATTCTGCATTTTTGTTATCAGCCCAAATTCCCCAGCACCTACCCTGGTACTCAGAATGCCATGATCATTAAATTAGACTGATGTAAAAAAGATACCAATCAGGATCTTGATTTACAGAAACAACACAAAATTCAAAAGCCCTTTTAGAACAAAAAAAAAAGAATTCAGTAAAATTATTCATTATGAAGCAAAGTTTCAAAGATTCAATATGAAAATTATTGACTAGAATTTATGAAAGCCCAAAGCCTCACTCCGAGTGCTCTTCTGTTAAAGGTGTTGTAAGATAAATGTCTAAATTTTTCACCTTTCTTTCCCACCCCAGAACTATCATGGTGCACTTTTCAGTGCGGGCTTCTAATCACATTTTATTAAATGAAACCTGCACTAAATTATAGGTTGGCTTCCAGTAAACATTTCAGCAAATAAAAAGATACTTAGATATCAAATAAGCTTGGTGCACTCATCTTCCTCTGAATATAGAATAGACTGCTAGTACTTTCTCAGCTGTTTTAGCTTAAACAAATCCTCAAGAAAATTGTTAGGGTGACATTTGTGAAGTTGAGCATAATAAAATTTCAAAAATTTCTAAGGGAAAACTCTCACATGTTAATATATCTAAACATGCATACATAGTGGTATTTTCAAAGTTGTCTTTGAGGTAGAAAGAGGAATTCTTTAGATGTCTATAAATCAGTTTAGGCATCTACATATATTTTTAATTGACTTTTTAATGTTAAGAGTGCCTAAAATGTCATCTCCCCTAGAGTTATCAGCCTGAAAATTAGACTTCTAGATTCTAGGAATTTCCTGGAGTGTCTAGAGGACAATTTCCTTCATCAGCTGGTAAATGAACCTACCAGGGGTAAGGCCCTGCTAGACCTGCTGTTTACAAAC